>JAOTAX010000007.1:8835907-8862168 GCA_025629825.1 Erythroxylum guanchezii
CATATATACATATACATATATGTATATACATATATATACATATGTATATATATATATATATACATATGTATATACATATGTATATATATATATGAGTTGAATGATTGGATTTTTCTGAAATGATTATATGAAATGTTTGTATTTATAATGTACTTGTTGAAATATGATGTATATTGTGATTTGGTGCACAAAACTGAATGATGTGAGATATGAGATTTGATTATGAATAATGTGATATATTTGTGGATTTGATTATATACTTGTGATGTTTGTGTTCTGACTTGAGTGAGCATATTGGTGATGGTTAACTCACTGAGTTCACAAACTCATCAAAATTGCAATGTTGATTTTCAGGTATTAAGGGAACCTAGCTTCTAAGGCAATCTAGTACCAGTCTAGTATTGTCAATTTTTGGAAATAAGAATGGCTCAAAGGTCTGGTCAGTTGGTTCTGAAGAGTCTAGTTAGAACATTTTAGGTCCAGCATCTCGTTTCATGTTGTATAGTTTGTATAGAGTTGTGAACTCTCACATGTTATGTATTACATATATACATGAAATATGAGTGCAATAACACAATGAATGTTTATTTTTGTGAATGAAATGCGAAAAAAAGGATCTTTTAAATACTTGTGTTCCTCGAATATCTTGTGGATGTTCGGGTATATGCTTTATAGTAGTGGTGTGTTACATTATATCTATGTAAACTATAGTAATATGAAATGACTATATCTATGTAAACTATTGTGATAAAATAATAAAATATAAGTCAACAACAATTGTAAGTAAGAATTTAATTTGTTAATGGATTTATTATAAACAAAGTATATATATAGAAGGCAAATCTAACATTACAAAATGAACAGATTAATTGTCTATTGTGTTCATTTGTGTTTTTTAATTCGCAATTTTGTTAATGAATTCTAGTACAAATCATGTAAATAATTGAAATTAATGGACATAACTGGCTTATTGTTGGACCCCGATCCTTAAGTGGCAATTTAGAGATATGAAATGAAATTGAATGAGTGTTTTTGTATATGTATAGTGTTATAGATGAAATTGTGCCTTAAGAAACTTAAAGGATATTGATGAGAAAAGAAATTGATGGGTTTTAATGACTTTGAGAGTTAAGTAGATTTGTATGGTTCATGAAAGTTTAAGTGAATGAGATGATTGAGATGATTGAAATGGAAGTTGAAAAGCAAGAAATAAAGAGAAAAAGTATGAAAATTTGAAGAATTAGGAAAGTTTGACTTTTTGGGGTAAATAGTTGACTTTTGATTTAGGCAAAATTTGATAAAATGAATTGCATGAAACTTGTAGCTTTTGTTGAGAGCTTTCTAACGCCATAAAGTATGCAAATTTTTGATATCAGGGCTAGAAGTTATGATCAATTGAAATTTGGAGGTTGTTTATGGTAAGTTTGTGTATGCTGAGTTTTGAGGCAAATGCCGGACTGATATGGATTGAATTTGATCAAGCTGCTTTGTTGAATGTGGTAGAAGAAGTTTATAGCTTCTAAATATGTTAATTCTGATTGTGGAGATCGGAAGATGTAAAACTTGAAAGTTTGGATATTGTTAGGTGATTTTTATCAGAGCAGAAGCCTTGATTGAAAAATTGACTTAGCCAGAGGCTGAATTGGTTTGTGAGTTCTACATGAATATTGTAGAGCTTGTTTTTATCTTTCCAGTGATATAAGGCACGAAATTTTTGGACAAGGGAGTAGAAAGTTATGATTTTTGGAAGTTCTGATGTTGTTTAGTGTGAGACCGATCAACCAGCCACCTTGTGTGGACTTTTTGACCTCTTTAGAGATCGATTTTGTCATTTAGTCCTTCATAAAAATTGTAGATCTGTCTTTTCCCTTTCCGTAGACACCAAGTTTGTCCAATTTGGAGTTGAGAGTCAAAAGTTATGAAGGTTTGAAGTTCGGAGGTCGGATCAGAGTGGGAGAGCGCCCCGCTCGGCCAAGTGGCCGAGCGACCCTCGCGGGCGCGCAGCTCGGCCGTTGTGTCCCATTTTTGACCGACCGACCTCTCTTTCTTGTTTTAGCCATAACTTTTTCGTTTGACATCCGATCGATCTGATTTTTGAAGCGTTAGATTGATAAGACATTTTTCTATCTTTCCATGCTAGATTGATCAGTTTTGGCATTAAATTGAAAAAGATTGATTAGATCAAAGTGGGATGATCGATGGGAAAAGTCTGAACATCGATTGGTATTTTGGTGATATCTGGAGCTATAGAGTTCCGATTGAGTTGATTCTTGCTGTAAATTAAAATAGAGACATAGATCTACAAGTTATCGGAAGGAGCCGATCGGCAATTTAGCCTCTAAGACTTTCAATTTCTGGAGTGAAGTTCGGTGTAGTGTTCAGTCTTGGCTGAGTTTTGGTCCGAAAGTGTTTTGGCCATAACTTTTTCATTTCTGATCCGATTTGAGTGTTTTTGGTGTCATTAGAAAGATCAGACCGAGAGGAACATTTTTCTAGAAGGGAGTTTTGTCAAATTGCCTCATTTACCTTATCGAAATTAGGGGTGAAGGTGTCAGTTTTTAAGGGCAAAATTGGTAGATCACTTAAGGTTTTAAATTATAAGGCTTATATGGAGGGGCAATTGGGTCCTTTAGCATTCATTAAATGACATGGCATTATAAAACAGAGAGAGAGCTGTCGTGGGGACTTAGAAAAGCAGAAGAGAAAAAGAAAGAAGAGAGAAGAATGAGAGCTCTCGATGGAGAAAAGAAAGGGTGGTTTCGGATGGGAGAAGAAGGGAAGCTAGGTTTCGATTTTTAGGGGTCTTCAAGTACGTTTTTAAGGTTGATCCAAGGAGGAAAAAGATGGAAAATGAAGAGAGCTCCATGATGAGCCAAGAAATTTCCGAAAATGGTGAAGATTGAGGTAAGATTGAGATTTTTGATTTGTTAATTTTTGAAAGGTTTTGGTTCATATGGCTTAAGATTGGTATAGGTTTATGTTTCCTAAGTTCAATTTTGGAGATAGCATGGATTAATTGATTCAATTTTCGATAATTGTGAATTAGGGTTTATGCCCAATTTTATGATTTGGAGATTTTGGAAGTTTTTGATTTAGATAGCTTGAATATATGAGGGATTTGTGTTTTCTAAGCTCAATTTGAGTAATTATGTTTTTATGATGTTGAATTTTGGTAAATTTGGTTTAGGAAATTTTAAGTTGGAGGAAAGAAGGAAGCTTTGGAGAAATTGAAGCTTTGGACAAGTTTCTAGCAAGGAAATGAGGTGGGTTATATGTTTATATTTTGAATTATAAGTTATTTATTGATTTTCAAAAAAATCAAGAAAGTGAAAGAAAGGGTTTTCGAATTTTATTGTTACCAAATGATTTGATAAAGTATGAAAATTGATTACATTCATTGATTTTGAATGTTTTGATTAAATTAAAATAATTGTTAAATTCATTGTGTTTGTATAATTTGATGATTGTTATAATTGATGCATTTTTGAATAATTGAGATTATGTTATCTGAGTTGGTTTGACGTATGTGAAATTGTGAATGTGAATGTGTCTTGAATGACACGATATGAAAATCAAGCTTTCGAAATGTGCCTTCGGGCAATATGATTTTTCAAGTATGAAATGTGTTATGTGGGTTTGGTTAGGTCCCATAAGTTAGAGTCAGTGCACTGGTCCCCTTTGTAAAGGCTTCTCTCGCCTACCTGCTAGTGGCATTGGAGCTCCGTAAGGACTCCCATAAGTTCACGGCTACACCGGACCGCGATACGGGAAGTTGTAGTACGTTCTATTCACGGCTGCACAGGACCGCAATGCGGAAATGTGCAGTACATTCCGTTTTGGACCGACCCAAACCATTTTGATGTGCTTATGTGTTTTTGATTTTGCTTGTGATGTGATGCATTCATGTTTTGGAAATTGTTCATGATTTGTGAAAATTTTGAGCATTTGGAGAAACAAGAAATTGAGATTTTGTAACTGTGAAATTTTGAAAATTTATTATGAAAGCTTTGAGAGATCGAAAGGTTTGAGAAATAAGTTTTTGAAAAGTTTGCTACTGTGAAATGTCTATAAATGGCAAGTGTTTTGAAAAGATGGTTTTTTTTGCTTATTTTTCAAATTATAAATATGTTATTCACAAGCTATATGCTCACCCCCCCCCCCCTTTCATCCCCATCTCCAGGTTTCAAGCAGGAGATCAGATGAAAGGAAGTCAAGATTTATGTTCGATTTCGTATGTTTTGTATTTTATGTAATTTGGATTTTGATATTGGTATTGTATATGGCTTGGAATGCTATTAGTGTATGGAAAGCATTAATTCATAATGTGTATGAATTATGAATTATGTATGGAATTGAGTTATAAATTTATGTATGATTATGGGATAGGAATTATGATCGTATATGAATATGATTGGTTTGGATTTTGGATTGAATTATGGAATTGTATATTGAGAATGAGATATGAATGTGATTATTATATGGGTTCCGGATGGGAGGTCTGAGGATACTGATTTGTGATTGAGATTAATGAAGTGTTTAGATATAGAATTGTGTTTGTTTCTGCTAGGATTCCGGACAGGAGGCCCGATGAATTGTATGGGTGGATTGACTTATTGAAGTGTTTTTGTTTATGATTTGAAGATTTTGGCTAGTGCAAATTTAGGGGAGATGCTGTCGAAATTTTCATTGTGGGCATATTGATATGTATGTATTAAGTGTCTTTTGGCAAAAAGAAAAGAATAAGTGTGTGTTTAAATGGATAGATATGATTCGAATATGAAGGATCTTATGAATTGAGTTTTGAAAATGGATGATTTCCAAAGGGAAAGAAAAAATTTATACCAGTTTTCGGATTGGTTTAGTCTTAGAGGTTTCCAACGCGATATGCCATTTGATTTTCTAAGATATTTGTTCGCGGATATCGGACATTTGTTTCAGTGCGATGAGAATTCGATTTCGCTTTTGTTTCGATTAGATTTGCATCTGCTTCCGTTGCCTTATGCTTCCGCTTCGGATTTGTGGTTCACTATTTGTTGTGGCCCACTTTCAGGGTTTTGTTCCGTTGAGTTCGATTTGCTTTCGACCCTTCGATTTTCGCTTTGTTTGATTTCGCTTTCGGTCTTTGTTATTTGTTTTGCTTTGTTATCCTTTCCGTTCGTTTGCTTTGCTTCCGCTTTATGCTTCCGATTCGATTTGTATCAATTTTTGGTAAGAGGTTGGGTTCCGGAAATGGGACCCAACACTTATGTAGGTGCTTGCAAATCTTTGTTAACTCCTTCCACTATAACTCATATATCATATGCATGACCAATAATATTTTTTAAAAAATTAAAAATTAACATTAATAAGAAGAATAGGTCACAAGATAAGGTTTCCATAATATATAGAAACCAAAGCATACTTACGTCCGAAGAGTTAAGAATGAGAAGACTCCCCTTAACCAAGCTGATAAGCCACGATGGACCACCACCCGAGTATCAAGGAGGAATCACCGATATCTCGACTGAAAAACAAGTCAAGATACTGGTATTACGAAAGAACTTCCCACTTTCGCATTACTTCCGCATCAGTTGCCATTTTCTTTATATATTTCTCTTCAGTTTTTATCCTCATTTTACCGTAGAAGTAGCTCCACTTTCGTGTATAAATAGTTTGCAATTATCAATGAAAAAGGGGGACAGAAATTTTTACACAAACCTTGGCAAATTCTTGCTAAAACTCACTCAATTAATTTTCGGCTTTGACTGGGAACTATCATTGGTATCAGAGCCACTCTCTATGGCTACCAACAAAGACAAGATTGAACACTGGAAGCTGGGCTCGGACATCTTCGAGATGGCTTTGAGCGGATGGAGCTTGATCTTGCTGATAAGCTACGACACATGGAGGATGCTATCACCAAGCTATTTGAAGTTGTGCTCTCCAACAAGGAGGGACCTAGAAGCAGCACTAATGATCACCGCGACCAATCTCGAAACAGCAGAGTAGAAACAAAGAAGAGCAAGGAAGGGGGACGAACAATGTTTTTTCCAAACTAACTAAACTGGAATTCCTAAAGTACTCAGGTGCTGACCTGACTGAATGGTTCACTCGAGTGGATCAATTCTTTGAGTACCAAGGCACTTTAGCACCAGAAAAAGTGTCATTGGCCTCTTTTCATCTAGAAGGAGAAGCCAATCAGTGGTGGCAGTGGTTACGAAGCGCTTACCAAGAGGAGGGGAAAGAAGTTACATGGGATATTTTTGTTGAGGAGCTATGGTCACGATTTGGTCCTACCGATTGCGAGGACTTTTATGAATCCTTGTCCAGAATAACACAAACAGGTTCATTACGAGACTATCAAAAGGAGTTTGAGAGGTTAGGTAATAGAGTGCAAGGATGGACACAAAAGGCTTTGGTGGGCACGTTCATGGGGGGCCTAAAGCCTGACATTGCTGATGACATTAGGATGTTTAAACCAAAATCTCTAAAAGATGCCATTAGCCTTGCTCGAATGTGAGATGAGCAGCTGAATCGGCAACGCCAACTTTCACACCCTATCATTCGATTCACACAGAATCATTATCTTCAACAAAGTTTAAACCTGCATCACCTACGAAGCGGCTTACTTGGGACGAAATGCAGAAGCGAAGGACCAAGGGATTATGCTTTAATTGCGATGAGAAATTTGCCCCTGGACATCATTGCAATGGACCTGAACTCCTGGTACTAGAATGTGGTGATGAAGGCTTAGATATGGAGGGGGCAAAACAACTCAACGGTATGACAATCGGAGATTTCATTCCATGCACTCGTATGATAATTTCCTCAACCTCAACCTTGAGGACAAGGTTACTGTCGGAGGATGAGGTAATGATAAGCCACGATGGACCACCACTCGAGTATTAAGGAGGAATCATCGATATCTCAATTGAAGAACAAGTCAAGTTACCGGTACTAAGAAGGAACTTCCCACTTCCGCATTACTTCCGCATCAGTTGCCATTTTCTTTATGTATTTCCCTTCAATTTTTATCCTCATTTTACCGTAGAAGTAGCTCCACTTTCGTGTATAAATAGTTTGCAATTATCAATGAAAAAGTGGGACAGAAATTTTTACACAAACCTTGCTAAAACTCACTCAATTAATTTTCGGCTTTGACTGGGACCTATCACAAGCAAATACATTAAAACACATCGTTTTAGATCATCTCAGCACTGTCGTTTTGCAGAGAGGTAAGGTAGTCGTTATGCGGACCTTTGAAACCTCCAGACTTCACCAAATTAGGGATTGGAAAATCCCATTTTTCCTTTTGAGGGTCTGTTTCGCTACTGTATCTCTTTCCCTTCAATACTCTAATTACCATCAGGTAAGAGTTACCATACTATCTACCTTTGACTGATTGTTCCGCTGCCGAAGTCTTTATTTGTCATCTACCAGCTCTTGTAATTGCTTGAAGATCGCACCAACATTCAAGGATGTTCTGCATGTTGTGGGATTTGTTGCCTTTCAGGTATTTACGCAACTCTACAATGCTTTGCACTAGTTCACAGCATATGGATTGTTCATTTATGTGACTTGTATCATTGTCTACTTAGAATTTTCCTTATTTTGGAACCTTCTAAGATTCCTCTCCTTCCATAACCCCCAAGTAGTTGTGGCTAGGATCAACACATGTTTTTTCAATGGTAATTCTTTCAGGGGGATGATTTTCAATGAGATGGGTTAGCATTTGGTTTTGCCATATGAGGTAGGTATCTAGTTGAAGCTTAACAGAACACATATTAATCAGATGAAGATTTCTTGGTGACAAGGTAAGTTTTGAGGATGTGGGATTCATGGTGACAGAGTGCAAAGAAGAGGAATCTTAGATTTTACAAGATAAATTATTTCTAAAACAAAGATAAGATATCTAAAGTTAGTCATATATAAGGAGATTACGGTTGCTATTGGGAAGGATTACGCAGAGAAGATTGCAGATAAGATTGCTGTAGAGAAGATTACGCATGCTGTTGAGTCTCTTTATCCCTTTTAATAGCCTTACGATCGCCGTTACTCACAACCAATTCTCCTAGTTGCCTTCAACACGTGTATCAATTAACGTGCAATTAATCAAAACGAGACCACCAGACTTAAGTCTCACTTCCCCTCCTATCGACTCCATATTAAGCTTCGGTGCTTATCAACCTTCTTCAAGAATCAAAATCCAAGCTAGCCACGCTTTGCATCTGTAAATCCCTGACCAGTTGTATATTCCACTAATTCCGGTCTTTAATCTTGCAAAACTTTACTAGAGATTTGGCATCACCATACCTGTTTTATGGTTAAGTTGGCATATATTTATCGTTAGTTTAGAATAATTTAAGTCATGTCAATGCTATTTATATGCTTTTGACCTATTAATTCGCTGTCTCAGATGAGTTGGGCTGGGTCTCTCACACATCTAAGCAGTGAAGACTCCTCATCAAGCTTAGGAGATATTTGAAGCCTAGATTCAATTTGATCAAGAACAATCTGCACCAAGGTGGAACTTATTATTTTATCTAGCTAAAAATCATCTCCTGTTAGCTAAAATTTTCTATTAAATTGGTAAAATGTGTATTTACATATTCAACAATCTAATTTAGTTTTTAAAAATGAAAATTAAGTACATTTATTCATGAAATCCCTTCCCTTTTGCATAATTAATAAAGTAAGTTTAATAACTTATATTCTGAACTTCTAAAGTTAGTGTAGATTACAATTACAAAACAAAGTAGAAAAAGCAATGCGTTAATTAAATTTAAATCCCAATCCAAAAAGTGGTAAGACTTTCTTTTATCTCAGCCAATCCAAAATTACCAAATCCATGTCCCGTAAAATCTTAGGGCCTTATTTAGTTGGCACATAATGTTATAAATTATTACGTTTGGTTCGATTTTTTAAATAGTTAAAAAATTAAAAATTTTCTAATTTAAAAAAATAATAGCACTTTTTCTAAGTTTTAAATACCAACGTCTCTTTTAATATTTAAATTACTTTGCTCGTAAATTTAGTCTAAAACACCAATTTAAGTCGTCGTTTTTCGACCCAACTCTTAAAACACCTCTTCTATTACAATACCACTTCCTCTTCCAATATTCTTATTCTACCACAGCTTTTTTTTTAAAACACGAAACAGATATTCTTCTTCTTCTACGACTTTTGCTCGATTCTTATCCTCTTCAAATATTCATCTTCTTCTTCTGAAAAACAGGACCACCTCTTCAAAACACACAATCGCCGACTAGCATAATAAAGGAAACAGCAGAGACGAAGTCCAAATTTTGAAGAATACCTTGCCTTTATCGTCTCCTATCCTACTAAGCCTGGTACTATTTGGTTCTGCTCTCCCTTTTCTCTGTTTTAAACTGACTTGTATTCTGAAATTGTGGGTTTTATGTTGCAGAACAAGCACGATGGTTGCATTTAAGAATAGGTATCTGGTTATGGAAGTTTATTTGGATCCAAACCGAGACATTGCAACAGCAGATGATCCTATTGTCCTCACACAATTTAATGTATCCAAAGCAATTAAGGACAACATTCTTGTAAATTTTGGGGAGTGTGGTTTGGCGTCTTGTATTGGATCTTTTCAGGGTGAGTATCTGTTTCCAGTTCTGGTTGTTTTCGTTACCTCATAAATACTTCTCACTCTACTTTCAAATCTTGTTTATTTGGCAGTAAAATATGTGAATCCAATTACAAAACTATGTATTATCCGGGCATCACGAGTCGAGTACCAAAAGGTTTGGTGTGCCATAACCATGGTCAGATGTATTGGAAATTGCTCGGTATTATTCAACTTACTGGACTTAAGTGGTAAGTCTCTAAATGATTATTAACAAAGATGGTAACGTTTGCAAGTTTAGGACAGATGAACTATTGCACTGGAGAATCCTTTTCTCTCTTTGAGTGTTCTTCTCATGTTAGTGAATATTCCTTTTTTTAGTGCTTAAAGACATAAATGAGAAGAGAATCTGTTTCCTTATGCATGTAAACTGAGCTTCCAAGATCCTTAATTGTAAGCTTTTCATGAAAACAATGAAAAGGAAGTTGGAGTGGAAGTTGAACCTGTCTAATCGGGTGGAGAAGTGATAAAATCAGGAGTGATGAATGTAATTCTTAACAATTTAAAGTTAAGAAGTAACTCAAAAGTAAAATTGGAAATTTTGGGCTAGGTCACTGGGTTTTCTAGTTCGATTAAAGGCAACTAGGTGGGTTTTTTTTTAGTTAGTTAGGACCTCATGACTGAAAACTGGATTAGTGACCAACTGTGTTGTCAAATCTACCAATTTGGTCCTATTTTCTTAACAAATGAAAAACTAAATATGTGTTACTACTTTTAACTATCTTTCTCCTTTGAATTCTTATTCAATAAAGGTTTCTCATGGTTGATCTTCCAAGCGTCAATCCAAGTTAGTTTTTGTTGGGTCTACAGCTTTTTTTTATTGCAAAATAATGTTCTTCATAACTTCTGCATATAACACTTCAATCTAATCCCTAATTGTTTATGGAAATCGGATATTTTTCTCTTGTTCATAAATCAGAAAATTAAGTGCCTGACCTGTTGTCATTCTTTTGGCTTCTTTCTTGAAAAATATTTTGTGGAAAGATTTGTTGATTGAACCGTTGCCACATCCTCCAAAGTCTTCAATTGTTTTTCAGAGCCAGCTAGACATTTCTCGACATTCGTCTTAATCAACGCCCTGGTAGTACTCAACGTTAGTACTTTCTACGTGAACGGATGCCTTTCTAGTTTGAGATTATCAAAATGATAACGGCATTCTTTCTTTAATATTGTATATTTGTATCACAAAGCTGCATAAGTTGATGCTGTTACTGTTAAAAGACACATTTAAGGGGACGGAATTGGAAAACGTGGCAAGATGCCAATACCTAAATGATGGCGTATAACCTCAATGAATACCAAATGCGAAATTACTCATTTATTGATTAGCTACACACCTAACTTGGGATGAGAAAAGATATTTTTGTAGTTTTTGTTAAAGTAAAAATTTGCAATATGATGTGATATTGTTTTTATTCCATCTTCTTTTTGGTAATAGGAAGCATCAATGCATGCAAAGCTGCAGCTTTGAAATGTGAAGAAATGAAATTTGAGCAGTACAAGCTCATAGCTGGAGAGCGTCTGTCTGCTGATGTTACTCAACACATGCAAAACTGTATTGAGAAAATCAAAATACTAGAGCATTAAGTGTCGTACTGGGGTAACCTTCTTTCTTTCATACTTAGGGTTGGCAAATAGGCCTTTAGATCTGACTCTGCATAGAGCAAACCATGATATATATTTGATTCTAATTGTATGTTCTCTCTCTATGTTTAGGGCATGGGAATATATCATGAATTTGAACCTCTGGAATTTTTTATTTCAGAGGACATTGGTTAGTGCCAAACAAGGGCATGGTTTCAGCAGGGACGGACAAATCTTTTCAATGCAATAGATGCAGGCATGGATGCTAAACTTTGACACTTCCATAATAATTGTTAAAAAGGAGAATTCCAGAACACATTTTGTTGTGCGTGGACGACCTGATGAACTGGTCTGGATAACGACCCTATGTTGGTCCATTTTGAGGCGCATTAGAAAACTTCCATGCGGCGCCCTTATTTGTTGAAAGCCCTCCGGCATTGTTGCAAGGTGTAGAACGTATTTATTTGTAAATCATTTGGTTAATTTTGAGTGCGGTACTTTCTCTTAATTAAAAGGGCGTCATGGTGTCTTTTTTATGGTTTTCTGCGAGGCGTTAAATTTTCAACGAGTGTGTTAAAAAATTCATATTCTATTTAAAACGGAGTGAGATTTGGTATAATATTTTTATCTTGTAAAAGATATTTGTTATATGAAGAGATTGATGGCTTTCCTTCTCATTAGCTCCCTTTCTTCACCCCATGGCTAACCTTTTTCTTTATTTGCCTCGGTTCTTTCGTGCTTCTCATTGTGCAAGATACCTTCTTTGCTTCACTTTTATCGGCTCGCTTGCCTCTTATCTTTTCATGAGCTCAAAGTGTAGCAAGGAATTGGTAATAGGTGCAGAATTTTGTTCCAAATTGCTTTTGTGTAACAACAGCAAAAATGTAGATGATTCCTACTTTCTTTAGCTTGTTTACATAGGACAGAAATGGGATTATATACCCCAAACCATCTATCTTACGCTCTAAGCCTATTCTTGATTACCAACCAAGAGAAAATTGAGGCTTTTAGGTTTAAAGACTGTTTCCATAGAATTTCATACCAAGAGACTTCTTCAGCATTTCTTGCAATTATCTAATGACATGAGCTATTGGTAAAAGTACCTCTGGGGTTAGGAACCCAAATGATGTTATACTCTTTATGAGGCTCAGAGATTTGTGGTAAGTAGTTTGCAAGTAAGGAGAACCTCTAAAACTGCCAAACCAATCTCCATTATTGATCAGTGTAGAGACTCTAGCATTGCTTGAAATTTTGTTTTTGAGTTATGTTATGTTTGCTGTTTGGAAAAGTGGGTTTTATGTAGTCTAATTATCAAACCAGAACCAAATATTTGCTCCATTTCCTAATTGATGCTTAATACGGGGATATACCATACCCCTCTAAGTTGAGTAGATAATTGAAAATCCAAGAAAATTCACAAGAGTTTTCTACCGACTAGGAATTCTGATCTTTGAGATGATACTCATTCACACACTTGATCCATAATGCTTTTTTATTAGTAAAGAGTCTCCTCATTCTCTTGCATAAGAGTACCTTTTGCATTTGTGAAACTGGAATAATGCCTAACCCTCCTTGCTTCTTTCGTATAGTCAAACCACTCCATTTAACTTTAGCCTTTTTGCAATTTTCTGTTTTCCCGGACCACATGAATGCTTTTAGGATCCTGTCAATTTCTTTGTTAACTCTCTTAGGCAGAACAACATGTGCAAACCAGTGGATGTGCAAGTTGTTTAATACTGAACTAATGAGTGTAAGTTTAGTTGCAGTGAAGAGGAATCTATTTTGCCATGCATTGATCCTATTTTTGTTCTTCTAAATCAGGGGAAAGAAGTCTAAAAACTCGAGTTTGGTTGTTGTAACTGGAACTCCCATATATTTGAATGGAGGGGAATGCAATGCAAATCCTACATTGCTGCAAATTTCCTCTTGATTTCTGACATCTTAGGATATGTACAAGCTGCTCTTCTCAACATTTACCTTGAGACCATACCATTCTAAAAATATATGTGTTATGTTTAGCAAGATGCTAATAGAATGGTTGCCTGCACTACTAAAAAGCATTAGGTCATCAACATAAATCAAGTGAGATAATTTAATGTCTCTACACATATTGTGATATAGAAATCTACCATTGCATTCAATGAGTTTGGATATTATTCTAGAAATCCCTTCCATAGCTAAAGTGAAAAGGTAAGGGGAAAGAGGATCTCCTTGTCTTATCCCTTCAGCATTTCTAAAGGGTATAGATGAAATACCGTTGAACAAGACAATGAAAGAGGTAGTTTGAATGCATTCCAATATCCAATTCCTGAATTTAAGTGGTAGACATATTGCTTGCAAGCAATCTTGTAAGTATCTCCAGCTGATTATGTTTTATGCTTTGAAAAAATCTATTTTTATCAAGCAGCTTTTAATATTCTTACCTATTTTGTACTCCCCTAATCGCTCCTATAGAATGAGCATGTTATCTCCAATATTTCTCTCAGGTAAGAAGGCCCCTTGAGCAGTATTTATAACCTTATGTCTTACCTTATGTCTTACGTAAGATGGACAAAAATCACCTTTATTTTTTGCACCATTTGGCCTTCCATAACCCCCATCACTATTGAAGAGTTATGTGAAGTTAATGGTTATGAATAACATGCATTAATGGAAGTTAATAGTCATGAATAACATGCATTAATGGAAGTTATAAGAAGTTAAAGGTCATGAATAGCATGCATTAATGGAAGTTATGGGAAGTTAATGACCATGAATAGCATGCATTAATAGAAGTTGAGGAAGTTAATGGCCAAATTGGCAGCCAATAATAATTGTTTCTAATCCAGTCCATGCAACGTTTTCTACCACGATCACATCGCGATACAATCCCAAAACACTCTCGCATATCTTGAATCACCATTTAAGACCATTTTAGTCATCCTTCAGATCTCCTATGTGTGTGACTCATTATGTTTCCAATTATATTAGCCACTTGAATTAACACCTAATTCAAGTAAGTTAATAGCAGTTCACGTTATGAACCCCAATTGACTAGAAAGTCTGTGGTTTGACTACGAACTCTTCCATACGTAATGTTGCCATGCACTTGGTTCAAAGTATGGTCAAATTGTCAACTCCCACTAGGCTGACTATGTCACATCTAGTCCAAATGATATTAAATCTTGTCATGAGGATCTCATTACTCTATGTATCATTGAAGACTCTCTTCATGACATATATTTGCTTTAGCCAAAGAGTCTAAAGTAATGACCCCAACAAGAGGCTATGGGTATCATGTCCTTCTATTAGGAGTGGTGAATCCTTTATTGGCTACTCAATTACCTCCGAATACCTCAAGTTGTACCCAATCACCATCCTATAAGTAACCCCCGAAAGGCACCGATGAATGGAGTCAAAGCACAGGATTAGTATCTGAGATATCCTTGAGCACTTCAAATCAAATGATACTTGCACCATTGCTATGATGAGACTGTCATTAACACTGGAATGTAATATCCATTTGATTGTCTCATAGTAGGTCAATCCAATGTACTTACTACCCTTAGAAAGTATCCACATGTTAACTCTAAATAACTCATGTCTACAACTTATGAGATCTACTGTTTGATCCAATTAAGGAGTATAACATGTGTTAGTCTATCCAGATTAATGATATCCCATCTCATTAATCCTATAACTAGGGAATGTTTAGATACTTCATTAAATCAATTTAAGATCAACATCAAATCCATAAATGTATGAACATCGAAATAATAAAAAATGCCTTTATTAATCATAAAATGATTTGTATAATAAATGCTAAAGATGATTGCCTATAGAGATTTTCTCTAACAAACTCCCACTTGCACTAAAGCCAATCGCCTTGATATCTAATGCCATAGGCGTGTACTTATGACACAAAAATCTTTTGGAAAATAGGCGTAGTCAACGGATCAACTATATTTTGATCGGTGAGAACTCTCTCTATCTTAACATCATTTCTACCAATGATTGTTCTAATCAAATGGTAGCGCTTGAGTACATGTTTGGACTTCTGATGAGACCTTAGTTCCTTCACCTATATTATAGCCCCGTTGTTGTCATAATACAACTACAAGTGATGCTCATAACCACACCAAGTTCCATAATGAACTTCTTGATCCAAACCGCTTCCTTTTCTGCTTCTGAAGCTGTAATGTACTCTGCCTCTATCATCAAATTTGCAGTCTTCTTTTTTTTTGGAACTTTTCCAACTAATTGCACCACTATTCAGTGTGAATACATATCCGGACTGGGATTTGGAGTCATCCCAATAGGATTGGAAAATGGCATCAGTATACCCGCTTACCACAAGATTACCTTCACCATAGACCAAGAATACATCCTTAGTTCTTCTCAAGTACTTAAAGATATTCTTAACAATCACCCAATGACCCTCACCAAGGTCTAACTGGTATCTGCTCGTAACACTTAGAGTGTACGATACATTGAGTCTAGTACATAACGTAGCATACATGAGTGATCCTATAGCCGAAGCATAATGAATCAAACTTATGTGAGCCCTCTCATTTTGTGTCTTTGGACACATAGATTTAGAGAGTGTAATCATATGACCATTGGAAGATAACCTCTCTTGAACTAATCCATGCTAAACTTCTTTAACATCTTATCAATGTATGTAGATTGAGAAAAACTAAGCAACCTCTTAGATCTATCTCTATAAATCCTTATCCCAAAATATAAGTTGCTTCTCCAAGATCTTTCATAAGGAAGTTCTTAGCTAACCAAATTTTGAATGATTGCAAAACAGAGACATCATTTCCTATTAGCAATATGTTATTTACATACAGTACAAGGAGCATGATTGCACTCCTACTAACCTTCTTATACACATACAACTCATCTAGATTTTATGAGAAACCAAACTCTTTGATTGTCTCATCAAATCGGATATTCCAACTCCTAGATGCTTTCTTTAATCCATAAATGGATTTCTAAAGCTTGCATACCTTTTCTCCCTTCATGGATATGAAACCATCAGGTTGTGTCATATACACATCCTCGGTTAGGTTTCCATTAAGGAAAGCTCACATCCATTTGCCATATCTCATAATCATAATGAGCGGCAATGATTAGGAGTATCCTAATAGATTTAAGCATAGCCATTGGGCTAAACGTTTTGTCATAGTCAACACCTTGCCTTTGACGATAACCTTTAGCTATAAGCCTAGCTTTATGGGTAACTACGTTACCCTCCATGTCAGTTTTCTTCTTAAAAACCCATTTGCACCCTATTGGTTTTATCCCTTTGGATGGGTTAACCAAAATTCATACTTGGTTTTCATACATGGAATCCACTTCGGATTTCATAGCTTGAAGTCATTTGTCAGATTTTGAACTCTTCAGAACCTCTTCATAGGTAGTAGGCTCATCATCTTCTATGAGCAATACGTTGCTAAATTCACTTATGATAAATCCTTATCTCTCGGGAACATGACTTATCCTACTTAACCTACGAACTTCTTGTGTGTCAGAAGGTTGAGCTATTGTTTCATCTTTATGAACATTAGTCTCAGGTCCAGACAGTTGATCTGCGTTTATTTGAGCATCTTGAACTTCCACAAGTTCAATGCCTCCCACTATCTTCTCATAGAAGAAACTCTTTCTCTAAAAGGACAACTTGTTTTAAAACAAACATCTTTTGTTCCGAAACATGGTAGAACTGATATCTTATGGTTTCCTTAGGATATCCTATAAACAGACACTTATCAGATTTAGCTTTAAGCTTATCTGACTGAATCCGCTTAACATAAGCAGGACAAGCCCAAACCTTTATAGAAGAAAGATAGGGTTTCTTGTTAGTCCATATCTCATGGAGCAACATTAACTGACTTGGATGGATCTCTGTTTAATACATAAACAGAAGTTTCGAGTGCATACCCATAAAGGATTTAGGTAAATCCACTAAACCCATCACAGACCTCACTATGTCTGTCAAGGTTTGGTTTCTCCTCTCAACCACACCATTGTGTTGTGGCGTGTAAGGTGGAGTCCATTGGGACAATATTCCACTATCCCTGAGATAATCCACAAACTCTTCGCTTAAGTATTCACCACCTCGATCCGATCAAAGTGATTTAATACTTCTCCCAAGTTGTTTATCAACTTCATTTCTGGATTCTTTGAACCTTTCAAAGGCTTCAGACTTGTATCTTTTAAGATGCACATACCCATATCGAGAATGATCATCAATAAAGGTAATGAAGTATACGAAACCACCTTTGGCATATATAGACATCGGACCACATACATCAGTATGTATTAGGTTTAAAAGTCATCAAATGCCTTCTTTTGCTTTAAGGACTCCAGATTGGCCTTACAGTTTCTCTTCCAATGGCCATCCTTGCCACAGTGGAAGCAAGTTCCTTTGGAGGCAGTCTTCTTTGCTTTCTTGACACCTCCCTTAGGCTCTGTAGACTTCTTCTTCTTTTGGCTCTTTTTCTTCAAACCAGAAGAGTCCACCAGCATCACAACCTTGTCGTTGCGGACAGATGGCTCACCTGCCTTGAGCAAGTTAACCAACTCGAGAATTGTGCTGGATATATTCATCCGATAGTTAAGCACAACTTATGAGTAACTATCGGTTAAACTCATCAGAATTAAGTCAATTCATGATACAAAAGAAAGCCCAAGGAGGCCAACCGCTCGATGTAGCCATTCATCTCCAGTGTGTACTACACTGGAGATGTCCCCTCAACCATCTTAGAGTAGAAGAGCAATCGCAAAGTCTCGAACCTTTCAGACCTTGCTTGCTCATCAAAGAGTTCCTTAAGATGATATACTATGGTATGAGCATCCATAGCCTCGTGCTGCTTTTGCAGCTCCGGTGATATAGTGGCTAGCATAATACAACTAGCCATCTTGCTATCATCGAGATGCTTTCTATATGCCCTCCGATTATCATCAAAGGCGTCAGTAGTAGGGGGATCGAGAAGTGGTTCTTTCAAGACATAACAAAGTTTCTTGGACCTAAGAACTATTCTCAAGTTCCTGAGTCAGTCAAGGAAGTTAGGTCCAGTCAACTTGGTAGCTTCCATCAATGATCTTAGATTCACACTAGTACTTACGGTGTTCACTCGGGCAATAACAACCTTTCGTCAAAGAGAGAAAAATTAGAATGTACTTAAATGCATGTCTATAAGGACTTTAATAACATGCATTATGACTCCCACTATTTTTCACAAATTCATAACCCTCAATATAAATCCGAGAGAACTCGTAGAGACATTCTCCTAGTGAGTCGATATCTAATATCCCTAAAAAATGACCTTGGATTTGCCCAAGAAGCTCAACCGGTAGGTATCGATGATACCAATTGCATCTCCAATGCAACTATTGAATCTAGTGCTATCAACTGTTCATGTGTACACACTCACTGAGCTTACAACTCTTGACACGTGTACATCTAATGTACACTACCCAACTTCGCCTCTGTCCATGTTGATCTTGGCTTTCCCCAACAAACCAACCCTTCTAGTTAAAACCGACCCATTAATTCGAAAATCCTATTTTCATGGTTCGAAAATATCTATGTAAAGCGAGATTGGGTTTGGCCAACAACCTTAACTTTAAAAGGACTCTGGTTCTCGCCATATTAAAGGAAGGCGTTAGTTTTCATATTCTAAGTGAGGAGTTTGACTAAGGTCTCATCTAACTTAGATGGTCTTATACATATAACTCATATATATATATAGTTACTATAACTACATAGCATGATATAGGCTACCCAATCAAATTGGGCCTAAGCCCATAACCATCCATCATGCAAGCTCACAGATTCTCCTAATCATGCATTCTCTAATGTATATATGTAAACGCATCATTTTGGTTATGCCATCTTATGAATCCTAACATGAAAGCCCAATCCAACACTTAGATCTACTATCTTCCTTTTACTAACTTGGCTAAAATTACTATTGTATGTTATTTCAATTGGAATTAATATTAATCTAATTAACATGAATTCCAAATTCTAGAAATTAATTCATAATTAATTTACTTTAAAATAATTATTTGATTTCCAAAAATTAAACAACTTCATTTTTGTCATACATGCCAATTTTTCTAGTCTTATTAGAAAATCTATTGCTCTACTAAAATTAATTCAAAAATAATTTATATAATTTCAAAAAATTTCAAAAACATCAAATAATCATTCCAATAATCTCTAGGTCATTTCATGATGATTAAAATAATTTACCAATCACCCAAAAATTATAATGATCGCCGAAATACCGATAAGACACCAAAAATGACAAATATGACTTCTAAAATTTTTCTGGAACTCAAATTTTGAGAAAAATCATTTATGCATGCATCAAACATCAAATTAACACATTTTTATCACATAAAAATATTTTTAAGGTTCTGGAATTGAAATATAAACATACAAAAATATCAACTAAAATAGACCCTATAATTTTTGGAAAACTTTTCAGATCTGGAAAATTGTTTGATAAAATTATTAAAACATTTTTAATAATTATAAAAAAATTAAAAACACATAAACACATCCCAAATATGTTCACATAATTTTTCCATAATCAAATTCCACGAAAATAATGTGTAACCTCATCAGTTTAGCCAATAGACATCACATGCCAGCAGAAAGATATATTTCATGCATGTTCTTGTAAATTCGAAATTAAATATTTTAATCATACTAAAAATATTTTCAATTACACTGAATCATTCACATACATCTTGTGAACATATTGGTAAAAGAAAATCGTGCAAAACATTTTTCTATAATTAATTTCAAACAAAACATTACAGGACCCTAAGTTGTCACAACCATAAAAACAGTTTTCACAAGTCATATATTCTACATCTAACAAGGCACAAGATGGCTTTGATACCACTGTAAGGTTCCGATCATGCATCTTATGAAACTTGTTTTTGCATACGTCATAGCTGATGTACACAATTGTGATTGAATGTTGGTTTTTGCACTTGATGTTACATTAAGTGTTGCTTGTTTCACTAGCTTTAATGGCTTTCAAGCCATTTGACCCAAATACATCTCACCTTACATTTGCCCACATTACAACCCTAAAAGGTTCGTTCATCCATGATTTTGCATGTGACCTTTAGTGGTGGAGAAATGAAAGGATATGCAAAGTTGTGGATTATTGTGATTATAAATGGTGTTGAGTGTACCCATGAACATATCTTGTTTAAATACATTTTTCAAGTCTATCATTAGATTGTTTGGTTTTTAAAGCTAGTGAATGTTGATTGATCATGAGTAAAAGCTTGGAATGTTGAATTTTGCTATGATTTTTGAAAGTCATTCATCATTGATTATGATTATGTAATCTCGGAAAATATTGGAATTGAGTAAACATTTTTAGTCTTTGAGTTTAATTTTGATGTTTTGCCTAAGGATGACCAAAAGCTAAGTTTGGGGTAAATTGATAGGTTCTTAATTGATTATGAATTTATTCCATAACACTCAATGACTATTGCTATAAAATTGCTTAAGATACTCACTTTGACTCATATGTGATTTTAGGTATTATTTGGAAGCAAAGAAGTAAAAGTGAGTCGAAAGTATGATATTTGGGTCATTTTCTGAAGATTAATTTTCACTTGTCTCCATGAAGCAAGAAGAAGAAAATTAAAAGACAAAAAGAAGAAACAAAAATAAATCAAAGTTGCTCAAGGCTGTTGTCCATGGACAATGCGAGGCGTACATGAATTTAATGTTTTGCATGGCCATGCACACCATTATTTTAATTATTGAAGCCAAGGATGATGGACAATAGCCCATGCAACGTGTTTTATAGGAATTAAATGAAGAAAACGTACCTGGGAGAAGAAGCACACCAAAATGACAGCAACATATGAGCTATAAAATGGTACAGCAATTGGAACCATAGGCTAAAAAATGCACAGTGCAGAATCAAGGCACGACTGGACCAAAATGATGCAATAAGGAATATAATCAGAAAACAGAGTGTTAGGTTTTAGAAGACACAAAAGAGGATGCGTGTGTTATAAGAGAAATGAGAATAGTGTTTCATGTAAACACTATTTATGTGAATAGCATAAATACTATTTGCGTTTCACACAAATGACCAGGAGAAAACGCAGGGTGAAGGAACAAAATATAGATGTACAACGAAGGGCACCAAAATGAAGTCATTAGGTTGAAGACTAAAAAGAAGACACAAAAGTAGCGTGAGGGTTTGGCAGCGTAGGTTTTAATAAAAATAAAAAAATCGCGGCGGTCTAGAAAATATGACAGAAAAGGAGGCGTTCTTAGGTAGTGACTTTCGGCTGAAGTAATTTGAGAGTAAAATAAATATTTTCAGTTAAAGGAGTTCGGGAATTTTGGGGTCTCAGGAAAGCACGAAGATGGAGGTAAACTCTTCACCAAGAGGAGGCCCATAGAGGGCTAGACGTCCCGACGCTAGTTTGAAGGTGACATTGACACCGACGACCCCAGTTAAGTGTATTTTAGTGTTTTTGTTATTTCTTTTTATCTTTAGAAATTGATTGTATTATCCTATATTAATTGATTTGAGTTTTGTGTATGGATAATCGTATTCTCGTTATTGTTCAATTATTTGTGTATGAACCTATTGGGTATTGTGAAAAGATTATTTTAATGCATTCATTGGATCATTTTATTACAAACCATTGCTAAAATTTCAATATAATCTGTAATTGTTATATTTGAAATTTATTTGTAGCGACTAATGGTTCATAATCATTAAGGATAGCATAACCTATGTTAAATGACGCATCGTATGTGGTTATTGCTTTGATTAATCAATTTTCCTAATTAGTAATGCTACTACCCAGTTGAATCTAGAGATGGTATCCTAGGTTATTTGGTAGTTAGGTTTAATTAATGATATTATCTTGATTAAACACTACCTAAGGGAAAACTCAGGTTAATTATTAACCCATGATTAATAGTTTCTAGGAGAGGTTATAATTGTTGGGATATTATTTTATGTCATATCAATGAAATTCCCATATTGATGTAGCTTCTTTGAAAAAATAGAAAAGGAAGAAAAACAAAAGATTTTTTTAAAAATAAATGTATCAAGGAGGAAGTGCATATATGTTGAAAAGTAGTTTATGATTAGTCTTTCCTCCTAAAGTTATATTGAATGGGTTACTTGAGTATGTTGAATATGTAGTAGAGTCTTTGAAGGATCATTCCGTGTAGTTTCAACGTATTATCATCAATTGTATGAGTGATTCCTTTTGGTTAATTATGATTCATGTAGTCTGTGGTGTGAAAACTTGAAGTTAAGCTAGGAAATATAGTTTTTGCATTCATGATGTACACAATTGTGAGTGAATGTTGGTTTTTGCAATTAATGGTACATTGAGTGTTTTTCTTGTTTCACTAGCTTTAATGGCTTTCAAGCTACTTTACCCAAATACATCTCACCTTACTTTTGCCACATTACAACCCCAAAAAGTCCTTTAATTCATGATTTTGCATGTGACTTTTAGTGGTGGAGAAATGAAATGATATGCAAAGTTGTTGAATGTCTTGATTGTGATATTTGAGTGTACCCATGGATAAATCTTATTTTAAGACATTTTCCAAGTCTACCTCTAGATTGCTTCATTTCTAAAGGTGATGATTGTTGATTGATCATGAGTAGAAGCGTTCAATGTTAATTTCTTGCTACAATTTTTGAAAGTCATTCATCTTTGCTTATGATTATGTATTATTGGGAAATATGAGAAATGAGAAAATGTTTTTAGGTCTATGATTTTGAAAATGATGTTTCGCCCGAGGACGGTCAAAAGCTAAGTGTGGGAGAAATTGATATGTGCTTAATTGTTGATATATTTAATCCATTACGTTTGGTGATTAATGCCTTAAAATGCTTAGGATACTCACTTTAGCTCATATTTGATTTTAGGTATATTTCAGAAGTGAAGGACCTAAAGTGACCCAAAACCATATTTATTGAGTCATCTTCTCAATGTTCATACTCTATTGTTTTCGTAGAGCAAGAAGAAAAAAAAAGACTAAAAGACAAAATAGAGCATAAAAACGGAGATCATGGATGTAACAATCAAAAAGTTACAGCCATGAAATAACAGTTGGAACAATTAAAAAGTTACAGCAATGGGACCATAGCTGCAATTTAAATTAAATCAATTGTCCCATATGAAGACAGTTGTCCATTTTCTAAAAACCTAGTTGCTTAACATAGTTTCTGAATATGGAGGAGGAGTTTGTCGACTGCACTTGGAGAAGAAAAGAGTGAAGAACCGAGAGTGGGGGAGCTTCTTCTCTTTGATTCTTGCCACCTATCCCACTTCCATTTAACCTATCTTTATTATATGATGGATGTGTATGATGGCTGCAGCCCGAGACAGCAAATCATCTTAAAGAATGATGGGGCGGTTGGATAATGAATAATCTGTTGGAATCCAACCGTTATCGAATCATGGGCGCAGCGGAAAATAAATTTTTTTACAGATCCTGATAATTGATTAAACTTGAATAAAACACAAATCGATTTAGAAATCGTACCTTGTTCACTTTCCGTTGAAAAATCTTTGAAACTTTTTCTGATTGATCAATCATTAGCTGTTCAATTGTCCAGCCTCTGATGTTATCTACAGAGTAATTCTCAAATTACTTTAAGAAAAAGAAGACAAAAAGTGCCAGCTTCTAAAAAGCTCTTCCTTTTAAATAGAAAAATCATGACAGTCTTTTATTAAAATTTAATCTCTTTAATTATAATTAAAATCAAATTCTAATTCTAATTAATTTAATTTTAATAAAATCAAATATCTCATATTTGATTTCCAAAGTTTCTCGAACTTTATAATTAAGTCTAACTTAATTAAATTGATTTTTCTTTCACAAATTGCTCTTTAATGTGTGACCAATTAGGTTCCTAATAAATTGACAATGATTATAAATTCTAATTCTAATTCATAATTAGAATTAGATAAATTTAAACTTCTTTTAATTTATCTTTAACTCTCCAATTAAATAATTCATAATCATAAATTATGATTGATGTCTAGCAACATGTCATGATTACCCAAATATCAGGATTGTCAAAGTGATTGACTTAACCTGTCCATGCATGGCTATAATGTATAATTTAATCCTTTTGTCATTCAATATTCTAATTGGACAGAGTATGGATACAATGTCTACTTTTATCATCCAATCATGTTCGTTCTTGCTAATTAGTAATTGATTTATAATTGAAATTTGAAAACTCATTTTCAAATATCAATTCACTCTGGCTAGAGAATTATATAAATCATTACTAATCAAGAACAACATAATATTCTCTCTAATTACTTTAAAGTGACAAATCCTATATTGACTTACTCAACTATCTACATATGGTTTATACTGTATCCAATTACTACCGACTAAATTATCCTAGGACGATTCATAAGTAGCATTAAAACACAATAATTCCCACACTAGTACCTTAGTAATCTCAAGTCTAAGGATCAATTATATAACTATCATTATGAGATAATCCATAGACACATAAGTAATATTCCATCAGAATTCTCGTAATCGGGTTAGTTTAGTGACTTATTCTCTAATAATCACCCACACATTAGTTTAAGTATCCCTATATTTTAATTTATGAGATCAATTACTTTCTTCATAAGAAAGAAACATAATGTGTGCTAGTGTTACCATTTCAACAATATCCAGTCTTGATGAAACTATAATTAGGAACATTTAGGAATAACACATGAGTGTAAATTGAATATCATAATTATGATCTCATCATAATTGCAATTACACAGTAATTATTCTAAGGATTTTATCTTTAGCATTAAAATATAAAATATTAATTTAATTAATACATAAAGATAAATAAAGCCTTTTCATTAATTAAAATATAATGTCATACATTAATTTGCATCCAATTGATTGGCTATAAAGGCATAAACTAACACAACCGAGGCAACTCTTAAGCTAGCTTTGATCATAAAATCGTTTTGGTTGATTCGGTTGACCAAGGACGAATGCACCAGCAGTGGGGAGACCTAGAGGACGTCATTCATCATCAATTTTGCTAGAGTTTTTAAGATGGAATGAGAAGATAGCTGTGGGGAGGCCATTCATCAACATTTTCTCTTAGAATTTCAAGGTGGAATAACGTGAATAACCTGGTTGGAAGTGAGCAACCAAGAGAGGGTGGACAATAACTATTTTTCATCATTCTCTCTTCATTTTCCAACATAAATGGAGGCTACAGAGGTGGATTCTTGGAGCTTGATGAAGAAGATGCAAGGCTAACATCCCGACATTAGTTCGAAGGGGAAATCGACGCCCAGGATGCCCAAATAAGCTTATCTTGTCTTTGTTTAATGTTGGATATCTCTCTCAGAATTGTTTACGTTATCCTTTGTTTAATCGATTTGGGTATTCATGTATGGATAATCATATTCTCATTATCGTTAGATTGTTTATATTGTGAACCCATTGCTAGAAGCACTAATATAATTGGTAATTGTTGTATTTGGATTCGTATGTGGCAACTAATGATTTTTAATCATTAGAGACAACGTGGCCTAGGTTAAATGACCCGAGCTTGTGTGGTTGTTGCTTAGATTGTTCTATTTTCCATTTTGTAATGTGGTTGCCCAATTGAATCTAAAGATTGTATCATAGGTTACTCGATAGTTAGGTTTAATTAACAAACATTTCTTAATTAAACACAACTTAAGGGAAAACCGGGATTAGCAAAGCGTATTATTAGTCTGTGATTAATGATTCGACGAGAGGAGTAAAAACATTAGAATGATGAGATATTTTTGATCATATCTAGACCAAGGTTGATCCTAGAACCGAACTTTACACACATTCGATATTTTTATCATTTTCGATTGTTTTTTGTATAATTTGTTTTCATTAGTTTAATTTTAATTTATTTTCTCTGTAGAGCCCGGCCTCTACCACTAGCACTCCAGGTATTGTCCTCTTTGGTTACCTGGGTGAGCCACTGCTCGAACCCAGGACCTCAAGGTTTTGTTCCAC
>JAOTAX010000007.1:8883903-8906179 GCA_025629825.1 Erythroxylum guanchezii
TTCTCCATTCACGATGCTTTCTTCTCCAAGTCTTAAGGTTGAATCTTCTTCCCTCCATCACTAGCAACTTACATACTCTACTCTTCCACCTTGCTCTCTCCTTCATTCTCACCAAAAGACCCAACCTATTCCACCTTAAAAAGGTGAAGATTGTGTATGTGGAGGAGCTAGGGTTCTTGGTGATTTGAAGGAGCTTGGAAGCTAAATCAAGTAAGTATCTTGTCAAGTATCATGGGTTTTGGTTAAATGAAGTATTTGTGATAAGATTTAGGGGTTACTTTCATGAAATGGTGTCTTGGGTATATGGGTGTCGTGAATGGTGAGAGTGTGTAAATTTCTTGTTTATATAGGCTTGATGAGTAATGATTTATGGAAATGTTATGGAGGTTGAATAATCATGATAAGGAATTTTGTATATGCTATATGTATATATTGATGTTTGTTCTTGTAAATTCGAAATAATGGGTTAGGAGTTGTTTATGGATGATTGATGTTGTATATGATGATTAATGATATATAATGTGGAAGTTAGATTTTGTGTATAATAATGTTTAGATGAGTGTGGAAAATTGGTTATGAATGGGAAGGTATAGATGCCCTGTTTTTGGTTAATGATCAATTATCAATCATGATTTGTTTGTAAGTGATTTGTTGAGTTGAATTGGGTAGAGAATGATGAGGAAATGAAATGGAAGAGATAAGCTAGGTATAAGATGAGTTAGAGATAAATTGTTGGAAGTTGGAAAAATCTGGAAAATTGTAGCAGGAAAAATGTTACTGATATATGTGTTAGCCATAACTTGATATGTAGTTATCCAGTTGAGTTGATTCTTGATTTAGATTAAACTAGAGACTTATGGCTATCTTTCTTGTGAAGACATCGATTATAAATTGTGCTTTTAAGAGTCTCAAATTTTGATATGAAAATGAGAACTGAATGTTGCAAAAACTTGGATGAATGTATATGTTTATGTTGTGAATTGGGTGATTATGAGCAAATAGGAAATTGAATTGAAGTAAGGCTGTTGTTGAACTAAGTTTGAGGGATGCATGAAGAAGTCATCAACTTGAGATGTTGGAATTTGGAATATGAAGTGTTTGATATTTAGGAACAAGATAAGTTTTGGAAGAAGAATAGGAATGTTTGAATGATAAGATGTAGTTGAGTATGATGAATGAAATGAGTTGGAATTTGAGAGTTTCATGAAATTTAATTGGTATGTGAGTTGATATGAAGTGGTTTTGTGCTAAAAGAGGTGAATTTGAGAAGTGTATGGGTATATATGATGTTAGATTGGAGGTATGAAGCATTGGAGAGGGTTTGGAGGGGTTTTGGGAACCTCAGCCTTTACAGGTCAAAAAGGACCCCTTGCATCACCCATGTCCGTTTAACGGACCTTCTCGGGTGAAATGGTGCATTTTGGCCCGACAATATCCGTTAAACTAACATGCATGTCTGTTAAACGGATATTCTCGGGACAGCAACAGTAAATCGTAATTTTGACCCTCTTAATGGCCGAATCTCGCTTTTAGGTCTTCATAAGAGTTGTATATCTCGAAGGCTTCTTTCCAATGGTCTAAAAAGAAAATCAATCCGACATCATTTGTGAGAGTTATGGCAATCGCGCCAAAGTAGGTTTGAAATGATTGAGGACATAGACATGGTTGATTCTTTTGGCCATAACTACATCATCCGACCTCCAAATGAGGTGATTCTTAGACCAAAATATTTCTAAGACATTGTGCTACCTCTCCATAAAATTTTGTAGCATTTTGCATTGAATTGAAACAGATTGACCAAATGGAAGTGTGGGAGACTGTTGGAACAGTGTAAAGAGGGTTCTTTTTACTGAGTGTACTTCAGTGTTTTGATTATATCTAGATCTATAGGAGTCCAAATGAGATGATTTTTGTTTTGGAGTAAACTAGAGAAATAGGGCTACAATTCATATGAAAGAGTCGCATTATGATTCAGTCTTTAGTATGTTCAATTTTTGAATGGAAGTTGTACACAGTGAACTGTTTTTGGATAAAAGCAGTCTGAAAATGATTGAGGTATATCTCCCTATTGATTGAACCAAATTGAGTGATTTTGGTGTCAATAGAAACTTAAGACATTGGAGTACAACTTTCTAGAAGGAAGTGTTGCTCAAGTTTGCCAATTACCTTATTAGATTTACTATGCAAAGTAGACTCCGAAAGTGTGATTTGGAAAATTTTCTGAAGTGAGTCAATGAGAAAGGAATGGAGATTTTAATGGGTTTAGTGAGGCATAAATCTTAAGTATGAATTGTACTTAGTCGAGTTTTCATATAAGAATGACTTTGTGATGTATTAAAGGAAAGATACCTAGGATTGTCATGAACATGCATTGTACATACTCTATATACACATGTGTGCATTACATGAATGGTTATAATTGTGCAAGTATTAATGTATGTGCTATGCGTGTACGACATAATGTCGATGTGCAGGATAAGTGTCCGCATTAAGGAGTTTCCAAATCTTGGAAGCAATTGCTAATTTAGAACGTACTGTGAGTAGACCGAGATGGTCTTACTTTATTGTTTGATATTTGAATTTTGTATTATTGACCACTGAATCATATGAATGTGATTGATTGTGTTTGGTTTCCAGACAGAAGGTACGATGAATGTGTGGTATGAAGGAAATATTGAAGTGCTACTTGTATATGAATGAGATGAATTAAGTGTACTTAATGTGATTGTTAAATGTGTTCTGAATGTGCATTTGCATATGAGTGAATTCTCAACTTTAATGTTGAATGCCGGACTAAGGTCCGATGACATGAAAAAGTGATTGAATGAGCTTATGCAAATGTAAGTGATGCATTCCATCTCATGAATGCATGAAATATAATAGTAGTTGTGAACAGAGTAGCCAACGATCAGAGCTTAAGGTTCAACGAGTGAAAATGAGCTTCGAGCTCAAAAGTGAATCAGAGCCTCAGGCTCAATGAGTAATGAGCCCTGTATCCCCCAAGCGGATAGGGGACAGTATTTAATGAGCCCTACATGGGACAGTTTAGGCACTTGTTCACAACAAAATAACAAATGAAAAGTGGGTCTCATGTGCATTGCATATGCATAATATAAGTGATTAAATTGTATGGAATGTAAAGTGTGAAATGTGTAATGATGTGAATTATGTGTTATGTGATTGAGTGAGCCATCGATGATGGTCACTCATTGAGTTCGCAAAACTCACCCAAAATTTGGAATTATTTTTCAGGCTTTGAAGATTACCTCGTTAGACAAACGGGAGTATCCCTACTGTATGCAAGTGAAAGATAGAGGTCGGGATCAATTTGCATCTGCATTCTGTATTTTAATATTTTGTACCAATTTGTATTCCGCAATTTCTGTAAAATAGTGTTTTGTAATTATAGTGGGCCCCAAATGGGCTATTGAAATTCTATTGATTGCCATGTGTTGATTGACAATGTTTATAAATGAAAGCGGGCCCAAATTATTTACTGGTTTCTTCGCATTTTAAAAAAAAGCTTTGACTAATTGAGCGCAGTAGCATGTCACCCTCGTGGGGCACGGATTCGGATATCACCCACGATGTCGAGTTCAGGTCTTGCGGGAGTGGGGGGTTACAATGGTTGCATGGTAAGATAACATAGTTGTGGACATGAAGTAGTAATTACAAAGGATTCACATAAGAGGATATATAATTTCTAGTGATTAATGTTAGTCTGTCATGTAGTAAACTAAGTAAAAGGGCGAAAAGCTATAAGCTCAAGCAAGTACATCTAGACTTGCCCTTAAAATTTATTGGATCTCTTAGTGAAGACACGACCATATTTATAAAAGATTTTTATTCAATGATTTGAATACTTATACTTAATTGCCTCGTATAAAACGAGTTTAGGATGAGGGCTTCCTATATTATATGAGAGATCAAGCAAGGACATGGTTGATGTCAATAGTGGTGGATTTTTTCGATGAGTAAAACCAGGTCTATAATGCATTTATATTGAGATTTTCCCACCATACAAGACCACCAAATTAAAATGCAAATACAAAGCCTCGCATAGAAGAAATGGGAAATGTTTCATGTTGCTTGGAAGCGATGCATGACTCTAATTAGTCGATGCCCTCATTATCAATACTCCTTGCAAGTATGATGCAATTTTCTTATCCCAGAAAATGCTAATAGCCTATTTTTGTATTGTAGCAAAGCCACGTCTCTTATCCCAGAAGAACCCCACTAAAGCATTCTCCGAAGATTTGGCTCCCTATTGAAGTGTTTCTAGGTTTGGGGAAACAATAGGTTGCCCATTCTCAACCTTGTGAGGACAAAAGTAAATAGAAAGATCAGTATCTCCTCCACCCAGTACCTATTTCTATGTTTTCCTCTCTCCATTATGCTACAGGAAGGGTGAAGGGCTATGAGTTTTGATTGAAGGGGACGGAGAAGAAGAGCTGTGTGATTTGCCTAATGGAGAGGTTGGAGTAGTCTACGTTGAGAGGGGGGGGGGGGGGGGTATGGACTATCTAGAAGATGGGATAATGAGGGAATATAATCCCTATACAATCTTGAGAAGTTTATGTTTTTAGCGGCATAAGGGTTTGAATAAGGAGCAGCTTTAGGAAAGCATAAACTTCAAAAACCAAATATAAGAAGGAGAAAAGCAGGAAAGGAGGAAGGACAAAAAAACCTGAATAATCTGAGAGATAACAGACTAGAGAGTTGGGGAAGAAAAATGGATTGAAACGAAGGTGATGAAGACTTGAAGGCAGAAGGTATCAGAACAAAGAAAGAGAGTGCAAGGATTAGAGGCAGAAGGCAGCAAAATAAAGAAGAGAATGGCAAGGAAAGTTAGTTAATGAGAAGGGAGAGTCTCTCTCTCTAACCCATGACTTTTAAAGTTCTAGGTCAATGTTAAAATGTAAAAACAAGGTTGAATTATGGTCTTAATGCAATTTAGAATTCATCAAAGCTTGGAGGATTCTCTTTATAATCAAGGAATAATGTAAAAAGGGTTCCTCTTTATTTAGAGGACTCCTTTTACTTATTATGATCATGTAATTATTTTGTTTTCGCAATTAAGATAAATTAATGTAACATTATTCATTCATTTAGAGCATAAATGTATAAAAGCAAATATACTCTTTCATTATATTAGCTGGACACTCGAGATTGAAATGCTACTAATTCTCTTTGTTACTGCTAAATTCATTATAACTAATTTAACAACCTTACCTATCAATTATTATATCATTTACTTAAAATTTTAAATTGTCAATAAGTGGCAAAATGTTTTTAAAATAATTCACACTTATTAGAAACCAACCATTCTTATTCCAACTATTGTTTCTTTTTTCAAATATATTCTTCGTTAAAATCTTTAAAGATAAGAAAAAGAATCCTAATCTTTAAAGTACTCAGAAGTGTAGTTTTACTCTCTTAATTAGAAAATTCTGTCGCTTTGGTCATTCTGTTTTCTAAAGTCAATAGATCGAACTTTATTAAAAGGGTGGTGATTAATTTAAACCTAAAAACGTAAATACTAAATCAAGAACCCCAACTACAACCAAGAGCTGGAAAGTATGTCATTTCTTTGCCACTCTCTGGTCTCTTATACAGGGAATATGTGATCTAACTTGCCACCATAATAAAAGGAAAGACATTGTAGAATGGGCAGAGAGAAACCTCACCATCTGATTCTTGGAGATTACAAATCATTTAAAATAGTATTTGGATGCTTAATCTATGTTATTTGAAATGAAAAAAAATGCAAAAACATTTAATAGAATAAGCTATTTTGAAAGTCTTATCAACCAAATTTCAATTTAATTTAACCACGGTAAATTGAATTATCACCATTAATTTGCTAATCATATTTAGAATTGAATTAGTTTTAGTATTTATTTTTCAATTAAGTTATTATCGCCTATTATTTATCAATAACATGTATATTTAAATGGTCATATTAATAACATGTATATCTCTACTATGTAGAGGTAAGGCTACGTATTATCGGACCTCCCAAGACCCTGCTTCATTGCGAGATTTCAGACTGAGTAATGATGATTAAGTATAATAAAGTATGCCTTTACTTGCACAAATTATTAAACTCGGGATGAATGCTATTCAAGTATAATAAAGTATGTGTTATCTGTACAAGCCCTCAAGGGGTGTAGTTCGATAGTTGAGAGCAGATCTTGACTTCGGTTAGGTCTCAAGTTCGATTCTATGCTAGCCCCTCTTTTAAGAGCCTAGGACAGCCAAAATTTTACCTGTATATGAAGAACTAGTTTGGTCCTTGATGATGAGATACGCCCGCTTGACCCGCCTGTAAAGTAATGCGCCAATTGGACCCTCAAAAAGATGCACCCGCTTGATCCGCTTACGGGTTTTCTCAAATCCAAAAAAACAAAAGTTATCTGTACAAATTATTAAACTCAAGACGTTATTTAAAACAACAGAACAATCCCTTGACTTAAATTCAGAACCGAGAATTTGGCCCATTATTAATAAGGCATACTATAAATTTTAGTAATCAACAAATTCTTCATAGAAAGGCATTAGTACCCGCCGCTGTGGGCATTTGTAGAATAGACACTACACACATTCAACGGATTGTATACTTGATTCACATAGCTACCTCATTAGTGAACTTGATACTATTTCAGGCATTCAATAGTTTCTACAACACCAATTAAAAGAACAGAACAGACAATTAAAAGAACAGACAAAAGGAAAACCCCCATATATACTACGTAAGAAGCACAATCAGGGTACATTTATGAATGTGGGTAAACCGAAGTATTAAGAAAAAAAAAAGGAGAAAAAAAACTAAACCCTAGCCAAACAATAGGACACAACAGTTTAAAGTTGAAAAAAAAGGGGAAATTTCTACACAACCTGCCAACATAATAATGGCGTTACATCTGAGGATATCAGTAAACACTCAAAAAATGGGTCATTTGAACTGCTTAATTGATTACAAGAACCAACCAATAAAAGTTGGACCAACGATTCCCATATTGTCCTAAAATTAGCAACATCTAAATACTCTACAACTGCCCAACAGATACCAATGCAGTGTTGCGAATGGCCAACCTTCACAATGCAGCACTTCTGATTACATCAGGTTTTCATCACTCAGGGAACAGAGCAAACGATTAGGCTCTCCGTCCCCATAAATCTGCTGGTATGCAGTTTAACTGCGATGACCACATTCCCGAGTCACGAAATTAGCCTCTTAAACAAAAATAGCATATCCTATGAATCCAACATCTCATCTTGTATTTCATTAGGAGCAATTAGCCCTGGAATGGACAACATCCTTTGTCGCTCCCTTTCTCTCAGCGCAGCTGCCTCTTCCGCATAGAGATCTTTATTATCCTGTTGAAATAACAAACCACTAAATTAGCACCTCCTTTGAACTAGCATTGTTGAAAACATTCGCACTAATACCTTGTGGGTTACCAGAACCACATAAAATTAAAACTTGCAGAAGAAACAATAAACTCTTCAAAAGACAATATGCCCTTTGACACGACAAGTAGTTTTCCTTGGGTTAAAGCGGACAAACAGGGAACATGCAAGGTATAACATATTTAGGATCTTACCTGAGCTGAGAATTCTTTTGATTGCACGAGAAAGTCTCGTATGTGATTTTTAAATAAAGAGAGATCATTCCTCGACTCAAAAAGTCCATTGACAAATTGAGTAACCTGACAGTCTCCCCATATCAGCAAATGAAGTTATAATGGTGATAGTATAGAATCATATGAAGAAAATAACTTTCACCTCTGTTGCAGTCATATTGGGAAATGATGTTCCCAAAAGTTTAATAGTGTATTCACGAACAAAAATTCCATTATTTGGATATGGATAAGACACTGCTGCAGTATCCCATAACGGCTCTGTTAAAGCACCAGTCTCCACCTGAAAATGTGCACTATTACTGTGGTTCCTCCTGCCTATAACTAAATAGGGAAAGATATTAAGGTACATACCAAGCAAAATAAATGCTGTAGCACTAAGACATGCAACTTGAAACCAGGTTTATGAAAAGTGTCCGTCAAAACAGCAAATATTTCCTGCTCAATGGTCAAGAAATATGTCCGATAGAATTCATTACAGAACTCAGAAGCCTGTGAATTGCCAACATCCACATGCAAAATAAGTATTACAAATCCATAATATCAATAAACAAATACCAAATTAAGAAAAAAAAAATATAGACCTGAAAGTTCTTCAGAATCTCCAATAATAAATTCAATCCAGTCTCTGCAATGTTCCTTTCAGTATGCCGGAATGCCCAAATTATCGAATCCATAACAAGCTTAAGTTGCTGGCACATAAATATAAGGAGATCAAGATCAAGTCAACATGAAGTTGAGGGGCAATACACCAACAGAAAGAGGTATTTTACTACTTTAACACCAACAAGAACCTACTATGTCGGCACATAGCAAATAATAAAATCATTGCTCCTTTAGATAGTAAGCACTCCAACAATTAAGTGAATGACAACAACCTGATTTGTTAATCGAATCAATGCAGGAAAACAATGTGTGGCAATGGCACGAAGCAAGGAAAAGAATTTGAGGCGATGTTCTGGATAGTCCTCAAAATTCTTGGTTATCATCTGCAATTTACACAAGTAAAAACAGTAGTTTATACAACACTCTCAAGCTTCTTCATGAAATTTCCTTAGGAGATTCAATATATTTAATACTAAAACAAATTGAGAAACAGTCTCGTGCCTTAAATTTGTGGTGTCATAGTTTTTCAACTAAATGACATATGCTTAATTGCACAATACAAGTATTAACCATTCACATTTCTAGAAAAAGCTAATGTGAAGTGTCAATATCTAAAAAGATGATTGGTCATGCCAATGGTGCCCTTCAGATTGGTCTTATGTGGCATACTAATAAGCATGAATGCCATGCAAAGACTATCAGGAATGCTACTATGTCTCATTCACAGAGAGATGCCTAAGGTAAGAGAACAAAGCACTATTAACATGCATCAGATGCTCATAAAGACAATGCATGGAAAGACTGGATTGTCCTGGAAAAGGATAGGAATATAGCATGACAAAATTCCCTCTTTCCCTTCTTGTCCAAGATTGAAGGACACTATAAACTAACAGCTAAAAGGGTTCAAGAATTCAGATAAACAACACAACCAAGGTACAGTAGCACCTGTAGTGAAATAATGTAATTCATTGGAAGTCCTCATTTTATATACAAAAACAGTATTATATATACCCATATATATGATTGCCTTAAAAAAATTTCAAGCTTTCTTTTGTTCACAATTTCAACCACTGTAAACCAGTAGAAAGAAAGAAATATGTCCACCACTTATAACAGATGCATCAAATCAGTAATCTGTATTCTCACCTCCAGCGTACACTGGAAAATGGCTTCAAATATACAAGCTACATCATCTATCATTGCTGCTCTATACCTTGGTGCAATAAACCAGGAAGACCAAGTCAAAAAGAAAAAAGATGGGAACAGTGAACACTACTTCATCAAAGCAGACAAAAAGGATAGGATTAGAATCCCCTTACTACTCATATAGATATCCAATGTCATTTTACAATTGCATGGCTCAGAAGGGGCACTTGTGCAGACTTGAATGCAGATTAGACACAACTGTTCTATGAACAACAGTCAATTCTAAACAGCTTAGCAAAGCAGGCAACACATCAACACATGCAACTTCCATCCACTAATCTTTAATCTGATTTTAACATAATCTCCACTAAACCTAGTACCAACCAACTAAACTATTTGACTCATTGCATATAATAAACAAAGATTGGACATATACCCTGGACCATTCCAGAAACTAAGAGTGCATGAAAAATCTAAAAAATAGCAACATACTTGTTTATAATTGTTGCAAAAAGTGAAAGAACTTCAGACTCTCTGGCATCAGGTAAATTCCTTGCATAATCACCCAGAACTGGACCCGTCATTGGAGGCACAAACTGCTTTCCAATATGTGGCTGATCTTCAGCCTTGTCCAAAAATGTCTCAATGAGCTTAAGTGTCTCTCTCTTAACAGACCTGTTCTACAAGGGTATCAACGACCAGAAATATTTGGATTGTTCCGATTTGATATAAAACCAAAGAGAATCTAACCGTAAGAGTTTCACATAGGATGTTCTAGATGCGTAAGGTCCTCCTTCTGCAATGCTACTTGAGATAAGCTCACTGTACATTCTATTGCAAAAAAGGCAATAAATAAGAAAGAGAAATCAAGAATGAAAGGTGTTGATTAAACGGAAGTTCAATTTGAAACTGAAAGATTAACTTGAAAAAGTACCTGTACACATTAAGCATGTCCAAAAATATTAAAGAAATTTGTGATAAGAAGTATGTCCCAAGAGAACTTGCAACACTCGTATTTGTCTGCAACACAATAATGGCATGAATTAACACATGGAGAATGCATGTCTACCACCCAATGAGTTCCAGTTACTACAGAAGTGTTCAAAGACAACTCAAGTACAGGTATAGGTAGTACATGAAGTGGGCCAAGAGGAATGGCACAAGCTAGAATGATTTCTCATAGCAACTATATAAACTACCAAGCTTTTATGTAGTGCATATATTAGTCTCAAATAGAAAAGAGTATCAAATTGAACATTACCTTTCCCTTCCAACTATCAGTAATAATGTGTCACCATAAAACGTAATACCTGCAAAATGTTGAGAATGGTCCTGATCACATCTTGATCTTTAAGAAAATCAACACTCTGGCGTGCCTGCCCTATAATTTCCGCCCATTTCTGTAACCAGAAAAAAAAGACACCGTTAGCTACTGAGCTTGGAAGCAAGCAAGCTGAAATGTCATGTGTTGAAATTGATACACCCTACACCTGAAATTCCCAGAACATGGAATTGGGCACAGAAAGAAGACAATAAATAGTGAACTAAGAATAAGAGTCCTTTGGAGTACATAACTCACCCAAAAACACAAACATGCTTTCTTTCTGTGTACAGAAAAATTCAAGGGAGAAAGCGAGACCACTGATTATCATACCTGGTTGGGAAGATCCATCAATCTTTGTAGGTATTCATCCCTCTTCTGCGGATCAGATTCAGCTTGAATCATATGACCAACCTGAGGCAATAAAAAAGCACAATGACCATTCAACACATTTGGAATCTGCTGTTCCAATAAAACTGTGATCAGAGAATAAAAACGTACAGACTCATAAAAAATATGAATTTGATGAGGCTCAAGGTCAGCAACAGTAGATGGGAGGCCTGTCAGAAGTTCAGACACAAACGGTTCATTTTCTCCAACCTGAAACAGGATAAGCACTCATATTGGCTCTCCAGTAAATGTTCACATTATTTCTAGAAAAGCAATTGAAAGAAAAAACATGAATAGAAAAAGATTTTACCTGAACAATAACAAACTTCCGTTTGCATTTTTGAACAATTTTCAAGAAGGTGTCGCAGGCCATATCCTGCAAGATATTGAAAAAAATATAATCATTCACAACTTATCAGGCAATAAAAGAATGAAAGCGGATGCACAAACAGCATATTAACTGATCAATATATGCAATTCAATTTATAAAAAATGATCTTGACTATATAAGCGGAAATGGATAAGTTTTAAATATTTAAAGTAAACCAACCTGAACTCCAGGATGTGTTTCATGCATAAACTCAAACAATTTATTGACAACAGTTTTCAAGAACTTCCAATGGGCTCTAAGAAATCTCGGATACTGTCCAACCACATACCTGCAAAAATAATTAATCATCAATGTAGTATATGTGAATTCAAATAAAAAGTCATCACCTCATCAATTTTTTTGTTGAGCTTTCTCACCAAACTTTCATTATTTTATTTTTGACTTTAATGTTTTCTTGCTTAAACTAAAAACCACATAAACAGCAGAATATGGTAAAGTTACATTAGTCGCCACCAACTTGCCAATGGTATCATTTAACAAGAGGCAATCAATAAGAGTTTTGGCAGTCAAGATGTCTTACATGATGTTACTAGCAATAACAGCTTTGTTATCCTTTCCCTTTGTGATTTCACATAGATTCAGCAAATCACGAATGACCATCACCAGAAATCTGTTCTCCTGTTATATCCAATGCCCAGAGTGAATGACACAAGAGATGCCAATATCCTTTTCCACTAGTTTAAACAATCAAGTGACCAACCCTTTACAGCAAGTGGTATCATAAAATCAACCAAAGAGGAACTTTTAGAAAAAATTATCTTTTAGATACTTCTTCTCAATTGAAATGATGCTCCATAAATGCACACATATGCCACTTGCTAAAATATAGACAACTGATAATTTATTGTTATGGTCATCTATCTGGAATAGCTAAAATATAGGTAGACATGATAACCTCTTGTTGTGGTCGTCTATCTAGAAATGCTAAAATAAAGATAAGACAAATAATAATTTATTATTATGGTCATCTATTTGGAAATGATGTTGTAGTCACCAAAATGGATGCATTTCAGTATCATCATTCCTTAAAAATTTACCAATTTCAAGGGAAGAGAAGCAGAATAAAGACACATACCGTAAATTTTAAGAACTATACAAAGGACGAAGAACATAGGAATACAACAAACATCCAGTATATATTAGTTTCCAGCACCAACACAAAATGGAAAATTAGCATGCAAATATTTTTTATACAAAAGCGCTTAAAATCTATAAAAAAATAAAAGAGGGAAAATTAGTCAATGGCAAGCTTTAATTTGGTACGATGAAGGGTAGAAATTGAGTTGACAAAGACATCAAGGGCTCAAATTTAGATTATATTAGGATCTCTTACTAGATAGGAAGTGGCAGTAAGTTAGATATGTTATTCTAGTTTTAGATATGTTATCATAGTTGTTTATGACTTGAAAGTTGAAAACTTATAAAATTTTAATTAGAATATGATTTAAATTTGTTAGGAATCATTTCCTAATAAAATAAGGGTTCTATATAAATATGTGTGTAATCAACCCTTCAATACCAAGATATCCTGAATTGTTTTCTAAAAACTTGTGTTTTCAATTAAAGGTGTGATGCTTTCTCTAAGATTATTCTTAGACCATAGGAGTGATTCCTAAATCCCTCCCCTCCATTACCTATTTACTTCACTAAATCCCAGCACTTGTAACCTGAATTTCTAGCAACCCTAAAATTCTAGCCTAAATTTCCAGTAATCAAATCCTAAAATTCCAGCTAATCCAAACTTGAAACTCCAACCTCCTAAGCTGAAATCCAGACCTAAAATCTGATATTCCAGCAGCCTAACAACACAAAACAGCCCACATTTCCTAGTTTCTACGAGATTTAGCTACTAGTTAATATTTCTTCTATTTGTCCTACATTAATTTCCCTCGAATGAGAAGATCAATCCTCCTTCACAGTCTTCTCAACTATGCCAAGAAAGAAGTGAAAGCAAACTTGCTAAGTGTTGGCAGATCCCAAACTTGAACATGTCACACTAAAAGCAGTACAACCTAAACAAATTTAAATTCAAGAAAACTTTCATAAAGTAAACACCACTCATTTCATAGCAGCTTAGCAAGTTTAGTTTTATCATATCAAATAACAATACAAAAAGTTCTAATGCTAACCAACCACACAAACCATTGATAGGAGTGTACAGGACTTGTTCTCGAAGAACAAAATTGTAAGGCATTTTCTACCTTAGATAGATGACACGATAAGGATTTGGAGGAGATATTGAATTAAGAGAGGAAGCACGAGTAAACACCACTCATTTCATAGCAGCTAAGCAAGTTTAGTTATAATATCAAATAACAAAAATAAAACGTTCTACTGCTAACCAACCACACACACCATTTATAGAACTCCTGGAACACATTTATTTTGCAATCTAAGACTCAGAGAAAGTATATCACATTTATCACAAATTACACAACTACTGCAGGCCTAGTGCACATAAATTTGATACCTGATCTTCCATCATGGAACCAGAAATAGATCCTATAGCCCAGCAAAGAGTATTCAAATTGTTCCAACTCCAATCCTCACCACTCAACTGTTTATTCAATTTCTTCAGCATCTGAATAATAACAAGAAGAATGAATAGCAAGAATAGCAAGAATCAAATTATGACTTTTATAGAGCAAAAGAATACTCATTCTAAGTTTGGCAATATCTGAAACAACCAACAGAATAAAAAATTATAATAGTAAGTGTCAACTCATCACGCTATGTAATGAATCTAGCCTTTCATTACCTCTACACTACGGAAGCGTAAGTAGCAAAGGCATCAACTATTATCACAAATCAAATCAACCACAGTATTATAATTATTGATAGAAAGAAAAGAATAATTGACTAGACTGCTGTAATCCATGGATTCTCTTCCTCATCAGTTCAGCTTCCTGACTGACAATTGTTCTTCAGAAACAGGAAGCATATGCATTTAAAGCTACCCATTAACATATAACATTGACAGGGAAACTACTACTGTTGGTTGTCAACATCTATAGCTACAAAAGAAGTTTCAGAAAATGCATTAGTTAGAGATTAAATGCCCAAGCACATTCATTGATCTTACCTGCTTTTCAGTGTCGTCATGATCAAGATGTGATAAGTAGATTAGTGTTTCTCTCATGATCTGTAAAATCAAAATTTCATTAGAATAAATATACATAATTAACACAAAAAAAAACAATATTGTTTGTCAAAATTACTGCAAACAAGGTGAATTTACGATTAACCAAAATCATTTTTGACTCGACCTTTATCACCATAGAGAGAAAGCCAGCAAGCGTCAATCATATTAACAGAACCATCATTGCCAACAATCCCAAAACCAACTTTTCAACTCTTGTTTTACACTAACTATACATCAGTATCAACTAAAAAACTCAAAACATGGAAACCAAACCATGGTCATAATATGATTGTCCCTATTTCAGGAATAATTTGACATGGTTCTTTCAATCAAACCCTTGGTCCAGGCGTCTATCATGATTAAGATACTTTACACCAAAGTCTGCTGCACTAAAATATCAATCAAGTAAAAAACATCTAGTATCTCTAACAGGGGGAATAGTATCATAGATTACATTTGAAAATAGACAAGAAAAAAGACGTATTACCTTGTATTGAACAAGAACATCATTGTCCTTCATGGTTTCACGAACTATGTTACCGTTTTCATCTTCAACTATCAAAACCTCCTCAGGTTTTGCCATACGACAAATCATAAGCATCCTCAACTTTGACATTGGTCCAGCATACAGTTGTCTCCGTTGAAAAACTTGTGACCCCACGCCATCAACCATACCATGAAGAGAAGGTATCTGGATCCACAACAGAACAGCCATCAATAAGAAATGATTGAACTGCTAGGCATCAGAGAATAAGGAAGCCACAAACTAGCATATACCATTTCAGTGCAAGAACTAAACATGCACATGAGTGATACATGTATGTGAACTGGAAAGAAACAGCAGAAAACAAAACCTAGAACAAAAAGGAGATCCATCTCATCAAATTCAAAAAGGAAATGAGAATATTCAGATTCCCTTGAAATTTTCATTTTTCCTATGCAGTTTGCTAAAAAGAATCATTCTTACAATTGTTTGACTTATCGTTTTTTCCTATTTCAATCCTCTGATTCAACTTATTGTCTATTACCACTTAAACATGGAAAATAGATCTTTTCAGTCAAGTCCATTAACTAAAACCAATCTGCTTTTTAGACAATCTATTTTTAGGAGTACAAAGACATTAATAGAAAAGTAAAACATCATATGATATTGTGCAAATAGAAAAATAAGACAACCAGAAAGATATGAGGAAATTATTTTTTTCACTGAATCCTTATGGGAGCAAGTGAAAGGACTTAAATAACTGACTCAGTAACACTAGCTTGAAGTAGAAATAAAAGGGCACAGTTAGGATGACGACATAACTCCAGCGGCAGAAAATTAGGTCATGCCATATTTATAGATAATGTGTTGACAGCCTAAATACAAATCTCATCACGGTTGAAAAATACTTCAAACAAGGTAAAAATTTAACACATTCAATATGATAGGAAAAAAGATTAGAAGCCCACTTCAGAATCCTGATATATCTATTTAGTTTGATTGTACAAAACAGAAAAGATGTGAACCTTCTACTGCTGGAGACTTTCCTAACTAGTATAAGAATCTCTCTAGTAACAGTATAACGTTCAGAAAGAAGGCCCTTACCCTTAACGCATGTTTAAATCAAAGAGTACTTCAGGAACGTGTCATCAGAAAGATAGAATGAAGATTTTATCAATAAGAGATCACCACGGATGAATACTTGTAATCAGTACCCCAGGTTTTCTCATACTAAATCATCTGAAAATGACAAGCTAATAATGATATTATACATTATACCTGCAGTCCCATCATAGTTGCAGCTACAGCAGGATTCTCGAGATTATGTTGTGCCTCAAACAGCTCCAAAACCAAGGAATTCCAATAGTCCAAACAAACCTACAAATCATACAAGAAAAACATTTCACAATGGGTCAAATTCAGTGACAAGCAGAAAAGATAGGTAGTGAATGAGGATGTGGGAAATACCTTGAAGACTTCTGTGTCATCAACATACGAGATATTAATCAGATATTCAAGGCCCAAGAGCAGCACAGAAATGTTCTCCTGAGTAGACTCCAGCACTCTGATATGAGACTGCAAAGATATGGATGGGCATTATGAGCAAAACCATTTCTAGCATGACATAAGTGTGATCTTAGAATAGGAGAAAAGATTCCATCCATAGTGCAAGATGTTGACACTGAATGCACGGCACTGGAGTTTCAAGAGAAAGAAATTGCTTATGTTGGATCTAAGGGATAAACCACCATCATACATCGAGTAATAACCATTCGTGCTATAATAGGTAGCACCATTGCTAGGTACATAAAGAACACAACCACCAAGCTTCAACCTGAATATCTATGACAACCTTCTACAATCCTCCCCGAAATACTCCATTTCCACATGTAACTGATAAAACTCAAGGTTTGGGACCTAGGTCACCCAATCAGTTGCAGCTTAGCACAGGGGCTTCCCTTTTTGACACAATTTCATTGAATTGCAAATATCAAACACAAAGTATATGCAAGAGTTCACGCTTTAAAAAACATCCCATGGCCATACACTAAAATTATCACTTTTCAGCTGAACTTCCTACAATTACTCCAGCTAAGGCCAGAATATATGGCATTGAAATTGACAGAAAGGAAAACTTGCCTTGTAGAATGAAGTGAAAAACAATGCCAAGTTCTGAATAAATGCCTGACAAAGCAACCAAAACACAACGATAATCAGTTGAATAAAAGCATGTAGAGAGTCTAGAATTAAAGGGAAAGATGGGACCTGCTCTTCACTAGATCCATGAGAATAAGCCTCTGGCAAGTTTGTGCTTGGTGGAAGAATGGCCTAGGGAGGAAAATATTATGCATCCAGTACAGGTTGCATTAAATGGAGATGACATAATACAGGATAGTACAACCATATTCTAGTTTTGCATCCAGATGACCCATACCTGTAATTGGACAATGAAAACAGAATACATCTTCACATACTGGACATTGTAGAAGTCTCCAAAATTAAGTGCTGCAACCTGTAAACACCATATCAAGAAAAATAGGCATCAATAGTTCTCAACAATGAAAAACATTAAGATCTTCACCATTATTACAATCTACCTCTGTCAAACACTGGAGTGTAAGATTCCTATATGATGACATGGGAAAAAACTTGAGTAGTGTTTCCAACTGTAAAGGGGACATTAAAAACATATGTAAGGATACGCGAAGAGAACAATCTCAATATCAACAACTCATATGTGCAAGTTGACAAATAATATGACAAAATTAACAAAAATACATGGTTACCAATTTGCATACCAGTGGAGATTCAAAGATATAGCCCAACGGAATCCAGGAAAGAAAAGCATGCAAGGTGGACAATGTTGCTCGAATAAGCTCAGTTCTTTGGGAGGCTGACAGTACATACAAGCATAACTCATGGATGAGCTGAAACTCACTGTCAAAACAAAAGAAATTCTTAGCTAACTCGTCAAACAATATAACAAGTTTGAAAGGACAAGCAGTTAGCATAAATTACAAGATTGGACTACTGTAATGACAAGTTTATTGAAAGCCAAAAAGAAAAGGGAGAGCGAAGAATGAGATAGTTGTGAACAATAACAACATAAATAATAAGAGTAGCATAAACTTATAATTGAGTCTTATGTAAATAACAAGTAAAATGAGGTTAAGAAAAGATAGCACAGAAAGAGCTCTCTGTAAATAAAAAGTAAAATGGGGTTAAGAAAAGATAGCACAAACAGAGCCTTTGAGAAATTACAATGTTGCAGCCAGACTTTAACATGGCAAGACTTTACAAGGCAAATGGCAAAGTTGCAATACCTGTTTAGAGACTGTTTCAGTTCCTTGATCTTCTGTTGAGTCATTTCTCCTCGGGAAAAATCAAAAACTTCCTCACTTAGAAGCTGAAAAAAAAAAATTGTCACTGTAGATACCAGAAACAAGTTCTTTATAAATAAAATTAAAGTGACAAACTTACTTTCAAAATAACCATGCAATTCTCACAAATTGTTTCACTAGTTTTTGCAGCTGCAACAAGATCAGGTATAAAGCTTCGCCATCTAGCTGGCCATTCATGCTTCAAAATCTGTACAGCCAGTTAGGCGATATTCATTCATGTCACAGTACACAACTCAAGACAAACGCTAGTCAAAATTGATCTCACAATTATCACCGCAAGACAAACACTAGTGAAAATTGAAGCCAAAAATCAAAACATAATCAGAAAGAAAATTCAAGAATGACCAAGAAACAGATCCACGCAAAAAGGAGGTCAAAATCCAAAAAGGAGGAAAACACTGATTTAAGAAATCAAACCATGTGCTTTTCAAAGAAACCGAAAAAAGTAATAAAAGAAAGAATGAAAGAAAGCAACCAAAAGAAAGGCATCATCACACTCAATACAGCTACAGCAATGTAGTAAATGTAAGATGAGATAAATACAGATTCTTTATTCCTATTACCAAGAACAGCAATCTATACCTGAACCAAAATAACATTTAGCTTGTTCACATAAAGCCTTTCCATTCGAAAAGAAGCCTCGTTACTTGAAAGCTGTACATAGACCCACAATTAGATATATCAACAGCATATGATTCAAAGAGGAAACTGAATAATATTTAAAAACCCAACATCCATAACTCTATCGCAAGCATACATACCTGTACGATTACTTCGGATATGTAATTTTTCATCCCATCTCGCTGTTCAACCGGCAATGCATTCCATCTGTATTTAATAACACTTTCTAGAACCTTCAGAAATAGAAAACAAAAGCCTATATGAGCATCAACAGCCTAGCATTGATCATTTAAACTAGTACCGTCAATCAGTTAAAATCAATCAGCAAAACTCCTCCGCCTCAAAGCACATCTATACTATTAGTAGAAATATATACCATTAATGATATGGAAAAAAATAAAAGATCCCATAATCTCACCTGAATTAGCTGCATTACACACTATTATTTTATGGACCTAATTCACTCATACAAGAAGCTATGCTTTGACCCTTGCAAGAGCAGGATCAAGCTGATAACTGAAGAGTAAAATCTCCTCTTCCCAAAGAGAAAACAACTGACTCTTCAATGTACCTCAGATCAATGCTAAAGCATGTGCAAGTTTCCTAACAACTTCCAATTACATAAAGGCATTTATACACCTATGCCTACAGTGGCATCTACTCAGAGGCCTTGCTATTAGAGAAAGGTAACCATTTGAGGGCACTCCTTGCATGGTCAATAATATGTCAAATGCAGAGACACGAAATTGAAGAAAGTGTGCAGCGCTAGAGGTAAATGACACATTATGTATTACAGTGGCAGATGTGCAAAGCATGTCACACAAATGACCTAAACAAATGCATCCCAGTGAACTATCTAAATGAGCAATTCAGCTATACAGTAACCTTTATCAAACATATCATCCTTGCACTTTAGAAGCATCAATTAGAGTTTACATATATCAATGTTCTTTTGCATCCACCAGTCCCTTAACCAAACCTACCACATATTAAACCTCCTGTCAACTACCGGATCCAAACAAATATGTCATAATTAAGGATCCACAATAATTAATCACCCAATATATCAAACCCCTAATATTTGAGCCAAGTTGGAATACATCTTCTGGCTCCAGAAAACAGTGATTAGGGTTTCAACTGAAAGGTATTCAACTAATGTGTCCAGGAAAAACAAACTACAAGTGACCTGTAAAGCAAAGAATTTGGTGTTCAGGCTCTTTGTATTTTGCAAAATGTGCACCACTTGCAGCCACATATCTGGATTGCCTTGTAAATCCTGCAAAATGCGGTCTGCAGCTGCCCTCTATGACCAAATGGAGCAAAGTGAGAGAATAACTAGAAGAAATTACAGTGATTAAAAATGAGAAACAGTGCTCATATCACAAACTAAGCATGGTATATCCCACTATCATTTTATAAAGCTCAAGGAACAGACTTTAATAGCAAATAGTTTTCCTAAGCAATTGCACTCAGAGCACCAAACTACATAGCAGGAAGTATCGGTGTTTCTACTCAAAGACTAAAAAATGAACATACACAATGACCCAATCTGACGGGATTTTTGCAAAGAAACGAAGGTTGGCTGGAACTGTCTATAGTAGAGGACTTTATAGCACGAAATTCACCTTAAAAAAACATTATAAATGGGAGAAGAAAGAATGCAACAGAAAAGCCAGAAAATAAAAGAAATAAATAAGACAAACTATACCAAAAAAAAAAAAAGAGCACTCTCACAGAACTATCTCAACGCAGAGTCATACACGCTTCAAAAATCCCTAACATAAAACCCCAAATGAAACTGGAGGTGAACAATCAATGATTATAATGAAACTTAATACAAAGCCGCCAACCCTACAAATTTAAACCTTTCAACCAAGTATACGTAACATTGAACCACAAAGAGCATAAGAACACGTTTTCTTTCTAAGCTCCTGATTCAGTGGAACTTGAACCCCAACACTCATAGTCAACACATAAATTTTGGGAAAGGTCGAGAAAGGAAAAGGCACAAAAGAACTGGAAGCATAAGTAGAGACCAGGAAAACAGGAACTTTGTACAGCAAGCAAAGGAGAAACAGAGAGAGAAAGAAAAACCCGAACCTCTTCTTTAGATCCAGTGCCATAGAATGCAGCAACAGTAGCATCGAGCAGAGGAACATCAACCGGTTGGCTTAAATCCCTAAGCTTGTCGGCAGCCATAGCCAACGAAGCCATTTTACAATCAACCAACACCTCTCTGCCAAAAACCCTAACACTCAGCTAACTTGCCAAAAACCTAAGAACAAGCGGAAAATTCTAGATATTGAGAGAGAAAAGGAAGAGGGAGAGGGTTTAAGGTTTTCTCTCTTTGTTTTTTTTTTAAAAAAGGAAAGAGAACCAACAGCTTAGAGCAGAAAGACACAGGTACAGTAGCGTTAGAAGTGTACGAGGAGGACCGCTTGAAATTTAAGCAGAGGGCCACAGAGTGCAAAATGTGTAAACCCAATGTGATGGGGTTTTGCTTTTAATCCTGCCCCGGCGCTCGTGAATTCTGGAAACTCTTTTCCTTAAATGGTCCCTTTGACAACTGAATCCAATTACATTTACATAAATAATTCCGTACGAAAAACATGTATATACTTAAAAATTGGTTCGAATTAATTGCACATTTTTTATATTTCAGGACTCAAATTAATTGATCTCTTATTGTTATATTTCAACACTTAACGAATTAGACTAAAGTGTTTCTATTTTTATTTTTATTTTCAAATTTAGTAAGAAAATATGCTTATTTGAATTTTTAATTTATGTTTTAGTTTTGGTATTTTTTAGTTTTCAACCATAAAATGTAGTTTTTGTTTACTGTTTCTGTCTTTTTTAATAATCTGGTTTACTATCATTTGAATATATATTATTTAATTTTAATTTTTAGTAAAAATTATGAATCATTATATATTTAATAAATTAAAATTAATTATCAATAAAATTATTAATAATTAAATTATATGTAATTAAAATTATTAATCAATATAATTAAATTTAAAATATATAAATATTTGAATAAAATTTGATTTGATAATTAAAATATATTTCAAATAAATATTAATTTATAAATAAAATTTTGATTTTTAAATTATTTAATTTATTAAAAT
>JAOTAX010000007.1:8915762-8928577 GCA_025629825.1 Erythroxylum guanchezii
GCTCACCCCCCCTTCATTCCCATCCACAGGTGATGTGAAGAAGATCGGGTGAAAGAAAAGTGAAGGTTTTGTTGTATATGTACATATTGTTTTGTTTTTAGTTAAATGGTTGTTGAGAATTTTAGGGATTGTTGTATCTTGTGTATTTGGATTTTGGACATTGATTTTGTATTATGGCTTGGAATGCCATTAGGGTATTGAATGCATTAATTCATAATGTGTATGAATTATGAATTATGTATGGAATTGAATTATAAATTTATGTATGAATTGTGAAATGGTGTATGAATAGGAAATGTGAATAATGCGTTATGGATTTGGATATGGTATATATGTATAATGTGATTTTGATGTTGAGAATTATTTACGTGCTATGGGATTTATTATTGTATGGATTCCGGACGGAAGGTCCGATGATGTTGATGATTGAGCGGAATATTTGAAGTGTTAAATGGTTTGAATGAATTGATGGTTATGATTTGTATTTGAGGAATTAAATGGATTGAGGAATTGGAATTGATGAATTTCAAATGGGAAATTGGTTTTGGTTTTGAATAAAGATGTATAGAATGAAAGAAAAATTTTATACCAATTTTCGGATTAGTCTTAGGGTTTCCAAGGCGACACGTCAGTTTTGTTTCCTAAGATTTACGCTACGGATGTCGGAATTTGTTCAGTTCGTTTGAACCATTTGTTTGCTTTGTTTTCGGTTTGCCTTCGATATGTTTCCGTTCTTTTGAATTCGATCTCGTTGTTTTTGACTGATTCGCCTTTGATCCGATTAGATTCGTATTCGATCCATTTCTGTATTTCGATTGTGTTTCCGCACTTTGTTAATATGATTCGATTCGTTTCTGTATTCGATTCGTTTCGATTTCGTTTGTTTCCGCTATTCGGATTCGTTTTCGCCCACTTTGTTTTTCATTTTATCGTTTTGAGGTTGGGTTCCGGAAACGGGTCCCAACAGAGGGGTATCAGAGCAAGTTAGGTTTGGTTGAGAGTTGGGTTCCGGTAATAGGATCCAACATTCATACCCCGGAACATGTCAATTGAGTGCAATTTTTCTAAATCAAAATTCACGTGTGTATGCCCATATTATGCCTATGAATGAAATCATAAAAATTATATTCTAAATACACCAAATTCATTCTAATATAATGTAATTCAGTAATCTAACACTTTAATCCCTCAGTGGGTTTAGAAATCGGCTATTACAGTTTAGGGTCGCTGGCTTGACTCCATACTTCCCTCACGCGAAAAAATTGTGATCTTCGGGTGTTAGAGTTTGAGCCACTTCCACGTAAGGTGGTTTAGGATAGGGTCTTGGTTGATAATCTGTTATGCTCAGCACATGCCCTATCTTCAAACTCTCAATCTTTACCGAGTCCATGCTTTTGGTAAATATCTCGAATGACTCTTCACCTTGTTCATTCTCGTTCAATTTTTCTAAACTGTTAGGTAAAAGTAAAGAGTTAGTCTTAGCAACAAATTGGAACTCAATATTTACCTCCAAGCTAAAAGATGTATCCTTTTTGGCTTCGAGCTCCTCCTCCATTTCTTTGACACAAGTAATTACTTAAGTATTACACTCAAGATTCTTAAGCTTCTCATCAGTTTGTAAGGTTTTCGCACTAACGTCCAGTGGGTATATCTCAAGTTGATATGACTGTTTCTCTTCTATTTGTGATTCTAGGTAGTTAATCCTCACTGCCACGTCACCCATTTGGCTTGCCTCGTTGTGGAGTCTAGACGTTGTATCCTGTTGTAGTTATTGCATACCCTATTGAAGCTGTTGCTATATATCCTATTGGAACTGCTGGAACTGTTGTTGTACATCCTACTGGAATTGTAAATTATTAGCAATTATAATATTAATCAATTCTTCTAGAGGTGTACTTTAATCGTGATAGGAAACTTCTAGTTTGTACAGGAATTGCTGTGCATTTTGCAAATTATCATGGAAGTAATTCTGTTGATTATCCTAAATTTAGATTGATCAATCTGGTTATAGGATTGAGAATAAAAGTTATAAAAGAAATTACTTCCGTCCATGTCAAATTTTTTATAATCACAAACAAGAAATAAACCAATTACAAACAAATATATACAAAACACCAATTAAAATCACAAACAAAAACAAAAGCACCATACTCCCCGATGATGCCAAAATTGACAACGCCTTGTAACGTTAGTCAAAATAAAAACTAGACTCCTACTATAGTAGTGGCGAGTCTAGGTCGATCCTACAAAGAGTGTTCGGTTAGCTTTTGAAAAAAAATTGATGTTTAGGTAATGGGGGGTTTTGGATTTTAAAAATAAGAAAATAAAATAAAGTTAAACTAACTAACAAAAGCAATTTAAAGAAAACATGTAAAAAATGATAAAAGTGGAGAATTCCCTAAGGACCCAGTTCTTTGGTTCAATCTTAGCCTACACTCTAATTAAACATATTTCATTGATTTATTATTCTAAAACCTCTCCTAGCCACTATTAATCGTGAGTTAATAATTAACTCGAGTTTTCCCTTCGGTAGTGTTTAATCAAGATACGATCGTTAATTAAACCTAAACACTAAATAACATAGGATACAATCTTTAGATTTAATTAGGCAGTCGCATTATGAATTAGGAAAACTGATTAATCAAGGCAACAACCACATACGGTGCATCATTTAACCTAAGTTTTGTTATCCTTAATAATTATAAATCATTTTTTGCTACATATGAATTTCAAATATAACAATTACAGATTATATCGAAATTCTAGCAATAGGATTGTAAATAAACGATCCAATGAATGCATTAAAATCATCTTTTCACAATACCCAAATCCATACACATAGAATAACATAAACAATTTCTAAAGAGAGAAAGAAATAACAAAAATAGTGAAGGAATGCTTAACCGGGTTGTCAGTGTCGATGTTGCCTCTGAATTGGCATCGGGAAGCTATGGTTGAGAGCTTTGCCTCTTCTCTTCGTGTTCTCTTGAAGCTCCTAAAGAGAAATTGCTTCAACTCCTAAAAAAAAATGCTTCAGCCCCCAAAAACGTTCCCAGCCAAAACCCTCCCTTGCTATTATTAAAAGAGCCTCCAAAACGAAGACTCCTAAAATGAAGAACACCCTATTGTTCTCTTCTTTTTTTTAAAAACATACATCCCCAACCCTTGTTCTACTTCTACTTTTTATTCTCATGCTATTATGCATTTTTAGCTCCTGTGTCCAACGACCACATTTCATTTCAACTGTGTCTTGCTTTTGCGTTGCGTTTTTGGCTGTACATTTACGTTTTTGCTTTTGCATCCAACTTGCTACTTTGTGTTTTTTTCCTTGCTGTTGTCATTTCAGCCTTGGCGTACACTACTTCTTAGACGTTGCTGTACGTCTGCTATGTATTGCTCTTGCTTCCTTGTTGTTTAGCTCCTTTATGTTTTGGGTTACTGTCATTTTGCTTCATTCCTTTATCCACTTGTTGCATGCATATTCTTCATTTGCTTCTATCGTTTTGGTCTCAATTTACTGCCATTTTACTTGCATGAAATACACGTTACTTGCATGGCATGCACAGTGTAGATTTTGTTGGACCCCGAACTTTTCGATTAGTTGAGAAATTTTTGGCGATTATTCATGTGTAGAGAAAAGGAAAATTCTTAAATTTGAAATGAAATGGCAAAGATGGTTTAGATACAAGATGGGTTATATGTGATATGTTGGAAGTTAAAAGTTGGAAAATGAAATTGAAACATGTTCAATAAGTATGCTTTGGTATTTTAGCCATAACTTTTGATCTAGTTATCCAAATGAGATGATTCTTGATTTGGATTAAATTAGAGAGTCAAGGCTACAAATTGTCCGATGAAATTGAGTTTTAATCCAGTCTCTAAGAATATCAATTTTTGGATGGAAGTTGAGCACAGAATATTGTTTCAGTATAAGAACAGTCTGACATGTTTGGTGTATAACTTTTAGATTACTGAACCAAATTGAATGATTTTAATGTCATTGGAAAATTACATTTTTATAGAAGTAAGTGTTATCAAATTCCTTTAATTTTTCCATGATCATTAGTCAAGGGAATTAGAAGTCTAAGATGTTAGTTATAAAGACAAATGAAGGGTAAAAATGGAAAGACTAGTTAATTATGAGGTTTTGTTGGATTATTTTTGGAGCTAGTAGTATGTAAATGATTGTAGGATTTTATCATATGGTTCAATTGAAATAAAATAGTCTTGTAAGAGTATATATGTATGAGGACATTTTGGGAAGAACACTTAAGCCATTTAAGTTACAAGGCTTACATGTAAGGGTAAATTGGTCATTGTTCACTCATTAATGGCATAATTGTAATAAGACAAGTTGTTTGGATATTAAGGAGAAGCAAAAACGTGAATTGCAGGGGAGAAGAAGAGAAGAAACGAAATTGAAGAGAGAAATGAGAGAGAGTGTCGGTTTTGGGAGAAAAGAAAGAAGAAAAGTTAGGTTTTGATTTTTCTAAGCTTTCAAGATGGATTTGAAGTTTATTCAAGAAGGAAAAAGGAAGAGGAGGATGAGAGCTTCCATTCAAGCCAAGAAACTCTTCAATTGTTGAAGAATTAAGGTAAGTTGGATCTTAACATTTTGGATTTTTGAAAGGGTTTTGGTTTATATAGCTTAAGAAATGTATGGGTTTGAGTTTTCTAAGATCAATTTTGGTGATTATGTTTTGTGGGCTGTCCAATTTGAATTCCTTTTGATTTGAAAATTTTGCCTTTGATGAAGGAAATTAAGAGAGGCAAAAGGAGCAAGAGTAGAGGTTTTTTTGTGTAAGGTTTTTCAAGCAAGGAAATTAAGGTGGGTTTCGTTTTTATAATTGAGTTAAAGAGCCATAAATGTTCTTTCAAATATATGGAATTAAATGATTTCCAACTACCTTGAAAATTTGCATTTATTGTTCTTTAAGATGGTTTGAAAATGTGCCATAAGTTTTTGTATATGAATTTTGTGAATGAACTTTGAGTGATATGTGAATGATTTCAAAATTGTTGTATTTTGTGGCTTTTGGATGATTTGAGAAATGGATTTGATGCTTGGTATAGGAATGTGTTTGAATGAGTTGTGAAATGGCTTTGATGCTTGGTATAGGAATTTTGATGATGAATTGTGAATTGCTACATGGAAGGGTTTTTCGAAAAATTGCATGTTCATGAAAAACAAGTTTCCAAAATTTTGCCATTTGGGCAATCTGTTTTCAAGTCATGAATTTCATGTTATGTGGGTTTGTAGAAGTCCCTCAAGAACCGTCACGTGCACGTTGACCCAAAAATAGGCTTCTCCCGTCTGTTCACTAGTGGCATGGAGCTCCTTTAAGGACTCCCTCAAGTTTACGGCTACACAGGATCATGATATGGGAATGTATAGTGCGTCATGAATATGGACCTACCCAAACCATTTCTGATGTGCTTATGTGTTCATGATTTGTGACAAGTTTCGATGAATTCATGATTTATGATGTTTATGAATTGCTTGATAAGTTGCGAATTTGAAAATATGTGACATGGATTTCAATTGGTACTTTATAATGGAAATAAATACTTTAATGGTTTTTGCTTGTTGCTCGGTTATAAACTTGTCACCCACGAGCGTAAAGCTCATCCCCTTTTCATTCTCATCTCCAGGTGATGAGAAAGAGATCGGGTGAAAGAAGGTCAAGCCAATCGTTTGATTATGCATATTTTGTATTTTAAGTTGGATTGATGTAAAAATAAGACTTTTAGACATATGTTGAGAATTACGGGATTTTGTATATTTTGTTGTATTTTGGATTTTGAGATTGATGATGTAATGTGGCTTGGAATGCTATTAAAGTTTGTAAACTTTTATTTTATGATGTAAATGAAATATGGATTTGTGTATGGATTTGAAATGTGAAATTATGCATGGATGATGTTGAGTTAAAATTAGGTATGCTTGAAGTCATTAACTTGAAATAGTGAATTTTGAGTATGAACTATTGCTATATATATAAGTGAGATATTATGGAAAAGAAAGATAGGATTTGTGGTGAATGATAAGATGTTATTGAATATAAGGAGTCATATGAATTGAGGTTGAGTGTTGGATAAATTCCAATTGGAAGTTGAATTGTTTTGAATGATGTTGTAATAGAGGAAGTGAAGTTGGGATAAATTTCAAGTTTTGCATGAGGGTAAAATGTGTATGCTGATTTCCAAGGGAAAACTGTATCGATCTAGGTATAATTAGCCAAAGTTGCCTTCATGAAAGTTGTAGTTTGTCTTAATAGCTTTCCAATGCTATAAAGTATGCGATTTTTGGATGTCGGAATTGTAAGTTATGATCATTACAAGTTAGGATGTCGTAGAGGACGTGTTTCCTGAACCATTAGAGTTTATGAAGTGATATCAGACTAGAAAGAGTTGATTTTGGGAGGATTATGAGTAAAAGGGATGTTAGGATGGGTTTAGGATCCTTTAGAGGGGTCTTGGAGGGTGAAAAATTTGTTACACCCGAAGGTTACACGGCCTGTGTTTTTTGACCCTCCAAATGACAGAGTTTCATTTTTGGGTCTTCACTAAAGTTGTAGATCTAGAAGTCTACTTTCTAACCATCCAAAAATGAAGTCAATCCGACACCTATATAGAGAGTTATGTCAATTGCGCAAAGGCATGTTCAATGTGAGTGAGGTCATGAACATGTTGGATTCGTTTGGCCATAACTTCTTCGTCTGACCTCCGATTGAGGTGATTCATGAGGCGATAGATTTCTAACACGTTTTTATACCTTCCTAAAAAAATTGATAGCCTTTAGTGTTAAATTCAAAAAGTTTTATTGATAGAAAGTAAGGGGTCAGTTGGGAGAGCATGATTAGGCCATGAACATACTTTGAGTTTTTAAGCATATCTTGAGCTATAGAGCTCCGAATGAGGTAGTTCTTGTTTCTAAATAAACTAGAGACTAAGGGCTACCATTTTGAAGAAGTCAATTGTGATTATTATGATTCTACTGTGTGGCTCGCCCTTTATGGCTTGAGATGTTATGAGAATGATGTGGAACCGATGATGGCTTATGAGGGTTAAATGAATTAACCCTACAGGGAAATACGCACATGTCTCATGATTCCGAAGAGTATTGGAAATCTAGAAATAGGGAGTAATGATGAAGATCACGTTTCATGATTTTGCAAGAGTTAGATTCCGGACTTAAGCGGGGTCCAACACATTTGGTATCAGAGCAAGATGATGAATCGATGTTGGTTAAAGAGATTACAAGGAACCACGCTCAGGATTATGGTATTATGAAGAGTTGGATTCCGGAAACAAGCGGGATCCAACAGATTTTCTACTTCTTTGTGTTTTAATTTTTTTTCTTGATTTCTTCTTGTCATTTAATTTTCTTTTTCTTACTCTACGAAGGAAAAGTGAATATTAATATTCAAAAAATGGCCCAAATATCGTGCTTTTGACTCACTTTAACTTCTTTGCTTCTGAATTATGCCTAAAATTACATATGAGTCAAAATGAGTATCTTAAGCATTTTTATAACAATAATTACTAAATGTTATGGAATAAATTTATAATCAATTAAACACATATCATCCTACATTGCACCAATTGTCAAACCAAAACCAAGTAAGCTTACCATTCCCTATCAAATTCTTGAAGGAGTGAAGCTTATCTCTTAGTTTAAGCATTTGCATTAGCCTCCATAAATTCACTAAGATGCTAAAAACTATTTTTGGAAAAGTAGTATTGATTCTTCCATTTGGATCAAAAAGTCTCTTTGATATTAAAAAGCCTTTATACCTTTTTATTTAGTAAATTTAAATTTATAGTAAGCAAAGGAGCAATTGTTAAACCTCCATTTTTTTTTTGCTTAAGAAGACATAAACCCTTCCACTTAATTTTAGCACCTCCATAATTCTTAAATTTACTTAAACATAAAAAGTTCTTAATGATCTTCTCAAATTCTTTATGAATAAGGTGGGCACTCCATTGTATATGAATACTCCTCAAAATGGACATAATGAACTATAATCTTCTTGCATTGGACAAATACTTATTTTTCTAAGAATTAATTATACTTCCTACTAGTTTTATCAATGGAAGAAAATCCATTAATCTACAAACATCTTAAAAGGGAATGAATTTTGGTTTTGATTAAAGAGCCACCTGTATAATTTGAATTATGATATTATGGAAGAAATTAATGGATTTCTTAGGTCGAACATAATTAAAAAACATGACGATATTTGTGTTAAGAGATATTGGAAACAATTAATGGGGTTGGATAACTTGGTTATTAAAAATGCCCATAATAACGTCATTTTTAGTCCTGAGCATCTGTTACTACATAAATTTATGTGTCATGTTATGTTTGATAAATCTAAAAGTAACAAATGTTCTATTAAAGACTTATTCATACTTTGGTGTATGGGCAACAATGTCAAAGCTTGTACTTCTACCTATATTTTTAATACAATATCTACTTCTCTTAAAAAGAAAAGCAGTTATCTTGGCATGAGATATCTTGTTACTGTGCTATTGTTTATCATGATGTATTTATTGAGGGATTAACTATGGTTTTTCCTAAGTTTTTTAATCATACTCATTTAAGGTGAGTTGGGATCTTAGTGGTCCATCGCATAGAATTCTAAGATATTAGTTCCAAAACTTATATGAAATATAGGACAAGACAAGCTAGCACTAGTTCTGCACCAGCACAACACCAAGTCTCATCAAGTGAAGAAACAAAGGATAATGAAGAGGAAGGCTGGGAGAAGGTCTTCAATTTGGTATCTAAACACAATAAGCTTATGGTGGAGTGCGTGAACACCATGGAGGCACAAATGAAGGATTTTTATTGTTAATCCATGTTTTACTTGGCTTTAGAATGGCGAGGCAAGGAACACCATAACCATCTAAAAGGAAAATAGACTAGCCTCTATGTAAGGGGCCTACAGTTGATGCCCATGCCTTTACATCATGAGCTACCACTCCTAGGACCCACATTCTTAGATAACAACCAAGTATAGTGGTCCCACCATTAGCACCTCTAGTTGTGCACTAGGAGACTTAGTAGCAGTCAAATTATCCATTACTTATCCTCACTATAGAGGCCTAGTAAAGGTGATAAAACAAAGTGAGGGAAATAATCTCTTTTGACAGATGGCTCAAGTTCTTCAACATTTGGTAATTGGTGTACAGGGAGCTCATGTTGGAGTTTATATGTACGCTAAATAAATGACAATAAGATGTCATAGGAGGATGACTCAATACTTAACTTTGAACTAAGAGGCAGATGTAATTAAACATGCACCTGAGGAAGACAAAAATAAATGAGATAGAGAGAAGGAGATTAAGGGTGTAGCTATTGCCAAAGTAGATAAGCCCACCTCACCATCAAGTTAGAAGGACTGGTTGATATGTTTTACAACAAGTACAAGGTGTAGCTATAGCTAGCACTGGTAAGTATGGGTTGATCTCATGAGGACTATAATTAATAGTACTTACCATCTTTTTATTATCTAGTCTAACAATATGTTATAAAGATGATTAATTAAATGGAAAATTAAAAAAAATGATTTAACACAATTGGCTAAGTATAGCAAAGATTAACTTAGAATTGATAAAGTAAAACAATGGTACCTGAACTATATATCCCCCTAAGACTTCTCATGCAATTATGATTTAACTAAATTTAATCTATAGTTTATTGAACCATAAAAATTCCTATCTTACGTTAATATCTTTCTTAAGATTATTAACAACTAATCCTCGATTGACTAACTGAAATCTCTTTCTAGTTAAAACCCATAAGAATGCACTGATCAATTATGAATTTCACTTTTAGGACTGACCCTAATCTAAAAGATTTATGTCGACCTATCTCTAGGTTTGCATATAACTCCTTCTAGTTATGATAGATCTATTCATACAAAAGGATTTCTCAATCTCAGTTATATGAAACCATACATAAAATAATACACTAGCAATATTAATTCAAGGATAATTAAAAACACATAATTGAATCTTAATGAAACTAAAGAATGAATTAAGTTAAAATAAAATCACTACAAGGTCTATCATAGGGTCATCTAATCCAAATACCAAAAAGAATTTAGTTCATAATCACAGAAGATATAATATAACAACTAAATGAAAGCCAGAAAACTGAAAGATAGATGATGAAATCCCTTTTGATCTTCATGAAATCCACTTTAGATTGATGGAAATCCATTTTGAAGGTTTTTCCTTTTTTTTTGATAAATTTGAATGTGCTTCCTTGCTTGTTCTTCATTCTCTGTATTGTTTTAGGCCATCAATTGTTATTTCCCCAAGCATAACTTAAGCCTCCTACAAATCTCTTATGAACTCTCCTTGTTTTCTCTTTATTTTACTATTTTATAGCTTCAAATTATAGTCTCTAGAGTGGATATAGTCACCCACATAGTTGTATTCATGACCATGTCCCTCAATCTTACTTCAATTCTTTAAAAATCATATGAAAATATGGTCCAAGAGAGCTACATAGTTATGGACACAACTGTGTGGCTCCACACGACCTTGTCCCTCAAGGATAAGTTTAATCTTTCACTTTTCTTTCTTTATTCCATCTAATTTTTGCCCCTTTTTATCAATGAAGGCAATTAGGACCTAAAAACATAATAGAAACAAATTAATTACCAAAAACAATTCAAAACTCTCAAATAAACAAGAAAAATATACTAAACTTGGGATTAGAAATGTACTCTATTTGTTATTTATCAAACTCCCCCACATTTAAACTTTTGCTTATCCTTAAGCAAATCAATTTTATTACTTTCAACTTAATAAGAATTAACTCCCGAAAAGCATTCAATAAATTGAAGATATCCATCAACACTCTCCATTATTCATTCAATTGCAAAGTTCACTAAAATGTTACTAATTTCATTACTTTCTTCAAATTCTAAACCATTCCAATTCACTCCATAATTCTGCAACTCAATTCATACAATTTTATTTAATTTTTAAAGTGAACATACATGATAAGAAATGATAAAACCTTTAAATATTGTCATACCACTTGTTAGAAACACTAAATTTAAATAACATGAGAGCATTTAGAAGCTTGTTTGAAAAGTCTTATAGCCTTTTAACTTGACAGTAAACTCCTTGTCAAAAATACCCTCGATTACTCAACTAGGCTACTATTTCAAATGGCTACTAACACCATTCTTTAACTTTGACCTTTTTATTAGTATAAAGCCAGTAGAGTGAAAGCATTTATGCTCATTTATTCATATAATATCATTTTTCCTGTTTTTCTTTCATATGTGGGATAAAGAAAGATAGAAAATAACTCAATGTATGTACAAATTATACATAAAGTATCATAATGTAAATCAAATATCCTTTCTTAAAATTAATGGATTAAATCGAAATCTGCTTAATCATCAAAACCTATGACTATTTTCCTAGACAAGTTAAATCACAATCACAATCAGACTCATAATTAATCATCTTAATCAACATTCTCTCTTTTATAAAAAAATTCTCGGATTATTCATCGTTAAGCTAATTATAAAAAATTGACAAGCTTGACTACTAAGTCCTTCCCTCACACTTAATTATCCTCAATGTACAACATATGCAAGAAAAATTAAAAATATGGAAAATAAAGGAGGGGTGAGGATAACTTGTATTCCCCTAATAGTAAAAAATTTCCACCTTTGTCTAATTTTGTTAACATTAATCAAATGCTAGTAAAAAAATTTTAAATGTAACGAAAGGTTTGATGTTGCCTTTGTAACTTGTGGAAATTTATCAAATCTCAAGTAACAAAATTAGGACCATTAAACTAAAACTATGAAAGTAACTAAACTACTAATAAAAATCTTACAAACTACTCAATTTTTAAAAAAGAACTAATTGATGTGTTGTCTCCTAACGAGTGCTTCTTTATAAGTCCCATATTTGGACTTTTTAGCAAGTATTTCTTGAACCTAGATCTATAATCAGTGGCTTACTTCTACCTGTTTTACCACATAAAGTTTCACTAACCTGCAAATAGGCCACATGCTACAAGAAAATAAGTAAATAAGGTATCACATTAATAAAACCAATTAACAAGCTTGATTAGTAAATCCCTCTCTCATACTGAAGTTGTACATTGTCCTTAATGTAAAAATATGCAAGAAAAATGAAAAAAAAAGGAGGGGGGGTAAGGATAACCTATGAACCTTCATCAAATCTCACGTAAAAAAGATTATTACCATTAAACTAAAACTATGAAATTAAATAAACTACTAATAAAAATCCTACAAACTACTCAATTAAAAAAAAACTAATTTTGTGTTGCCTCCTAATGAGTGCTTCTTTATAAGTCTTGTATTTGAACTTCTTATCAAGTCTTTCTTGAACCTAAATCTATAATCAATAGGTTGCTTTTACCCATTTCCCTATATAAAAATTCATTAACCTACAAATAGGCCACATGATATAAGACAATAAAGAAATAAGTATCAAATTACTAAATCAATTAACTCTATTAATATCCTTTTTAGTAACAAAATGTCAAAATAATAAGGAATCATAAAACCCCCTAGATATTAGATTGAATTTGATAGTTTGTTGTGTGGGAAGTGGGATCCCTTTGTACTTTAGACAAATATTAACAATTCCTCAATAGCCTGCTTCTCTTCATCTTCCTCTACATTCTCTTCCTTCTCTTCTTAAACAAAAACTTGCTTTATTCCTTCTTCTACTTCTAGATCTCTCCACTCTGTAAATTTATTGTATCCACATGATCCCTGAAATTTAGCTTGTTGTATTTGGATAAA
>JAOTAX010000007.1:8937717-8951057 GCA_025629825.1 Erythroxylum guanchezii
GAATTGTCCCATTTGCCCTTCCATTTATGCCTTATGTCTTTTATACTTAAGTGTCTTGCCAATAGTACCCTTGAATAATCTAACATAAAACTTTCTTCCAGAAAAAGGTCCCTCATTGTCTTTAGTTTCTAATGCCACTGAAATCATTCAATTTGGTTCAGTGATTTAAAAGATATACTTCAAACATTTTTGGACTGCTCTTGTCCAAAACAGTATCCTTTACACAACTTTCATCTGAATTTTAAATATCTTAGAGACTAAATTAGATTTCAATTTCTAATACCATTTGTAGCTCCATGTCTCTAGTTTACCACAAATCAAAAATCATCTCATTTGGAGTTCTACTGATCCCGAAATCATCAAAATGCTGAAGTATATTCAGTGGGATAACACCAGTTCATATTATTTAAGAACACACTCACTGTACCCGTCCTATGCTTTTCACCCAATATTTATCAATTCATTTCAAATAGCTTAATTTTTGATGGAGATGTAGAGCAATGTTTTACGAATCCAATGGTTCAAGAATCAAGTCATTTGGAGGTCTAGTGAAGAAGTTATGTTCAAAAGAAGCAATCATGTTTATGACCTCAATCAAATTGAACCTATTTTGACGCGATTTCCATAACTTTCACAAACAACATCAGATTGATCTCGTTTTTAGACTGTTGGAAAGTGGACTTCGAGATCTACAACTTTCATGAAGACCTCGGAGACCAATTCTATTTCCTGACTTTTTTATCGCGTCACTTTCACTTCGTCTTACTTTTGTGTCGTCTTACTTTCACTTCGTCTTACTTTTACTTCGTCTTACTTTTGTATCGTCTTACTTTCACTTCGTCTTAGAAATTCGTCTTACTTTTGCACTCTCCAGAACATCTCCACTTATAAAGATCATAACTTTCAACTCCGATGTCTAAAATTTTCATACTATACTGTTGGAAAGATAAAAGAAAGATCTACAACTTTTCAGAATGAAACTTTGATAAAATATATTTATATCAATCCCAAATTTGCCCCTAAAATTCGAAGACAAATTTTTCATTCATACACCAACGTACTACACCAAATTCTTAAATTCATGAAATTTTGAGACTCTTCAAGACAGAATTGAAATTCGATGTCTTCATAAGAAATGTAGCCATATGTTTCTAGTTTAATCCAAATTAAGAATCATCTCGTTTGGATAACTAGAGAAGACATTATGGCTAACAGACCGAAGCACACTCAGTGAACATTTTCCAGATCACTACCAATCTTGATTCTAAATCTTTCCTTATCACAACTCATACCAAAATCACTTTTCTACCCCCTTTACTTCTCATTCTTAATAAAATCACATTTAACATCAATTATACCCGGAAGTTGTCAATGAATGCATGTACCTTTTTATTATGCAAACATTCAATATTTATGTGCATATATGCTAACATTATACATGAGCAAGAAAATGCATTTTTTTAACTCTCTTAGAGCTCCCATATACTGAAATTTCAGGTCCTCACCCTTAATATGGAGACGGGATGTTACAAATAATAATGGTGGACTTCTAAGTAATTATTTAACATTTTGAAGGTTCATTGGCAGTCTTGTGTCCATTCAATGTCTTTAGAATTTTAAAATATTTTGAATAACGGCTCGATAAGGTGATTAGCTTTTTAGGAATTTCAAGCTTTACGCACTGTTCTACAATTATTTGAGCTACCCCATAAGGCCTTACAAGGTAATGGGAAACATTACCCAAATATACCTCCCGCTTCAGAAGCGCATTGTCGTCTGGGTACTGGCTATCAGCGGTCCCATTCCCAAATTGATTTTCTGGGATTTGAACTCACGATGTTGGGCAAATCTAGGTCGAATTTGGTGGCTCTGATACTACTAAGTTGCCACATAAGGTCTTACAAGGTAACGAGAAACATTACCCAAATACTTACTATCTTACATGTTGACCTTTAAATTTCTTTCAAGTTTATAGGTGCTTCCATACACAAGATGTCCTCAATTTTGTGTAGGTTAACTTCTATCCTATATAGGTTATCACAAATCAAGGAACTTGTATGCCACTATTCCAAATATTTATTTTTTAGGGTTGTGTTTCTTATTGTACTTTTGTAGGATTGTAGAACATTTTTCCAAGTTCGCGTGACGATATCTTCCTACCTGATCATATCGTTGATTTTTGCTTCCATTTCTTCCGAAATGTTTGCAAAAATCTAATTTTATTATCCTTAGGCAAGTTTCTCTATATTCTGCAATCCAAAAGTTGTTACTTCATAAAAATAAATATGCTTGTGTATGATGATGTCTTTTTTTTTTCATTCGTCTTGATCTGTTTCTATCTTGAGTAGGCATCTGTGAAACTTAAAAGTCTAATAGCTTGAAGTGACGTCCATAAATTAATCTGTATTTTTTTTTTCTAAAAGTACAAATTGATATATACTTTGGCAAAGGATAACTATCTTTTGGGTTTCCAGCTTCAACCTATTTGATTTCTACTCCCCTCGTCCCTTTTATTGTATCAATGACATCTGATTCTTCCATATTCATCGTGCATGCAATATCCTTACGCAGGGGGCCTTCTAACTACTCACAATTGTCATGCTGCTTTTTTTCTTTCTTAAATGTGTCCGAAATTTCATCTTAAAAGGGAACAACATTGCATGAAGTAGCAATGAGAAGAGGTCAAAAGAGAGCAATTTATATAGAGAGATTATGCATATGTCGAACTCCAACCTTATGAGACCACATTTTTCACATTTCTCAACTCAAGAAACATGGTCTTAACAAAATTCCAATTTCTTCTTCACTACCAATCTAAATAGTAGGAGAATGAAGAAAAAGCGCAACTAACTAGCAGCCCAACTTCTAATACAATGAACTGATACTCAACCTGAGATCAGGACTTACGCCAGACATTAACAGCTCTCTGTAAACCCTTTCTGCTTCTCCCACGAGACCAGTTTCCAAAAAAGCAGATAGCAAATGATTATAATGAGCGCATGAAACCAGGATTCGTTTCTCCTGCATGATATGGACAGCTTCTGAGAGCTTCCAACTCACTGCATAAGCATGAATTAGGGTCAAATATGTGAATGTGTCTGGTGAATGACCATCTCTTAGCATGGCTCGGAAAAGCTTCTCAACTTCACAATGCAGCCCTGCCCTGGCAATATTCTAGATAAGGTGAAAGTTCCAAGTTAAGACAGTGGATAAGCACCTATATGTTTTCATCAAGAGATGACAAAGGAACTTACATCTTACTGAGACTTGAAAGAACTTTAATATAGAGGTAGTTCTACATTACAAAGCTAAGAGATGCTGATAATTGCGAAGTTGAAACCAGGTTCGGTCAAAGTAGTCCTCACTAGGACAAACAAAAGTTAGTGCACACATTCAAGAATAGAGGTATTAGACGCAAGGAATCTACTTGATTTACATCAATTTGAATTATGCGTTTCTCTATTTCTATCTTTCAGAACTTTAGGAAAATTTCTCAGAACTGAAATTTGAACTTTGGCCTAAATTTGCTCTTCTGTTTCTGATTTTTAGGAAGACTTCTAGGGAATCTGTCATGAAAACTCTGATGTGTTTCTCTTTTAAAAGCCTGCTGGAATTAATAAAAGGGCACAGTGAATATCAGAATTACTTCGCCTAGTAGTTAGGAGATAGGAAAGTTCTCTATAAGGAGCTCTCACTAGGTCCAGTACTAAGCCTAGTGACATTCTAAAATTTTCTGGCAAAACCAGTTCAGTTATATCACTTATTTGCAAGGTCACTAATCTTTGGCCATACATTTATGAGCATGCCACCCCTGGTTTTATTCTCTCTTCCTGCATCTTAGTGAAGAGAGTGAATGCTTCATCCCTCTTACCTGAAAGGGGATAGAACCGAAAGTCAATGAAAAACCTCAAGCAATGGGCGACTAAGCATTTAAAGCTATAAAAGTTAAACCTGAACAAAGAAGCAAATTTGAAGCTTAATAAAGCATCGCCAAACAACATAAATGGGTACAATAGAACAAAGTATTAACTAGCAAGTGTAGGTAACTCCTCCACCACTGATAGATAATAGCCTTTATATCAATCTTAAACTAAGATAAAACAGCAAGCACTTCAGCCATCCGAAATACAAGTATTTTTGTTTCAAGGGCTTGGACCAAAAGTTAAATTTTGTTTATAAGGATAAAAATTAAATTGATACTCAAAATTAAAGGTAAAAAAACTAATTCAATTTCTAGCACATACCTTTTCTAATTAACCTGGAAATTAGTTGACTCAACAAAGAGAAGCCACTACTACACTTGAGCAACAACTGCAGCATTTCTTCCATCCTGGTAAAGTTGCCAACTTGTAGGTAAAGACTAAGGAGAAGTTCAAGAGCCATTGTCTCGTGTTGGTTGAAAAATAAGAAGGTTTCCCATTGCTTGCTGTCTCCATGCATGAACTTAAAAAGTGCTTGGATAAATCTATTATCCTTATAGCATTCATTTGTACCCATCTCCTGTATTAAATCCTCAGCATCTCTTATCATACCCTCCCCACAAAGTACTTTAATTACTGTCTTAAAAAGCTCCTCATCAAAATTTATTCCAGCATCTTTTATCTGGAATATGAAGTCCTTAGCCTTTCTGGTCAAGTTCAACTTTATGTACAAAGTGAGAATGTCATTACAAGAACCAGCATCAGGATGTCCAGTCTTGGATAGAGCTTGATATGCAGCTTCAGCAGCATCCAAATCTTCTTTCATAACATAACATTGCAAGAGGACAATATAACCAAACCTTGACAACGAAATGTTTCTATCTTTCATCAATTCAATCACATCCAAAGCTTTTGTGAAATTCCCTGAGCTGAGATGCACTTGTGCCATTGCTAAATACGTTTTCTCATCACTCAACAGACCCACTTCCTCCATCTCTTCAAATGCTCTTTCAGCATCATCATACATGCTGAGTTTGCCATATATCCTAATGAGCAAGCCATAGATAACTTCATCAGCTGCAATTTTCTTGGTTTGCATTTCTGTAAAGAGGGAAAGAGCTCTAGAATAATCTTCAGTCTTGTAAAACATTGTTAGAAGTGAAGCACAGGTGAAGTTACTAGGATATATTCCAAGAGATCTCAAATCGTCGTACAGTTTTAGTGCCTCATCCCAATTACACCTTTTTATACTTGCATTAATAAGCAAGTTGTATGTGACTTCTTCAGGGATGTGTCCAGTGTTCCTCATCTCATTAAATGTCTTCAAAGCCTCTAAATGAAAATCTTGCTTGGCAAGTGAACTGATGACCACTGTGTACGTAAAACTATTGGGTGTCACCCCAATATCCGACATATGCTCCCACAACTCTATGACCCACCCATGAAATGATTTCTTCTGTAAAGATGACAACATAAAGTTGTAAACAGAAGCAGAAAGCATGATCCTTCTTTCTTGTATGGCAGCGTAGAAAGACAGCATAGCTTTATGGTGTCCCCATCTGGCATATGAGCACAACATTGTACCACAAGCAACTTCATCAGGTTCACATCCTGCTTCAAGCATCTCCAAGAAGATTTGCTCAGCCAACTTGATCTTTCCAACTTGCCCATATATCCGGAGAACAATCGTGTAGACTATAACACTTGGGCGGTAGCTAAACTGTTAAATCACAAGCCTATCATTACAAAAAAATCAATTTTCATGTTTCAAATGTATAAGCAAATATGATTAGAATGAAAGGAAGATAGAACAAAAAATGAAATGATGGAATTCCTCACCACAGAAAGGCAAAAGATAATTCCACAAAAAGATCATAATGGAGAATGTATTACCATGTGAGAGATCAGTAAATAATAAAGACTTTATAAGAAAGGAAAGTATGCATGATGCCACTCTAGCCAAATCCCATTATTTCATCACAAGTAAAGCCTAAAGCATGAATTAGTGGGTAATGGTTTGGACTTCGTTGAAGCTTTTGAATCAGTTTCAAGCACTTCCCATGAAGTTTTCTACTAGAACTATGACAAAACTGTTCGTAAGATTTCTTAATTTTGTATCACCAACAAGACTAATGAAAACCAAATTATTAGACAACCAATAACAGGATGATCAACTTATTTGTGACAAACTATCCATAAATATTCAAGTTTAGACAGTTTGAAGTCTAAAAAATGAGCTGCAAACCTAATAATAGAGATGCAGCCCATCACCTTCTAATAAAACTTGGGAATCTTAAAGAATTAACTCTAATTGCACATCAATTCACCAACAACTTAATCCAATATAATACACATTGTAAAAGATAGTCACAAAGATACATTTGCATCCAAGACTCTATCAAATGCAAAGACCAAACAAATTCAAGTCACCTAAAGATTAAAAAAACAATCCCTTGATTAAATTTTATTGAGTGCAGGACACAAAAACCTGCCAGAAAAAGCACATGTGAAGTGAAGAATTACCGATTAGTTAAAACTACAAAAGGCTTGTCCTTGAAATGAAGGAGCAACAAGCAACATAAACATACCTGCAACTTCATCCAGGCAAAGAAGTCTCTGACCTCCCTCCAGCCCTTTTGCTCCTTCAAAACAACGCACATCTCTTTAAAACTCAACTTTCCCACAAACCCACTCATCACCATCCTCACATCTCTCTCTTCCTCTCTCTTCCCAGCCATGGCTCTCACCGCTTTAATGGCTGCGACCACATGTTTCCCATAGAGATGTCCATTTCTGTCGTCTTTCAAATACTGTACCATCTGCTCAGGTGTCCTCTTAATCCACTTGGGTGTCATCGCGTGGGGTCCCTGGTTCTTCCGCAACGCGCTCAGGTATCGAGCTTTGGCCTTGATTATGCGTCGTGCATTGTCGTCTGAGAGTGGGTTTTTGGGGTGCTTTGATTTGGGTTTGGGTTTTGAATCATTGCCATCACTGAGCGACCATGGATCTAGGTGGACCGAACACTCCATGCAAAATTTTGTATCAGCTTTCGGAGCTTTGGGATGGGGTTTCCTTTGGGGAAGGGCATTGAGGAAGGTGGACTTGAGGAATACCGTATCCATTACGTTTAAGTTCCCTACTGATCTCGCGCGAAAACTTCAACTTGGGAAGGTTTAGATCGTCTAGTTAAGCTTTTATCTGGCAGAAAAATGGGAGTTCGCCACAAATTTTCTCGACGAAGGAGAGTTTTGTGGAGGGTTTAGCACGTGTATGGGCAGGTTTAAGACGCACGACACGATCAGGAAGGAGGCCGAGTTTAGGATAAGGGATAATAAAATCTATACTTTACAAATTTAGCGTTCAAGTTATTATATTTTTAATTAAATATTAATTTTATTAGTATTTTATTGATTTAGTTAACAAAAACTTCCACTTAAAACTAAATATCGAGATTAAACTGATACAGTCAACTGATACCTTTATCTTATAATTCGTTTTATTTCAAAATAATCATTCTACTTTATGGAAAAGTGTTCTTTCGGATGCAAGAATGTAATGTTCAAGAATGTGATCAATAATCACATTCTTAACTCGAACTAAGCAATATAATAAGGGAAAAGAAGATTTGTACTGAGAAGGATAAAAGTCGAATTTATTGATTATAGGAGAGTTATACACGACTGTTGGACGACATTAGAGAGACCCTGGTCTCTCTCTCTCTGACACTGATGTCACTACCAATCACTATTCACTTACTCGATGATCTCTCCTACACTCATACCCCCTAACTATAAAAGCTGCTAATGTAACCACCTTGTTTAGTCCGTATTCTACAACTATGCAAAACAACAACAAACTTCACAACAACAATCAGCAATAACAAAACAACATTCATAACAGAATGGTAATGATGTTCCTGGACCAAACTTCAAGGATCAACCGGTTTTATTTCTTTCCTCTTTATGCGAAAATACACATTCCTTACAATTGGGCCTAGGCTTCTATCAATACTCCTTTGTCCTCAAAGTGGAACTAAGGGAATTGAGCACTAATCAATCCTGCTAGTTCCAAGTAGCTTCGAAGTTAGGTAAATTGCTCCATTTAATTAAAACCTCTAAGCCCTTCACACCCTGACAGATTTGTAGTATAACCCTGGGAAGTAATTCCCATTCCAACTCTTCATTCAATACAGAAGGCAAGGGTAAGGGCAAGGGTTGTACCTTCTCTCCCACAGCATGTTTCAGTTGAGAGACATGAAAGATGGGGTGGATTGCAACATAAGGGGGCGATTTCAGCTTATAGACAACCTTCCTTACATGATGTAACACCTTAAAAGGCCCAAAAAATCGTGATGAAAGTTTTTCGTTCAGCTTGCTAGCCAATGACTGTTGCCAATATGATCTTTTCTAGAGAAATAACAGGTCTCCCTCCTGAAATTCCACTTTTCGACGGTGTTTGTTAGCCTGTTTGCACTATTCTTGTGCCCTTAGTAGTTGCTCTTTGAGCTCAAGTAGTATGATATCACGTTCCAAAAGTATGTCAACCAGAGTGGGATTAGTAGTGTTAGGACTTCATACTTGAGCAAGGGCGGTGGCTCTCTCCTATACACAATCTTAAAAGTAGAGCACTTAAGGGATGTGGAATAAGTTGTGTTGTACCAATACTTAGCCCAACGTAACCATCGAGACCAAGTCTTAGGTTTGTTTCCAGCAAAACACCGCAAGCAACACTCTACAACTTCGTTCTGGCCATCACTTTGAGGGTGATAGGTCATATTGCGACGGAGGTTGGTATGATGCAACCTGAAGAGTTCCATCCAAAAAATGCTCATGAACACCTTGTCACGATCAGAAACAATAGGGCGAGGGAACCCGTGCAGCTTGACCACGTGATAGATAAATTATTCCGCAACCTGTTTTGCAGAGAAAGGATGTTTGAGCAATATGAAATGGGCACACTTGCTTAACCTATACCACCACTAGAATAAAGTCATATCCATGGGATTTAGGGAGCCCTTCAACAAAATCCATGTTATATCCTCCCACACCATCACAACGATCAGTAATGGTTGTAAGAGACCTATTGGGGACAAAGTTTCATATTTATTTTGCTAGCATATTAGGCTGCTTGCAACAAACTTCTTAACATCAGATTTGCGGCCTTCCCAAAACAACTCACCAGTGATTCATTTGTATGCCTTAAGAAATCCCCCATGGCCTCCCACCGGACTTCCATGAAATTCTTGCAAGATGGTAGGGACTAGCAGTGAACCTTTTGGAAGAGCAATGTGTTGTTGGAAACATAATAGGCCATTCTCAACGGACCATCTTGGCCTAGTAATAGGATCTTTACTTAAATCAGTCAAAATCTCTTTCAATTGGGGGTCATTTTCTGTTTCAGATCTGATTTTGTTCTAATCCCACAAGGTAAGGACAATGAGTGATTGTAACTCTATGGCATAAGGGATTTGAGAAAGGGCATCTGCTGCGCGATTTTCAACTTCGGGTTTATGCTAGATTTTGAAATCATAATCGATGAGTTTCACTAGCCACATCTGGTAGAATATATATACTGCCACTAGCCCCTGTTTTAGTAGATGTTTGAGACTACACTGGTCTATTTTGACTATGAAGTGTCTCATAAGAAGGTAGTGGTGCCATTTTTGAATGACAAGGAATATTGCCATTAACTCCCTTTCATACTTCGACTTGTACCATGTCTTTCCCATTAATGCATGGCTGAAATAAGCAATAGAGCTCCCCTTTTGTACTAACACAACTCCCAAACCGATTCCTGATGCATCGGTCTTGATTTCGAAAGGGCTACTAAAATCTAGTAAGGAGAGAACAAAACTGTCTTTATAGCTTCCTTCAACTGAACAATAGTGAAACTGGCTTCTTTAGTCCACAAAAAGTTATCCTTCTTAAGGAGTTGGGTGAGTGGAGCCGCAATCTTACCATATCCTTTCACAAAGCGTCTATAGTATATGGTTAAGCCTAGAAATCCTCATAGCTCCTTAGGGTTGGCCTTGGCTAATCGTCCATGGCATGTAGTTTATTTAGTTCGGTGGCCACTCTATCCCCTGAGATTATATGCCTGATATATTCAAGCTTGGACTTGCAAAAACAACACTTCTTGAGATTGACAAATAAATCATTTTCATTCAAAATGGTCAGCACTTACTGAAGGTGAATGAAATGCTCATCAAGTGTTTTACTGTAAACCAAAATATCATCAAAAAGTACTAACACATATCTCCTTAGTAAGCCTCTAAACACCTTGTTCATCAACGATTAGAAGGTCGCAGGGGCATTGGTGGGTCTAAAGGGCAGGATAAGAAATTCGTAGTGCCTTCGTGCATCCAAAATGTTGTTTTATGCACATCCTCCGGTTTAACCAGAATCTAGTGGTATCCCGATTTGAGGTCAAGCTTGGTATAAATCTTTGGTCCATTCAACTCATCTAGGAGTTCATTAATGTTCGGTATCAGAAATCGATCAGGAACAATTGCTTTATTCAGGGCACGATAATCCGCACAAAACTGTCAATTGTCATCCTTCTTCCTAACCAATAATACAGGACTTGAAAATGGGCTAACGCTTGGTTGGATTATACTAACAGCTAACATTTCTGCTACTAGCCTTTTCACCTCCTCGTTCTAAATGTGGGGGTACTTATACGGTCATACATTCATCGATTCAGTTTCTCCTTTCAATATTATGGCATGATCATGACCTCGATGAGGAGATAACCACTTGGGGTTTGAAAGACGTTGCTAAATGCTAGTAATATTTCTTTTACCTTTGGGTCCATCTCCTCCTGTGCTTCCACTTCCATATGGCACAATTCCACTAATATTCCTTCCTTCTCCTGTTGTAAAGTCTTTACCATGGTCTTGAGTGAAACCAGAGTTTTGTTTAGGCTCGGATCTCCCTTGAGCATTATGGTTTTTCCCCTAGACTGAAAGACACGGTGAGCTGTTTCGAATTGTTTTGCGTTACCCCTAAGGTTGATAACCATTTGACTCTAAGTATCACATTGGAACTTCTCAATGGTAACGAAAGGAAGTGCTCCACAATGGTGAGCTCCTGCAACGTGAGCACCACACTCTTACAAATTCCATTCCTTTATAGTCGTTTCCCTAACCCAATAATAACCAAGTATTTAGTTGCCTTTGAGATTGGAAGTTGTAGCTTTGACACCAACTAATGGAGATGAAAATATGGGTTGCACCACGGTTAACTAGCTCCACCACCTAGACTCTTTGTACCTCCCCTTTGAGCCTCAAAGTTCATGGCTTTGATAACCCAACCATCAAATTTAATGATAGATCTACCTCCTTCAATTCTTCCAACACCTCGTCATCCCTACCCTCTTTATCTCCTTCGGCCTTACTGACCAGTAAGACATGCAATTCTTTATTTCGACGTCTATATTTGATGTGTCATTTCTCATCACATCGGTAACAAAGCACCTATTCCTGTCGTCCCTGTGCCTCTGCAGCTATCAGCCTCTTGATTATGGGGTTTAGAGGTATCGATGTAATGGGTTTAAGATGCCATGTTATTTTTTGTTGGTTTTTTTGGGTTTCCCATAGTTATATACATACTAGTATTTTTTAGGTTGTGTCTAGGTTATCGTTTTAAAATCAGTTCATGCTTGGATTGAAGGGGGTTCTTTATGGGCTTTTGAGCTTGGATTGGATGAAAGTAGTTGGTTCTTAGTGTCGATCCTGGTGGCTACCTCTATTGTCTCCTTAAGACCACTAGGATTTATAACTAATAATTCAGCTCGTAATTGTTCCTTCAAGCTGCTAATGAATACTGCAGTTAATGTCTCTTCCTCCAACCTCCCTACTGTCGCTACTAGACATTCAAATTGAGCCCAAAATTCTGTTACTCCACCTTCTTGAGTGACTGTAAAGAAACATTGCTGCATGCTCCCTTCTCTCAGTCCCCCAAATTGTTGTAATATCTGAGACTTTAAAGCTGACCAGGAGGAGAACTGGGAATCTCTTTCCTCAAACCTTAACCATGCTTGTGCTTCACCTTCAAAACAAACTCCAACTGCCTCGAGTTTCTCTAATTATGTCAACTTGTTTATAGATAAATAATGTTCGGCCCTAAAAATCCATGCCTCTGTCTCTTGTCACATGAACACTGGTAGCTTTAACTGCCTCAAGAAACGATCATTGTTCATTGTCTGATTCATCTTCATTAGGACGTGGGATCATTATCGGTATTGGTTCTCGCCTCTTGGCTTACCCTAGCATTATTAGATTCGGTTAGAAGTTTTGAATCAAAGGTTTGTTATTTCAACAAGGCTCATAAACTCTATTGTATATTCTCCAAGGTTTGCTTTCTTGACTCTAATTCTTCAGCTAAGTTTGAAACGACCATCGTCAAGTCTGTTAACTACTTCTTAAGTCTTAGAATCTCTGTCTTTAATGATATACTTTACTCTCCATCTTTGTTTGTGTCATATATACTCCCAGGAATGTGGGCTCTGATACCAAAATGATAAGAACCACAATTTTAACCTAAGCTAAGTAATATAACGAGGGAAAAGAAGATTACTATTGAGAAGGATAAAAGTTGTAGAGATTGTTTTTATCTTTTCACTGATAAAAAGTATGACATTTTTAGACAAGGGAGTGACAAGTTATAAGGTTTGGAAGTTCTGATACTGTTTAGAATGAAGTTGACGAACAATCACTTTGTTTGAACTTTTTGACCCCTTTAGGGATCGATCTGGTTTTTAAGTCCCTCATGAAAGTTGTAGAACACTCTTTTACCTTTCCATAGACACCAAGTTTGTAAAATTTGGAGCTCTGAGTCAAAAGTTATGATGTTTACAAGTTTTGGTACTGTTTGTGAGGAGCTTGTCGGTCGGTCACCTTGGAGTGAACTTTTGACCCTTTTAGAGACCGAACTTGTTTTTGAATCCTTCATGAAAATGGTAGAGTTGTCTTTTATCCTTCCGTTGATACCAAGTTTGTAAAATTTGAAGTTCTGGGTCAAAAGTTATGAGCGTTAGAAGTTAGAAGGTCGGTCAGGCGAGGGCTAGCGCCCGCGCCCGCTTGGCAGGGGCGAGCCCCAGCCCGCCTGCTCGTCCTGCCGAGCGCCCTGCCGCTCATCGCTCGGCCAATTTTCCCAAACTTTTGGCAGACCGATCTCTTTTCCTTGTTTTGGCCATAACTTTTTCGTCCGACCTCCGATCGATCTGATTTTTGAAGCGTTGGATTTCTAAGGCATCCCTCTATCTCTCCATACCATTTTGATCAATTTTGATATTAAATTGAGAAAGACTAATTTGATCAAAGTGAGCATACCGGTTAAAAAAGTCTGAACATGCTTCAGTAATTTGGAGATATCTTGAGCTATAGAGCTCCGATTGAGTTGATTCTTGTTGCTAATTAAA
>JAOTAX010000007.1:8987851-9010053 GCA_025629825.1 Erythroxylum guanchezii
CATTTCAATCAACTCATTCACTTTACACATGACTAATTCTCCACCAATTTCTCCTTTCGTGTCAAATTTTTAACTCGCAATTCTAAAAAAAATTCGGGGTCCAACATGTAGTACCAAACGATAAACCGCTAAAAGTAGTATTGTCTTCTTTGATGCGATATACACCCATCTTATGCTCATAGAAGATTATGCCTTTACTTCTAAAATCATTATGTTCTTTAGGGTCATAGAGCGTATTATCAAACTCCTCTTCTCTATATTCAAAAAATACACAAGGATTAGTCTTTGAATCCAACTTTGATCTTTTCTCCTTTGTTATTTGCCTAAAAGCTTTGCATTTGAACACCTTTATATGTGAATATGTTGGATCCTTCTCTTTCAATATTCTCTCAAAAATGTTAAGCTTTGATAGAATAAATAAAGTTTTGTTGATCATGCATAGTGTGGTTAGCATACATTAAACCTTCTTCATAATGGTTCTATTAATTCTCTTGATAATACCATTTTGTTGTGGGGTACCAAGTTCTATCTTCTTATTTCTTATGACATGTCTCGCACAATATTCCTTAAACATGTCGCACAATATTCCTCAAACTTGTCAAAGGTATACTCACCTCCATTATCAGTTTAGAAACACTTTAACTTTCTCTCCATCTTCCTTTCCATTATGAGATGAAATTTTTGAAAGGTCCCAAACACATAAATTTTTATTTTCAGCATAAAGTCCTAAGTCTTGTAAGTAGCATCATCAAAAAAAGTAATAAAGTACTTGTTACCACCTAACAAATCCATCCTGAAAGGGCCAAACATGTTTTAGTGCTCTAGCTCTAAGTTGGTCTTCCTTCTAGAAAACCTTTTAAGAAAAGACACTCAATGTACTTTTTAGCCATGCAATAATCACAAACATTGGTTTTTGCAAGGCTCAGAGATTTTCTGGGTTACAATCTGATCATTTTCTCGCTAATGTGTCCCAATCTCTGGTGTCATACATATGAAGAAGTATCTTATTAATGACATATAGTTTTCCAGCACACACTTTCAACTACGTCTCATATAATATAAGCCATAAGCAATTGTTAATGCTGCTTTGGAAAACTTCCACTTGCAATCTCCAAATGTATGTCGATATCCTTCTTGATCAAGTGTATTCCTTGACAACAAATTAGATGCAAATTAATAATATGTCAGATTCATCTCAAGGTCAATATGCACTTAACGTTGGATTTAACCTAAATTTCATCTATACCGAGGATGCTAAAAGAACTTTGATTTCCATCTTCTCACTTTTAAAAATCACCACTTTTGTAACTGATGAAGTATTTTGTCACTCATATTTTGTATGGCTTATTGATATATGGACTTCCTATCACTGTGTTCTTGAGTGACTAATATGGAGATACTCACTAGTTGCACAAATCAATGACACTTCATTATCTATGCTTAAAGCTTGTTATAGTTTTATTGTCATCTCAATCTTTCTTATTCTTTTACTTCTTTTGGGGTCTCTTCCACTTGTAACAGAACTTCTTTATATGACCAAGTATTGTGTAGTAGTGACATGTCCTAGTTTCCATGCCATCTCTGGACTTGGACTAATTCTTAGACTTACCTTGCACTTTGAAACCTCAACTCTTGCTTCTTTCTTTATTATTTACCCAAGAACTTGTACATTGTCGACACCAGTCTCCATCCTCCGAACATCTTCATTAAACATGTTCTTTTTAATTAAATCCAAAGAAACCACACCAATGGGAGCATAATTGTTGATAGTCACAACCAAAGTTTCCCTACTATCTGACAATAAACTTAACTAGAACAACGCTTGCAACTCATTATCAAGGATGATCTTCCTTGTAGTTAACTTGTTGGTGATATCTTGAAAATTATTGAGATGTTCCAATATTGATTTCCCAACCTCCAACTACAGGTTCACAAGTCTTTTAATCAAGAAGGCTTTGGTGTGAGCGGTTTTCCTCTTATAAAGACCCTCTAATTTCCTTCACAGCTTGAAAGGATCTGTCTCTTGAGATATATGATTGAATATACTAATATTAATACACCGTCTAATAGTTCTTAAGGTTTTTCATTCATTATTTCCCATTCTTTATTTGACATCCTCTCCAACTTAGACAAGAAATCATCTTTTACACTTTTGCCCACATTGATTAGATTACAAAGATCCTTGCAATATAGGAGACTTCCACCATAGGTCTCTATATTGAGTAGTTGGTCCACGTTAGCTTCATCATAGAGCTATTGCCACTCTCCATACCTAAAGCTCTTATATTAGTTGTTGGGACTCCAAACAATAATACGCGTGGGTTTAACAAAATTACTTAACTAATAATAAACTACTCATATAATAAATATCACTAACACATAAATTGGAACATGATTTAACATGGAAAACCATTCAGTGTAGAGGTAAAAACTACAGGACAAACCCAAAATAAGTCCACTAAATTCAAAAATAGCGAGATACAAATAATAAAGTTTTTAAGCTATCTCACTGAAGAACATTTCACAAGACAAGTACAATTGATTCTCTATCTCTCTCTTTTGCTAAGACTCCTTCAAAACTTTCAAATTTGAGAATAAGTTGATATATATATATATACACGCACACACAAATACTACTCCCACTAATCCTGTAAATCAAAATTTAACAATGCTATTTGAGCTTTAAAACTCTTCTATTATCATATGCTTCTATCATATGCTATTTTTGTCTCTTATTAAGCCTTTTAAACTTCAAGGAATAATATTTTTAAAATGCACATGGTCTCTTACATGACCGTGTCTCTTAAAAACTCAAGGTCACTTTGATTCACGGTTCTAGTGACTTATATGGTTGACGAATATATTCCACTTACACTACCATGTCTAATTCCACATGGTTGTGTCTACCTTCAACTGTTGGCCTTCAACTTTTGCACGATTATAGAAGCTTACAGTTCATCTATCTGACTATGCCAATCATTGACATAGGCATGTGCAACCTCAATAAAAGCATGTACTCCATAAATAGCTTCAATTCATCTATTTCTACCTCAAATTTGCTCTATCTTCATTTTTTTCACCCATGAAGACAACTAACACCTATAGAGCCTTTTTTTTTTGGAATTAAAGGAACAATCATCTCTAAAATGGGGTTGTACCCATAGTAGCCTGAAAGTTACAAGAAAATGAGTAAAACGAAGTTGTTTTCTATTTTGATATTTAAAAAAACAAAAACCCAAATCGGGCTTGATCAGTCTTTGGACCGAGCCTGACCCTGCCTAACATATTCTCATCCTTAATAATACCTAAATTCTTTCACCAAAATAATATCTATCAAATGCAATGTACAAATTCGCACTAAAAGACACATACACCTTAATTGATAATCATAATTAAGAGCGACAACTAGATATATAAATTTGAGGTCTACAAGAGGAAAATTGTTTATGTCTAATTTTTAACACATTATTTTAGGATATAATTGACATATATTGGTAAATTGATTTCTGTTGTTTTGAAAACGTAATTTTATTTATAAATATACCTTTATCAACTTTTTTTTCCTTTTCAACGGTAGTGAAAATAATTTTGATGAAAATCAGTATAGAAAACTCTGCATTTTAGTGAGTTTGGTAGCTAAAAACTTTGAAAGGAATCTTAACACAACAAAATCTATTGGGGGGGCTTTAATAGCCAATTGAAAGAAAAATATTTACAAACAAGGCCATAATTCAAAGAAAAAAACAAAAGAAAGTAATTAGTTTTTAAAAAATAGATAAATATAATAAAATAATTTTGCAATTTTTCTTTTACTTGGGACTAATAAAACAAATTTTCATTTGTTTTCTTCATGAATTTGAGTATTGGGTATAGAAATTTTATTAATTCCTTACATACTGGAGATAGCCTCCCCACAATGTGATCTTTCTAATCCTTTCTAGACCTTTAACTCCAATTAATTAGTCTTATATGTTCAGCCTAACAAATTAGATAAAATTACCTTTATAGGTTATTTTTCCTGTTCTGTGTTTATACAGTATTCTAAACTAATGTCAAAAACATTCTACTTTTATTTTTCTAATTAAATAGCTAGACCCGTGCATCAGGCTGGTCGCTATATCGGACTATTTCGGGGTCTAAGCAACGGACCGTGTGTTGATTAATAGCTCTAGGCGGATTTCAACCTTCAAAGCCATGGCTCAGTCAAACCATAAGCTATTAGTAAACCCACCTTGGCATCGGTCAAAAACTCAAAATTGTAAAACCAGTTCCGCGTATCATGTACGCAGAGATCACGTACCCTCTACCCATCTATGTATATATATATGTCTTCGCTTTCATTACTACGATATGCAAAATCCATCTTAATCTAGTGCTATAAAACTCATTGACAAGCAAGTGAAGTAACAATCTGCTGTCACATTTTGCTCATAAATACCAAAACAAAGAAAAGAGATGGCAGCTTGTAACCCTAACACCACCTTAGTTGTCCTATTCCTTTTGTCAATCTTCCTGGTTTCTTTTGAACAAGCTGAAATGAGGCCGCTTGGGGACGAACAACTCATGTGGAAGCAACAAGGACTAGTGTTACAGTCCCTGGAGAAAGGTGGTCCTGCAACTTCAAGTCCCAACCCATGCTCTTACGTCCCTGGACGTGGCACAGGCACTTGCACCTTGAACGGAATGAATGTCGCCGGCAGTGTCATCCGTTCACCACCTGCTTTCCCCGGACTCGTCGTCGATGTTGGCGTCGCTTCCACTACTGCTAACAGGAGCCAACACGACCATCAGCATCAAAGTTCGTCAGCTTCCATCTGAAGTTCGTATTGCTAATACGTGCAACTAAACCCAGGACCCAGCTCATGCCATGAAAAACAGTAGCACGAACGTGACCAAATTACAATCCGCTAGCTTCTCTGTCTGCCTAGAAGTTCATACGTTATAGACTTTCTTGTTTATTTTTTCTTTGTCTTTTGGGACAGTTGATGGCAACCTGTGGAGTCAAGCTTGGACGGCTTAACTGAGTTAACAACTGATGATTCAACCCCAATTGTATAACATTAACATTGTTTATTCTTTTCTAAAGAGTTCTACAATAATTCCAAACATACGTTCTCATTTTCTTCGTGCATACATTGGCAAGTTTCTTTTGTTATTGCTCTCTTTTTATGAATAATAAAGAAGAGTTTATATCAACTTTCACGAATCCATTTCTGAAAATCAATCTAAACATAGATATAAACATCTCTCTAAATCAATATAGGAACGTATATTTTTTCCAAGAAAATTCAGGGAAATTACTTATTCATTCTTATTTAAAAATTTAATTGGATGAGGTTTGTAATTTAAAATTGGTGGATGATAAATTATTCAAGTTCAAATTATATTCAAAGGTTCATCATACATAATTGATTGAAACTTAATTAGAGGTAAGATTGCGTATTATTGAATATATCCAGTCTCTGCATATTAACGGGATTCATACTGAGTATTGTTTTTATTGATGTTATTAGTTAAAGCTAGATTCTACTCAATAAAAAGAATTGTGATTGAATTAATTACACACTAGTTAAAACTTACATATGCTTAATTTTAGAACAAAAATAGATATATCTTATGCATTAAATTATGTTCAAATTTTGACATATTCTCTTATATTATAATTTAAAATGAAGTCTATTTTTCAAGAAATCAAACTTATGTTGTAGTCTATAAGATCTTACAATTTTCGGCTTAATCAAATTTGAGTTGTAAAGTTAAATTGGATAAAAGTTAGAATTATGCTCAAATTGGAGAATAGTTTAAATTGACTTAAACAAGTTATATTGGGAAGAATAGTTAAGATACTCTTATTATATAAATCAAATTGTCTACATGCAATTAATATTAGGATATATTATTCCGAATATCTTTATTTTTAATAATTTATATTAATATTAGGATATATCATTTCTAGTATCTTTATTTTTAATCATTTATCAAATATATCATACTTTTTTCTTTTTTAAATTTTACGTAACATGACTTATAAAAAACATATATTAATATATTTCTGTTAGATTATTTAGTGGCCTATGTCATTTATAGATTCGAGTCTAATGAAAAGAGCCTAAGATAATGGTTATTGGGTATTAAGGAGTTGGCCTCAAACGAGTCCAAGACCCTTTTCCTGTCTCCTTTAAAATAAAATGCAACAACAAACATATTGGTTAGTTGTTCGTATGTTTTAGAAAACTATCAAGAGAGGTTTCTGAACTATTGTGGAAACTAATTAAAGAAGATAAGGCTGAGAGGGAATCAATCTTTATAAACACTATCATAGATTTAGGTATGGCTTAATAGATTGATCCATAAATGTCTTTCAATTGGTATCAGAGCCTATTCTGAAATTGTTTTTCGATGTTAATGGTGGTTTCATCGTTTTCTTATGTTTTATTTTATGCTATTGTATATTTCAACTTGACACGGACAAACGAAAACTCGAGTCTGACTGAAACATTGGAAACTATGCAATCGTTACTACTTGTGTTTATAGTTGTTGAAAAGGAACGCAAACTCAAACATCTAATTTTGTTCTTAACTTCCCGTAAATGTCTTGATGATTTTGGCTTGAAAAAATTCGAGCTTTCTGTTTCAGTGCATGTAACAGACATGTTTCTAATGGCTATAATGTTGGCAACGGATGCTCTTGGTAGGGCTTGAGATGACTTTCGGTATAGAGAGAAACCATAAAAGAGAGCGACCTAATAAAAAAAAAGGGAAAGAAACCATAATCGATGCAAGACTTGTGTTTGGATCGTTTTTTGGACCTTTGGGCCATTAAAGGATCAGATTGGGTTATTAAATAATTTTGGCCTAACTTTATGGATTTTTAATTTGGGTTATATTATCAAACCTTGATTATTAAGTAATTAAATTATGGACTTTGACCCTAAGTAAAACAATTTTGTGATGGGTCATAATTGATTTATTTTTCTATGCATAATATAATTTTGAAAATCAATGCCATATTATATGTTTTATTTGTTACTTTGAATATTTAATATTGTGCAACGTTTGGAATTAAATTTTCTTATATGTTAAATGTGTTACATGATATAATGGTAATTTAGAATAGTTTGTTAGTCACCAAAGTGACCAAACTAATTAAATTAACTTTTGTCATGTATGATAATTGTCCAATTAAATGTTTATTGCATGGAAAGCTTGTTAGTCACCAAAGTGGCCTAGCTTGAAAATATTAAACATTTAATTGTGAATGTTTCTATTGTTCATATTGATATGATGCTATTAAAATGACACAAAGATTGAACTGAACAATTGAGATTATTAATTATAACGCTAGGAGGTCACCCAAAGCTGGATCATTGCTTATAATTAATGACATTAAAGGGCCTTATCAACATTTTTTTGTTTAATATGATTGTATATCCAAAGATAACATGCATGTTGACTAGAATATGATTGATTGTCCATTATAGTGAATTTTATTACCATCATTATAGGTTACAACTATGTATTTTAATATCACCCAAAGGAGAATTTAAATACATAATCAAAGTTATTATTAGTTTGAATCCATTTAGGTCTACTCAAAGCATTAATGTGTGGGCTATATGTTGTATTTGCAGAATCTACTAATTTGTTCACTTTAGGAAATGGCTTGATCAAGTTTAATGGTCTGAATTATGCTGATTGGTCCAAATAAATCCAGTTCCAACTGGGTGTAATGGATTTAGATTTGGCCATAGTTTCAGACACAAGGCCTGAAGCCATAACTGAGACTAGTTCTGAAGCTGACAAGTCTTATTATGAGGCTTGGGAACGGTCTAACAGGTTGAGCTTGAAAATGATGCGAATGAAAATCGCAGAAAATGTGAAGCCATCAATGCCTAAGACAGACAATGCAAAGAAGTTCATGTTGAAGCTTAACAAATACTCCCAATCTGATATAGCTGCAAGTCCATAATAGGGACTTTAATGAGTAAGCTAAAGACTAAGAAGTTTGACTGGTCGCAGCTTATTCACGATCATGTAACTCATATGCAAAACCTAGTTGCAAAGCTGAAATCCATAGGAATGGATGTGAGCGAGTCCTTTTTGGTACAGTCATTATCAACTCACTTCTTCTAGAGTTTGGCCAGTTTCAGGTGAATTATAACACTATTAAAGAAAAATGGAACCTTTGAGAGATTAAGGCCAAGTTGGTTCAGGAGGAAGGGAGATTGAAGAAAATGAAGGAGCACTTCGCACATCTCACATTTCATCAAGGAGCTAGTAACAACAAGAACAAATCAGAAAGAAAGACAAAAATAAGGACAAAGCTCTCAGCAAAGTTAATGAGGACTGAATCCATAATGATAAGAAGTGCCACTCTGCAAGAAGCCTGGTCTCTTCAAGAATGATTGCCTTAAAAGAAAGGCTTAGTTCGAAAAGAAAGGTACACACTTTGTTTCAGTATGTTTTGAATCAAACCTTATTGAAGTGCCTAATAATATCTGATGGTTAGATTCTGGTGCAACTACTCATGTGTCACATGTTCTACAGGAATTTCTTTCAATCCAAACTATAAACGGAATTGAAAAGTTCTTATATATGGGGAACAAAATGAAGGCACAGATAGAGGGCATTGGGATGTACAGATTGATCTAGGACACTGGGTGTTACCTAGATCTAGAAAAGTGTCTTTATGCTCCTGAATGGGCTAGGAATTTAGTTTCTGTTGTAAAGTTAGATGGTGTAGGATTTCAATTTAAGATTAGAAACGGTGTTCTTTCATTGTATAAACACAAGTACTATTACAGTTCTGGTACTTTAATGGATTGTTTATATCGTTTCAATCTTGATGATGATTTTGCTCAATCTCTATTTCATATTGACCATATTATAGGAAATAAAAGTAGTGCACATAAGGAATGTTCTACTTTTTTGGGGCATAAAAGATTAGGTCATATATCCAGGGAAAGGGTACAGAGGTTAATGAAAAATGAAATCTTACCTTAATTGGATTTTGTTGACTGGGATATATGTATGGATTGCATTAAAGGTAAACAAACCAAACATATATCAAAGCATCCAGCCACAAGAAGTAACAAATTACTTGAATTCATACACACTGACATTTGTGGTCCTTTTGACATTCCTTCTTGGATTGGTGAAAAATATTTCATTACCTTTATTGATGACTTCTCACGATATGGTTATATTTATCTGCTATATGAAAAGTCTCAATATGTGGACATCCTAGAGTTGTTCATTAATGAGATAGAAAGACAATTAGATAGAAAAGTAAAGATAGTGAGGTCTGATAGAGGTGGTGAATATTATGAAAATTTTGATAAAAGTGGACAACGTCCAGATCCATTTGCAAAGTTTCTTGCAAGTTGAGGCATATGTGTGCAATACATAATGCTTAGTATATCGCAACAAAATGGTGTAGCTGAAAGGCAGAATTGTACTTTTATGGATATGGTAAGGAGTTTGTTAAGTTATAGTACTGTACCTTTATCATTATGGATGCATGTATTAAAGACAGCTGCGTTTCTACTTAATAGGATTCCTAGTAAGGCAACTCCTAAGATATCTTATGAACTGTGGACAGGAAGAAAACCTAGTTTACGACACCTTCACATATGGAACATAAAGAAATGGAGTCTATTCCTTATACATCAGTAGTTGAGAGCTTAATGTATGCTTAGATAGGCACTCGGTCGGATATCAGTTTTACTATTAGAATGTTGGGCCAATATCAAAGTAATCCTAGCATGGACCACTGGAAAGTTGCAAAGAAAGTACTAAGATATTTACAAAGCATAAAGGATTATATGCTCACATATAGAAAGTCAAACCATTTGGAAGTGATAGGTTACTCGGATTCAGACTATGCCGGTTGTGTAGACTCACGAAAATCTATATTCGGTTATATGTTTTTATTAGCTAGAGGAGCAGTTTCGTAGAAAAGTGGAAAGTAGCCCGTCATTGTTACTTCCACTATGGAAGCTGAATTTGTAACATGCTTTAAGGCCACGGTTCATGGATTGTGGTTGTAGAACTTTATGTTAGGTCTTGACATTGTCGACTATATTGCTAGACCGTTAAGAATTTATTGTGATAATTCTGCAGTTGTTTTCTTCTCTAAAAATGACAAGTATTTAAAGGTGAAATACATGGATTTGAAGTACTTGTCTGTGAAATAAGAAGTGCAAAAACATAAAATTTCCATTGAGAATATTGGTACCGATCTAATGATAGTGGATCTGTTAACTAAATGCTTACCACCAAAAACGTTTATTGGCCATGTTGAGCAGATGGACATTATAGATAAGTCTTTATTAGCTTAGAGTTTTGACATATATATATATATATATATATATATAATTGTCTTGCTCGAATTGTTATGACGCTTGTGAATTCAATTACAGTCATATTTTTGCTCACTTACTTGTTATCTATATTATGTTGTATACAATAATTGTTTATGTGAGATAACACTTACAAAATTACCCACTTAAAGTTTTATGAGTTGAGTTGATTATGTGATATATGGAAGGAATCATATTGTATAACTTGTGACCGCCATGATCCCATCATCTTAATTCAATTAAGAATGACTTGATCGATTCCATATATTGTGTGCACTTAAAGTTTTATTGTTGAATCACCAAGTCATAACATGGTCTAAGTGGGAGATTGTTAGATTATTTAGTAGTCCATGTCACTTTGGATTTGAGTCCAATGAAAAGAGTCTAAGATAATAGTTATTGAGTATTAAGAAGTTGATCTCAAATGGGTCCAATACCCTTTCCCTCTTTCCTTTAAAATAAAATGCAACAAAAAATATGGTTGTTGGTTGTTTGTATGTTTTAGAAAACTATCAAGAGAGGTTTCTGAACCATTATAGAAACTAATTAAAGAAGATAAGGCTGAGAGGAAATCAATCTTTATAAACACTATCATGGATTCAGATATGGCTTAATAGATCGATCCATAAATGTCTTTCAGTTTCACCGTAAAATTATTAATAATAGAGTTTAATAGTGTTTAAAATGAACTTTATCATTACGTTGAGAACATGTTTAGGCATCTCAACAAATTTAGTGACATTTAGACCTTTTTTGTATTATTTTTAAAATTTTCATCCTAATAGCACATTAAATTATTATTAATATTTATATAAATGTTTGGATCAAAATTACAAGTATTGATTTTTTTAAGAAAAATAAGAGTTTGATACTTTTAGATCGTGATATCTAATGTTACAAAATAATTCATAGTTTAATATATTCAAAATCATTTACCTTTATTATTATTTCGGTATTTCTGCTAACGGAATAAGCTAGATTTATGCGGTGGCATGAATGATCACGTTAGACTAGTGCAAATTACTAAATGAGCCAGAACCAGAAGTTAAACAAGACATGGATTTATTGCGAGCTTATTTAATCACAAACTCTCGAGTAAATGTTTAAAATATGCAATTAGTAACCTCCTCACTTGGAATGTCATATACTAATATGTAGTTAATGTCATTTACTTGACAACATGGATCGAATGGAGATCCATCCATGTTGGTCCATACGGTTGCCCGCAAAAATGAAATTATATCAATTGCTTCGTTCAACTTGGAAAGAGTAGTTGCATGGATGGATAGTGTATACATAATTGAAAGATGTAAAAGTAACTAACGGTGCTTTTCAGATTTTGATAAATACGAAACTTCTCAATCGTCATGATTTCTTTGCATTAATGAATTCAAGTTGAACTACTTCAATACCGGTACGAATTTAGCTCCACTACGACCTGCTCATTGTCCAACCACGTTAATGAAGTTGGAACATTGATGGAAATTCAAAATTCAAACCACGTTTTTCTTTTTGGGATTATGATCACCAGCTTTTCAATTCCATGTTTACGCGTTAACATTCCCTCTTTAGAATTATATCTGGTCGTCGAATCCAGGTCTTTTCTTGTGGGAAAATTGGACAACTAGAGGCTCTCACATATCATGAATATTGTATACATATAAGCAACATTGATCAAAGTCAAAAGTTGCATGTAATGAAAATATTAGTAATCACATTAAGCCTTCATAACATCCAGTCAAGCTTATCTGCGGCAACTACATTGATCATTAAAACCATATATATTAATAGTATTGGAATATTTAAGATATATTCTTAATTAAATAACATACTAATTTATTTATAAAGTCAAAACAATATTAATCTATAAAGTGAATTCACAAGTTAATAAACATATATTTAATTTAAATAAATATTTACTATATTTTACCAATCTAGTTATTTAATATGAATTTAAGCTTATTTTAAATAAAATCTCTGCAGTAGCATTAATTTAATTTAAAAAATTATATTACTCTTTTTATGAATAAATTAAATTTTTATGCAGCAAGAAATTAAATATATATAAGATCCAATTAGATAATTAATTATATTTATTCCTAATTTAGTACATAATTATTTATGATATGAATATGACGACAAAGTTAAATAAATATTTCTTTTTTTGTTATATGATATTTATAAAATTTTGCAAATATTTTATTGTATATAAAGAAGCATACACAAATAAATGGAATGAATAGTATGTTTCAAATTGGATTTGCATATAAATCAAAGTGAGGAGTAAATAGTATATATGATCTAGCAATTCTAATTCCATAAGTATGGATAATTATACATTTATGCACACTTAGTGCCATCATTATACAATAAATAACAAAGTAGGCTTTACTATTCCCTGTATTTAAAAAATACATATGTTTATCTTGTTCTCTAAAATAAATTCTAAAGTCTCCGTTATTTTATTTGGTGAACCTACACATTTGGTCCCGGAGGGATTCGAGCCCTATGTAGAGAATGCTTGGTGCTTTCCTCGTCAACATTTCTTCTTCTTGGTCATTGTCAAGTACTCGGCCATCTTCACGGGGTTGCAGAATCATAACTAATGGTAAACGGTAGTTTTGATGAGACTAGCTAGAAACGTAACGTTGCCAAGTCTCATCTTAATTTCTTGGACAACACAGGTAAAGTCTAAGGAAAATCTTTTTTGAGTTAAAATTATAACTTGAACTATAGTGCCAGTCAAAAAAAACAAAAAAACTTGAACTATAGTGACTTCCGATGATTTGAATATTTCAATTCCTATTCTAATTATGGTCGTGTGTACATTATCACATGTTAGTATAAATTTCACAAATTGAATTGGTAAACTGCACGGGATGGAGCTGGGCGTGTGGAAATTGAATTAATCTATAAATTGTCTTCTTTCACACGCACCAGGACTTGGCCCTACCCTTTCGGGTCAACATCAACCCGATATGCAATCCTCTTTCACTTGAACATCAATTTGATGTAGACTATAAGATAACTGATTCAACATATAATGTGTGTTGAATCATATAACCTAAAAGACTATAAAATTGACAATACATAAAATTCATTATCAGTTCTATGCTCCACCAATTGTGATATAATGTGTGTGGCCTCAGACTATTGCTTCCTTCCCAACCAAAAAGTATCTATTGATTTTTCTCTTTGAAATTGTTAAGAATTTATGTTAAATTTTTAGTTAAATATTCTGAATCCAATAAATTGTTAAATACTTTTTCTAATTCGAGTTGTTAAGCATGCCATCCATCTCTTGGTTTACATTACATAGGTTAAATCAATCTTTTTTTTTTTAGAAAAAAGAGTAAATCAATCTTTGATCATTTCATCTCATAAAACTAATTTCAACTTTAATAAAGTATATCTATCTATAAAGAATTTGACCTGAGCAACGAAATTGAATAATTTGTAATAAAGAACTCTTTTAAGCTTTAGTAAAAATAAATTTTCAAACTAAATTTTAATTACTTGCCAAAAATTAAATTTTACCTAATGAATAATTCCAATATAAGAGAAAGTTTAATAATTTGTTTATACTAACTAAACTAAAATTTTGGAAAAAAAATATATTTAACTCCTTGTGTTTTACCTCTTGGTACGTTATATTCCTCTCTATTTTAAAAATGAACTTATTATCCCCTTTGACCGCCAATCAAAAGAGTTTAAAATTTAAAAAGACTTTTTATCCATTACTTTTTATTGTTATCTTCGGTCTACCCTTATGCCCCAAAAAAACTGTGAGCTACCCAATCTAACCTGGGTTATTTTGGATGACTATGGAGGAAATCAACTCTATTAAGAAGAAATAGAATAAGAGGGAATTATCTTCGGTGTCCTTTCTTTAAAATCTCGAAATGAACAAAATTCATTAAGATTTGGAAAGAATGGAGGAAAAGAAACCTTATTTTTATGCAATTAAAGTTCAATTCTTGAGGAGTGATTTTGAATCATATTTGTTAACTACCCTCATGGCTCTCTCATGGCTAGGTAAGTAACTCTATTTTTCCAGCTTTATTGGATCATCTTGGAGATTGTATTGACTTTGTTTGGTTGGGGTTTACTTGGATTTGCTCCGATTGCAATAAAGATTGAACCTTCTTACTTACTCGTCTGGTTTTTAGCTATTTTCATTACATTTTTAAGTAGTTCCATCAATTTCATCATCTAGGTATTTGTGAATATGACAATATGCATGTTTTTTGTGAAGTATTTACCTTGGTTTGTTAGTGCTATTGAGTGTATCTTGAACAAATTCAACTATTTATTATTATTTTTTCTTTTTCTGAAGTAATGGTGAGAAGGTAACCCACAAACAAAATTTTGCATTTTTTTCATCAATTAACAATTAGAAGGTACAATTATGAAAAAAATGGCACCTTCAATGAATTTTCTTTTTTATAATTTTTCCATAAATTAACGTTCATGAAGTACAATTGTGATGACAATGGTATTTGTAATAATTTTTTCCTTTTTTATTTATTAACGATCAAAATGTAATTCATGTTTAAAATAACTTTTATTTTTAAAATAGATGGCATAATGAAATAAAGTAAAAATATATAGGGCTTAATGTATTTTAGTCAACAAAAGACTAAAAGGGGATTTTTGTCCAAAAAATGCAATATATACAATTGTGGTGATGTCATCATAATATAGGGGTAAAAAAAAGTCTTTTTGAATTATAAGCTCCTTTGACTGGTGATTAAAAGGGGTAATAAGTCTATTTTAAAATAAAGGAGGTCATAATGTACCAAGAGATAAAACATATGGGAGTTAAATGTACTTTAGCCTAAAATTTTTAATATAAAAGATATTTTTAAAGATATCTTCATTTTTGTATGGCTATAGGTGTTGTCTATAAATAAGTAATTTGCGCATAAGTAAAGGCCTCTCAATCATACACATGTAGTAAAAAAAAACACGTATATGAAGAAATTGAAAGTTAAAAAATTTATTTTATTGGCTTTGCTAATGACTTGGTTAGCAACAAAAAAAAAGAGGCAATAAACGAATTTACTTACAAATCATTGGGAATGACTGAAGTAGTTTGTTGAATGTATTTATAGAATGGGTCACATTTGTTGACAATTGTTAAACTCCTTAAAATGAATCATCACATTAGGGTTTAGATGAGTCATGGCACGACCGACCAAGTGTATTTCTTTGATAAAGACATATGGTTAATGTTACAAAGGTTTTTCTAGACATCAAACTTATATCGAAGTCACACCTACTTCTTTGCACAACAATCTTATTTAGGTCAATTTAAGTGAGACTCGTCGTTCTTACATGAACGTTGATGAACAAAACCTTGTCCTGAAATGCCTTACAACTCTCATAGTGTTTTACTCTCACACTTGAGTAAGAATACTACGAAAGTACTAAGTAATCATAGACAACAATAAACATACAAGAGCTATGGTAAAAACCAACTTGTATTACTTCCCCAGAAGTATATAAAGGAATACTCTCTCAACATGTTACCTTCTCCTCTATCTCTATTCTAAGAAACAAGACTTAAATAAGCTATTTATAGGCACCTTTGGCTTTACAATTCAGAATCTTAATTGAACTGAACTAACTTGATCACTTGTATCCTAACTACATTACATCACACTAACTAATTAGATGACACCCACTTCCAAATAGGATTCTAATTGATAAGATTTAACTACATTACAACTAACAAGATAAGATATTACATTTAATTAGGAAAGATACATTCATATCCATTAAGATCTCCATTACTTTTAGATTATCCTCCCATATGGTCTTTGTCCTTTAGAGCTCTCACATGTCTCCCTCATGCATGTGATCTAACTAACCTTCAACTCAAGGTCCATCTGAAGCTATCTTTTGATCTTACAAATGAATCTTGCATCTTATTAAAGATTTATGCTAATATGCACCAATGCATGCTAACTCATCAACAATGCATGTTTTCTTTGCCTATTTGCAACTCTTTGCCTTGTTCTATCGTCATAAGTGTCAAACATTAGCCAAGGCTTGCCAATACTCCACAATTCACTAGTTAAGACTTAGGGGTCTAACAAGCCACCCCTACTAGAAGAACTCGAATCCCTCGTTGTAATAATTCATAGGCACTCCTCCAAGTATGGTTCCCTCGATAACTCCTTAGCCATTGGCATATCTCCAATGTACTATTTTCCCTCTCCATTGGGTTTGTCCTTGCTTTTGTTTTGATGTTCCTTTATAAATTACACTTAGCATAGCATAATTATTATGGAAAACTTCTTCTGTCATGTCATCCTCTCCTTCTTCTTGATCCTTTGTGACCACAAATTATTCATTTGCTCCTCACCTACCTTTCGTCTTAGGAATTCATAAGCAAAATGTGTCTCTTTACAAATAAAGCAAGCAATATTTGATTTTATTTATTTCTTGGACTTGCATTGAAAAGAATTATATACCTTCTCTTCGCCTTTCATCGAGCCATTTCGTGTCCCATCATTCTTCTTACCCTTATTGCTAGTTTAAATTAGTGGTCGCAGATGGAGATCCACTAAGGCATCTACAGCCACCATCGTGTTTGGGAGGTCTTTCATGTTTTATCTTTGAAGCTCCATTTATACCCAACCTTGGAAGCCACTTATGAAATTGAACAATCTGTCTTCCTTAGACATGTTCTGTACGTCCAATATCAAAGATGTAAATTTTCTCACATACTACCACATCAAGTTGTCTTGCTTTAACCTCTTTAAAGCTTCCCTCACGAGCCATAAAGTATTGTTGGGGAGGAACTGATTTGTTAGCTCCTTTTTCATCTTCTTCTAAGTGTTAATAAGAGGTCAACTCACACTAACATTGTTAGAGGTTCTTGTACTCCACCACAGTTATGCATCCTCCAACATATATATAATAGTGATTGGCATCTTCTCCAAATCAGATTCCTTTACTACTATAAATATTACTCCATATCCCATAAAAAAAATTCGAGGTCCTTAACACTCTGCTTGTTATCAAAAAATTGGGGCTCTCGCACCTTCTCCAAAATGCTTTTGACACGCCCAACATCTTGTGTTGCACTAGTATGTCCTAGGATCATGATCTCTAATCTAGAATCCTCTTGTACAGTTGTACCTTTATCAAGTCCACTATTTAATGTATTAATTGTTATATCTGCACCTCCAGAATGTAGAACCGAGATGAGTAATAATTAGCCTCTTTCTCCCCTTAAGGAATTAGCCCTGTAAGTGCCTCCACTCTGTTGACACACTTTGTCAAATTTCTACTTCTCTCCATATCGATATTTTATCTCTGATACCGATTGTTACAAAGGCTTTCTTAGATACCAAACTTATATCAAAGTTATCCCTACTCCTTTGCACGACAATCTCACTTAAGTCTATTTAAGCAAGACTTAACCTTTCTATGTGATTATTGTCTTAAAAAACCTTATTCTTGGATGCCTCATGACTCTCATAGTTTTTAAGTCTCACACTCTAGTAAGAATACAATGAAAGCATTAAAAAATCATAGCCAACAATAAATATACAAGAGCTACAATAAAAAACTAAGCTTTATTACTTCCCTAAAAGTATACAAAAGAATGCTTTCTCTCAATATGCTCCCTTCCCTTCTATCTTGTTCTGAGGAGTAGACTCAAATAAGCTATTTATAGGCATCTTTGGCTTTATAATTCAGAATCCTAATTGAACAGAACTAACTAGATCACCTCTCTATCTTTATCAGATTACATCACACTAACTAATTAGAGACACCTCTATCCAAATATGACTCTATCTTATAGGATTAATTACAACACAACTAACAAGATAAGAGATTACATTTAATTAGGAAAGATACATTCATATCCATGAAGATCTCCATTATCTTCAAATTTAAAGATGATTTATATCTACCGCAATCTTATCTTCCACATCATCGAAGGTTTCTCCTTGATCTTTATCTATTGATGATGAATCATTTAAGCCTAAAGCCCTTTATAGCACACTGGTTCGATGCCCATGTCTAGTTTATTAGTCATAGTTTGACTTTTTGAGCATACATTAAGTTCTTAGAGGTCTTATATGTCCATCTCGCATAACCTTCATCCCAAGATCCATCTCAAGCTATCTTTTGGTTTCTACATCTCGTAGAAAATATCAGTCAATTTTTACCAATGCATGCCAATTCATCGACAATTTCTGTTTTCCTTGCCTACTCAAAAGGCTTTACTTTGTTTTTTCATCACGTGTGGCAAACATTAGTCAAGGCTAGTCAATACTCGCACAATTCTCTAATAAGAACGTACGGGTCTAACAGTTAATCTGGTCTTAGAACATATGTACACCCGTTTGGTCTAGGAGTATCTGAACCCTTGGGAAGACACTATAATAAAGTTGACTTTTAACTATGTTTTATTTAGCGACGAGTTGAAAATCATTGCTAAAAGTCAGCTTTTGGAGACAATTTTTAATAACTTCTCTAAAAGCTTATCTTTTTGCAACTTTTACGACAGTTACCATTTTCTTCACCAAAGGTCAAGCTTTTAGCGATGACTTTATGAATCGTCACAAAAAAATTAGACTTTTGGCAATGAATTTTTTAAATCGTCGCTAAAAGTTGAAACCACAAAATCAAATTTAATATTATAATGATTCTAATTGTAAAAATAAATTTAGATACCAAAATTGTCAAATCATTTCAATAATTTATGAAACTATAAACTCAAAATTAATTAATATTACATAGATTTATACTTTTTATCTTTTAAATTATATGATTTGACATTTTTTTAGTATCACAAAATTTTGAAATAGTTTTAACATGATGTATGTAATACAATGATCATATATGATTCTTACAGAAAAACAATAAATATATGATAAGTAATATAATATAATGATATATGGTAAGTAATACAAGATTTTAATTAGAAGTTTAACAATTCTTACGGACAAAACAATAAATAAAGTTTCACACCTATTCCATTGAAAAGAAAAAGAGATAATTATTTTTCTGGAATCCAAATGACATGACAATTGGTAGAAAAGGTAAAGAAGTTCCCTATGTCTGGATTCCTGGGAAGGCTCTTTGCACATTCGAAGGCATCAATTGAAATAGTCAAAGATTTTCCCTCAGGTGTTAGTTTATTGACACCCTCTTCTAACAACTTCTTGGGTTTAACTAATCTAGCAGAAGATACAGTGAATGATTCCCCAGATATAGTATAGATCACTGAATTAGATGAATCGCATGTGCAATGACTTTCACCTAAGAAAACAATAGTATAGAACTTAAATAGTAAGTAAAACGATATAAGGAACCCAAATTCAAACATATGCATACTTGATTGAATAGACAGTTTTGGAATCTATGATTGTTCCAAAACAACCGATATTCCTAATCCCGTATGGACCATTAGGATATTGCCACCACCTTCATTTTCATCTATGTTGTTTTGAAGATTCGAGGACATAATACATAGTATATACAATCAAACATGCATCTAATAGCTTCCTAATAGAAAATGAGATATAGATAATAAAAAGGAGAGCTAATTCAACTAATACTAAAAATCTTGAATAAGAAGATGGTCATTGAAGGCTAGGGGTTATTATACTTTTATGAGGAGATTTGTTATGCATCGATATGTTCTTCATCAGGAAGAATTTTGCCACATTCCTCCCATCGGAGCTCATTTCCTCCATCAAAAACTTGTTGCCACATCGACATTCCATGATGAATTAATGTAAATAGTTTTATTCAGAAAATACAATGGAAGACTTCTTATCTGAATGTTCCAACATTATAGCAATGTTAACTTTGAGATCTATTAACTGAGACTACTTCATATGGTAAGGTTGAGAATGTTAAGTGTGTATATACTATGTTTAGGGGAGGCATAATTAAGTGTGCTTTCCTCTAAAGTCACTATTTTGGTAAAAAATAGTTGGGTACCTCGAGGCCTTTCTCAGATATAGAGAGAGCTACTGTGATGGAATTCAAAATAGAATGAAGTACATAAACATCCCCTATAAAAGTTAAATACTCTAACAAACCTTTTATCAAACATTTAGTAGGCTTTCCTCAAACAAACATGGAAGGTGGAAAAAAAAATCAACCCATGCCCAACCAACACAGAAACACAATTCACCATCTCCCAAACACAAACACAAATAAAAACCTATACATTATAAGCAGAACACAAAACCCACATAAACTCCAAAATGTAGTAGGAAAATAGAGCACAACAAAGAGGGTTCTTGGAAATAAAAAAGAAGAACTGTACCAACATAAGACACGTCTTCAACGGCGAACCACGACACAGGAAACAACACTTCTACGATGATAAACTAAGAGGAAATATAACAGCTAACACGAAAACAAAGAGAGCTTTGGTTTGGTGTTAATAAGTAATGGAAAACGACGTCGTTTTGTTTCATTTTCGATTAATTCGGAAGAAATATACCATTCGGTGACGATTCAGAAAACTGTTGCCAAATGGTCACCCATTACCATTTGGCTTGACCTTTGGCAACGAAATTATATATAATATAAAAATTTTATATAACAGTACCAAATTTATATATAATAAATAAAGAATTATGATTAAATAGACGAATATATTAATATTACATATGTAAAATATGAGAAATTTTATATATTATCTATACATTCATAAATCATTATATTAATTATAATTATTATATATACATTCATATAACATTATATAAATTACCATATAACATTATATTTATTGCAATGTAATCAAAAATAATTGCAATATAGTAAAAAATGGAAATCAATATTAAATATTAATATCATATTCTTAAAAATAAAAATTAATATTATTGACAATGATTGTAAGTTTGAAAATTAATTTTAGTTAACAACAACGTCATTTAAAAAAATTATAAAAGTAAAAAGTAAAAACACAAAATAAATATATATTTCATAAATTTATACTTTTTATTAATCTCTTTTAAAATATATTATTTGACAATTTTATTTAGTGTCACAAAACTCTATTTATTTCCATGAGATTATCGCTAAAGGGCGGTCTATATTAGCTACAATTGCTGAAAATCGTTGCCAATTGTTTAACAATTGGTGACAGATTTTGGTAATCGTCTCTATTGTTGGAACATTTGACGATGTTTTCTGATATCGTTGCCAAATGTTGCAACATTTTAAAAACTTACACGAAAATGACGTCGTTTGTTGTTTCATTTTAAAAGAAAGGAGCCAAGCCTTCCTTAGTCATTTCTTCCCATGTGTCCTGATGCTTCCATTGTTGTCATCGTCTTCTTCATTTCTTCGTCTTCGTTGTCATCTCCGTTTAATCGTCGATTAAGGTAAGTGGTCCACGGTAACACCCCACTCTCACACGACCTGAACCCGATATCAATGGTGATACCCAAGTCCGAGCCCCGTCAGAGTGGCGTGTTAAAACACTTCATCAATCCGAAATCGGTATATATAGCCATTTGGGCCCATACAATGCAATTGACAAAATTAAAGAAAAACAATACAGACGCAAACTGATCCCGACCTCTATCATCACTGAATCCTGTAAAAATACTCCCATTGGCCCAACGGGGTATCTTTTTGAATCCTGAAAAAAAATAATTGCAAATTTTGGGTGAGTTTTGTGAACTCAGTGAGTGACCATCATTGATGGCTCACCCAGCACACAATACATATTAGGCAGAAATAACATTTATACACAGTCATGTCACATAATCTAAACTTCATTTCACATATCACATTCCATTTCATGATCCATATATTAAATCAGTCCTTTCCCATTCACTATCATTTAAACAT
>JAOTAX010000007.1:9032399-9045458 GCA_025629825.1 Erythroxylum guanchezii
TAATTGTAGTGATTTATATCCTTCTTTTCCATTTTATATTTTGTTTCTTAAATCAAATTTATTTTAATATACTCATCCTTTGTCTTAGTATCAATAGTCATATTAGAGATGGTCATACTAATAATACAATTTATTATAATAGTAAAGCTAAGTGAGAAGTGACATTATTTAAATTCTAGAAATATAATCTCTTGCATACAATCTTTTTGTGAATATATGTAATTATAGATAAATATGACAATTTTATTACTTAAAAATAAGTTTATGATTTATGAAATTTTACAATATCAAAAAATATATATTTAATGTGTTGTACCCTACATTATCATAGATTAGATGAATTTTGATAATGATATAAAATAAATTTTATTAAGTTAAATTTATATCGGAAATTATTATTAACATATTTATTAATATAAATATAAATATAAAATAAATAAATAATAAATTGATACCATATTTTAAGACAATAAAATATAGATATTAGATTAAATATAAGGTAACCTTTAATAAAAAGAACACATATCAATTAATCCAAAGTTATAATTTTAATTGTGATGAGATAAGTTAATAGCATGTGTTCGGCTGAAGATATGCCTCAGCGTTAATGTTACCATTGATTTTAATAACTTTTATGTTGTATATTTTTACATATTTAACAAATAAAAATAGAATTATTCTCTAGAGGTCCGAGTCTATTCTTTCTACTGCTGCTGTCCGCGTAGGTGTGGCTGGTGATAGTTGCAGCGGTTGCAATGGAGAGTGAAAATGCAGACCATCCAATTTTTTCATCAAACGTCGTCGACGACAGGACGCTATCTCACGATGGGTATACTACCCTCTAATTCTACCTGCGTTGGCTTTTGTTTAAGTTCAAGAAGTTTTTCTTGGTTGCTCGTCAACTTTGTGCTTCCCGTGCGAAGTATTTTCAGGAATTTTTCTTTTCATGGATTGTTATGAGTAGCCACTTTGTTCCCCTCCTCGCTTTTTCCTTCCCCTTTATTTCCAAAATTCTTCAGCTTCAGAGTTAGGGTTTATTGAGTGGATTGTGGGTATGTGGGCCATTCTCTATGTTGATACCTCAAGAAAGTGTGAATTTGAGAGGATTCTAGGCGTATGATTTAATATTTGCGATTAATTTTGTTCTTTTTTCTGTTTTTGGGTTTTCTTTTGGGATGAGGTTAATTTGCGACTGGTAATGATAGATGCACGAGAGCCAAAGAGTCCTTTAAATGAAGAAACCCCTCGGATTATTGGGAGGGGGCCTCCCTTTTCACGCTTTTTACGTCTCAGTTTTTGGATTTTAGGGATTCTGTACTACTATGATCGGGTTTTCATTCTTGTCATCCGTATTTGTGTGCTTTTTCTTTGGAAGTAAGCATGTCTGTAGTTAGAAATTACTAAGAAGCTTTATGTAGCCTCTTGACCATGAATCTTGATCCTTTGAATATATGCAAATCTTTTTGTGGCAGCTAAATAATATGTGAAACAAATACCCCCATGCTTTGAATCATGGCATGGATTTCTGGTGACATTGCAATGCAAGATGGAACTCATTGCTGATACTAATCTAATTTTAAACTGGAATAGCTTTCGATTAAATGGTTGCTAATTCTATTTTTTTCTCCTAGTTGCCATTATAGAATGCAGATATTGTTTTTCAGGTGATTATGATTTGTTGTTGGTTATGACCTTGATTATACTCAGATCCACTACCACTACTACTCTTTAACAGACCTTTCCTTTTGTTTAGATTAAAACAAAGTAATGCATGAATTCATTTATCAATGTTATTTCGTTGGTCATTTTTATTTGTTAGGATACATCTGAAAGGAAAGATAATTTCAGTTTGTAGATGGAAATATTTTCAGTTGTGTTACACATTTGACCATTCAGTTAGTTCTTCAGCATGTGCAGTAAACGGTCTTTATGCTTATATTTTCTTCTCTTGTTTTTAATAATGTGAGACTTTCTTGTTAAAGAATTATGTTAGGTAGTAAAAACCTTGTGCAACTTGATATACGAAAACTTCCAAGAATCAAGTCGATATTATTGTTCATGATATTGTGACGGATCTTTCTGTATTCAAGGCTATGTAGAGCTCTTTTTTATAAGCTTGCTATTTCTATGTCTTAGCTACTTGTTTTAGTGGTGAGAATTGTTTTCTTTCTATGGTTAATGTTTACCTTGTTTGTTGTATTCTTCTGAATCTACTCTTTTGGTCCTTGTCACTGACTTAAGTTCTACTTTATTGAAGTAGTATATACATTTTGTGTTTTTGAGATAGTGTATACTCAAGTGCCTTTGAAATGTGGTCTTAGGGATACTGAAAAGAGACCTGAGATTGACGAAAAAGATGATTGTGGACGCATTTTGGAAATTATTGCTTCCACTGGGAAGTTCTGGTGCGGTTCCTGCTGAATCCTACTTCTCATTATTTGTTTGAATTTTCATGTGATACAGCTGATATCGTTTTTATTTGTGACTGTTCATTATTATTATCCAAAACAACTTCATGTTCACTCATTCAAGAAAAGTAACAAGAAAATTATTACTAGTCTATATGAACTGCTGAGTCCTAATATTTATTCTTGTTCCTATGTTCTACTCAAAAGCAAGGTTATTATTCATGCTGCTTTTAATATGACTTAGTAGGTGATGTAGGATGAATAGAAGAGATATCAACTAGTTGCTAAAACTCACAGTAATTAAAAAATATTGGCTGTTGGGATTTCATAGGTCAGCTGGAATTTGTGTCAAGTCCGGATCTTCAATATAGGTTGCTGGAATTTGAGGTTTGGCTTCCTGAATTTCAGGCTGGAATTGTTGGAATTTTAGTGAAGGAAACAAATAATGAGTATTTATAGGAATCATACTTAGGGTCTAAGAATTATTCTTATAAGAAAGCATCACATTCACATTTTCCAGTTTGAAAACTCAAAAAATGTAGATGAATTATATCTTCCTTCCATTGAAGGTTTGGATACATATAGGAAATTCTTTGTACCATAATCCTAGTAGTAAAGGGTTTCCCAACTAAGGCACCCAAAATAGACTTGAATCCTAATCGAATAAGGATAAAAACAATTTCAAGTTCTAAACAGATTAGGACAAGATATGTAACTTAGTATTAGTACCTATCTAGTAAGGAAAACTTAAAGTAATTGACAGTCCTTGCTATCGCACCAACTTACACTATTCATTCCCCCAAATTGTGGTCCAGTGATTTGTCCTCTTTTATTCCATTTATAAATTCTAAGCTCTTCTACATTAATAGAATAAATATTCCATCTAAAGGAAAATGGTTTTGTGACTAGGGATTGGGAATATTTATTATTGCTATGCTGTCATTTCCTTACTAGTTACAAAATTGTTTCATTGCTATAACTTCTTGATGCTTGAAATGAAATGGTTAGATGATAATGTCAAGATTAAGAATTTCGGAGAATATCTAGGAAGTTAAGAGTTTGAGATGTGTGCTTTTGATGGGTTTGGTGTCTGATTTTTTTGTGCTAAGATTGAAAAGAGTTTGTTGTTATGTTTAGCTGGGCAAATTGTATAGCAATTTGGAGTTCAAGATGTGGTTGCTGCTTTATCTGGTGGTGAGAAAGCAAACAAGAATTTCAAACAATTGTAACTCTACATCAAGGTTGCTGGAAATAATCTTAAGAAGAAAGCTTGTTGGATTGAGACTAATTTCTCTGCAGTGTTCTACTCCTGTATGAGGATAAGAAGCATATATTTCTTGACCATTTGAATAGGGCAAGATGGAATTATCATATTGGAAGCTAAATGACATCAATTGATTTTGAGAAAAGAAAACAAGAAATATTGCACAAATATAACTTCATATCTATGAACATTTCCTTGTGGCAATTCCATCTACTTCCTCAAGTATGTGTGGATGATCTCTATCCAAACGAGAGCAAATTACTGTTAAGAGTTTTGATGCAGAACAACTTAAAGTCTATAAGCAAAATAAAAGATGGTAGATCAATAAGCTATAATTGGTAGGATTGCAAAGTGAGTTGGGTGGCATTATTTATGAACTGTTCATGTGAATAATGTCAAGGAAAAAAATTTCATATTCAATTCATATCAGTTTTCCCTTGCTAGATATGAACTAATATTGTAACTATATTGTTCTAATTTGTTTGGACTTGAATTTATTTAAGAATAAATAATCCTCATTAGAGTATGATTCAATTCTATTTTGCAAATCTTAGCTCCCTTTACTATTATGATTAGGGTTCTAAAAATTGGACTACATATATGTAATCAACTTTTCAATAATATTAAGGCTGATTTTCTCAACAATTTTTGGGTTCTTAAAGTAAAAAGTTTGGTCCTTTCTTTTAAGAGTGATTCGTAGATGCTAGGAGTGATTCCAATAATTGTCCATTGTTTGTTTTCTTTCCTAAGATTCCCACAATTCCAATCTAAATTTCCTTAATCTGAAATTCAGCAGCCTATACTGGAATTTCAGACCTGGAATTTGAACTCCCCCAACCTAACGAACATCCAGCAGCCTAGATTTTTCTTTCTTTTTTTGAGTTTATTAACTAATTGACTTATCTTCTATTCTTTTTACGACAGAAATTCTTCTTTTATTGTCTTTTGGAGAGGATGTTTTTTATTCATCAATTACTATCTTGAAGACTTGTCCAAAAAAAAAAAGTTTTGGTGCATTGTACATAAAATCTTTAGTCATGGATTTAAAAGTGGTCCTTTGTATGCTTATATTTTTCTTATTTAGGAGGATACTTCTGCATTTTGAATTTGCATATCATTTATACAATAGAATCTTGATAGAAGTGTAGTTGTTGCCCATGTTATTACTAAAACGAAAGCTGCAAATTTTCTATGGAAATTACCATTTGTTGTAATGTATCAAAGCTTTTGGACTAGGACAAAAAATCTCTTTTGCTATATTTTTGGAATTAGCTCTGGTTCAATCTAGCTTTTGAAATTTCACAAATAGAAGGTTGCAATCTTGTTGCATTGTGGTATCAATGTTTAGGTAGGTGTAATTGACCAACATAGTATTACTCCCACTATTGTGGTTGGTTAGAACTTCTGATGTTGTTTATATATGTTGCATGCTGTATCTCAGGCATGATTGGGAAAAGTTGAAGGGCGTGCTGTCTTTCCAACTGAAGCAGGTATGGGGAGGTACGATAGCATGCATTTTTAGTTCACATTAATAATATTTGATGCCTACCAATGCTAAGAAATTGCATTATCATCTAGATGATGTACTTGACATTGATTCCCCATTTTTCTTATGGGTTATGAAGGTTCTATCAGAATATCCTGAGGCAAACATGGCCATTGAAGATCAAAATGCTTCATTAGGAGAAACTTTTTTTGACCTCATGAAAAGGTTGGATGAAGGTACTTTGAGTGTTATCCTTGCTTTGATTTTTCTTTTTTGTGACAAATATCATCCTTACATGCATTTATGATTATACAATCATTGTAAATGAGCATGATGAGCTAATGAAAGAAAATATAAGCATTCTGAGTATTGTTTGGAAAAGGTATAAAGAGTACACACATGTTCTTGAAGCATAATTTTAGGAATACTTGAATATTTTTTTCATGTCTTTCTCTAATGTTATCTTTGTTTTTGATGATGATCACCGCATAGCAATATAATGTTCTTGAAGCTTCAACTTAAGTATAAACAAATTTCCACCCAAAAAAAAAAAAGGAAACTTAAGTAGAAGCACAAATTCTTTGTCATCTTTGTTTATCGTTCTTTCGTGTTGTTTCATAATGACAATTCTTTAGGCAAGTTAAGTTTTGATGGAAACCATAGTGAGACATCAGTAGCCTATGATGAAGTGGTAGTCATTGGTTTTGCTAAGGGAAGGTTAAAAGGGAGATGTTTTTCAAGAGCAAAGTGGGACTAATTCATTTGTATTGGACATACTAGTCTTTTGTGTGAGTCAAAGCACGCATACTTTAGTGATAATCTTATATATGCAAGCTAGTTTTGGCTACTATATTAGATAAGCGAACAAATTGATGAATAAATTAGTAAGTAGGCATACATACATTGTAAAAGATTAAAAGGTGTACCATGAGTTTGGTGCTTTAGGCCGATATTTCAAGTCTAGTTAGTTGGCGGGCTAGAGTTTCATGTATTTGTCGCATGAATAAGTTGTGACTAACAAGAAGTTTATATGGAATGGAGCTAGTTTTGAGGATAATTGTGTAATGTAGATAATAGTGGAAATCGATAGTTGTTAATGTGGATTTGGCTTACGAATGTATTTATGTGTTGGTTTAGTTTGGAAATTGCCTTTGTGGTGGTGGTTCATATGGTGATCACTTGTTATATGGTAGTTTAGGCTTAATTCTTCTCTCTGTTAGTCAAAATTCAATTGCAAAAGCTAAGTGAGAAACTTGCCAACTGTAAGGACAAGACCTTAACAAGAAGTTGAACTTCTTAAAGTGCCAAAACATACCTATAATTATATTCTTAAACTAACATATTTGAAAGATGCAAAACATGTATAAAAATACCACAATGATGCTAAATGAAGATATAAAGCAATCATTGATTGAAAAGGTCTACCATCAGCTAAATAAGCAACTCAAAGTAGATATTAAACTACAAAAAAAGTTATGTAGACATGATCAGTATCAAAAAATTAAAAATTGTTCAGAATTCTAGGAAAAGAATTGGACATATGACCTAGATATTCATCATCTTTTCGATATTGTTACTTCCATCAGCATTGTCTGAGGTTGACTTTTCTTCATCATCAAGAAGATCCACGAAATCATCTTTGTTGGCTTTTTTACTTGTTATGGGCTTTGTGGACTTCTTGGGAATGTCTTTTAAGTGATCAATGGTCAACTTTGGATGAGATCTTTGCAAGCTTGAAATGAATGATTGTGCAACGTTGTCATAGTTCCATATTTCAATGGTCTGGCTCCTTAAAGAAGCACGACACACAACAAGCTTAAATGATTTACCATACAATATGACTTCTATTGACGTACTCACATTCATCCTTTAGGTTATTCACTTGGCCTGTCAAGAACTCTATGTTCTGTTGCAAGTTTACATTATAAGAATGAGTAAAAATAAAATATTTTATTGAAATAAAAATACACTAATGTCTATTATTATATAATGAATTAATAATGTAAAAATATGAGCCTAATATAAAATTTAAAATAATAATAAAATTAAAAAATGTATTTTTAAAGGATTTGTGTTTCATCATCTTTAAAACCTCCAAATTTTTTTACCACTATATAAAAACCCGTAGATCATGCTTTTATTCAACGTATTTGTACCAATTATAAATTAGTAATGTATGGAAGTAAAGTGAGAGGGTTAGACGTCATAATAGGAAAAGAGAGGTTTAAAACTAGAACTTCAGGAGCAAGTCAACGTCAGTGCCTGTGTAGAGTTATTAGACACCATAGCCATTGGTTGCCATTGGTTTGTGAGTTGTATAATATATACACTAGTATATTATACAATTTTATCCAAGGGGTAAAGACTAGAGAGACTCTGAAGTTCCAGTATCCAACAAAAAATGTCAGAAATTGAGTGGGATGAGATGATTTGTAGGCAGATGACTTAAGATGGTGTAGAAAAGCAAAAATTCTACAGTGATTGCAGAAGGGTTGAAAAGAGAGATGGGCATCTTCTTCAACCAGTTGAGAGGGACAACGAAGTTTTTACTTTAAAGGAGGAGCAGAGTGTAGTTAACAGACATGCCCTCCATACGTTTATGTTTAGCTCAGCTTGGTCCTGCCTCCTCCTCCCCCAGGCTTCTTGGAGCTAGGCTCTTCTAAGGATCTTGTGTATCAGAAAATCTATGACAGTCTAGGGACTCGCATCTATTGTAAGATTTAGGTTGGGTGCACTCTCTAAGAAACAATCAAATGTTATGACGAAATGGTCCAGTGGGACGAAGGGGGGCAACCAAAGTCACCAAATGTGGCTATGGAGGTGAGGTGATCTGTGAAGAGAAGATGATGAAGACTGAAGAGCAAAGAGTAGCAGCGAGGAGAGAGTTTTAGTTTCTGAAATCTTAACTTCCATATATACCCCTTTTTTATATATAAGGGTTATTAAATAAAACCAAACCGGATGGCTGACCGGTCCATAATATTTTCTGTCAAACCGGCCGGTCCGGTCCGGTCTTTAAAACCTTGGAAATAAAGACGTCTAGAACTTTTGCTAATCTATTCTTTTTGACGTAGCTTTTGCAATCAATAACTAAAGATGAAAAGACTTGACTAATTTATAATGATTCAGTAAGTTTAAATATTGGAAATACTTTTTTTTTTGTCTTTTAAATTATTTGTTAACTAATTTATAACGATTCAGTAAGTTTAAATACTGGAAGTACTTTTTCTGTCTTTTAAATTATTTGTGTTGGGAACCTATTGTGATATATTCTGTTTTGGTTTTGTAGCTCTTAATAGCTTTGATGAAGGTCCTCCATTTACTCTTCAGAGGCTTTGCGAGGTGATTTTTATGCATACTATATTCTTAAATTTTCCTTCCAATTATCGTCTCGTTTTACCATTTCTCACCATTTGGGTCAGACTTTCTAGTTGAGCTTGACAAAATCATAAGTTGAAAGATGAATAATTATTGTGCTTGGCGCTTGACATATGAAGTTGTCCACTCAGGCGTGATTTAAATTTGTTATGATGCTGATGGAGTTCATTTACTGAAGATCAGTGCATTACTTTAACCGATGTTAGTTTCTTGGTTGTAAGATGGCAATCTAGTTAATAAATGTAACTGCATACAATTTTAGCTTTTATGCCCAGAAACTGCATACAAATATTAACTGCATTTCATTTCTTTTATTTGTTCATGATTGTGGATCTGCCATGTTCATTTATTTAATATAAGACTTTTAATGGTTGGCTTTTATAATCAGCAGATTCTCTTGGGTGCAAGAAGCATCTACCCAAATCTATCAAAGCTTGCCTTAGCACTTGAAAAGGTTTGTGTACGTCATTGATTATGTACTTTGTTCTTAATTTCTTTTTCCATCATTGCTATATCCTTTTGCCAACTTGGTTTCAAATTTTTATTTAACAGTACTTTCAACTTGGATTGAACACATCTGGAACATTTTTAGCCCAAACCCATCAATTAAGTCATTTTGATATATTCAATTTGTATTTCTATGTTTTGTTCGAGTCTCCTATTTTTCAAGATACTATGTCCTGTTTAGTCAGGGAAAAAAGTTTGTTTCTAATTTTAGGATTTTGATTAAAATTGAACCCCAGCTTTTCACTAAGCAAAAGCCTATATTATTACATAATAGATACATATATTACCCACGAAATAGTATAGTAAATCATTAGTATTGTTTTATGATACACAAAAGGTAGTATGATAAAACACAATTATATACATACATTAAACTGAATCTGCATAAGTAAATTATAAATGTATAGAAGATTTCACTTCTTATTTTCTTGTGAAAATATTTTGCAAATTAGATGATTGGTGAAAGATATATAGTGGTTAGAGAATTCTTATTAAAAAAAAATTATAATAGTTCAACCAAAAAAGTCTTAGTCTATGCTCCCCAAGTTCTATTTAGAAATTCACTATCTTCTTCTTTGAATGGGTGAAGAGGAGTCAGAGGTAAAGAGAAACTCTTACAGATCTTGTTAAAGGTCAAGAGGAATCTTCACAATATATATGCTAAACAATTTCTCTAATTATAATAATTACACAATAATTTAACTCAAAATATTCATCTTTTACTTGTATTAATAAACAAATGCTCAATATATGTTATGTCGTGCATACATATATTATATCCTTTTAAGGCTTTTAGCAACTTTCTACTATACCCAAGATCCTTATGTGGTTTATTTATACTCAAAACAACTTAAAATAGTCATTAAAAAAATTAATCGTTATAATGAGTAATAACAATAGCAGTGGCCTACCATTCTTCGACATTGGTTGACCAATGTGGTTAAAAATTCACGTTACATATTTTAAAAAGAGACTAACAATTGCATTGCCACATTGGTCTTACTAAACTTTTTGAAACAAATTTTTAAAATTTTTTCAGGTTGTTTCAAATATCAAAACACATTCTAATGCTTTAGTCTTATGGGACCTTTACTTTAACACAAAGATGGGACAAAATATTTTAAGTCTTCCAATTTGATGTTTCTTATTTTAGTCCTCTTAACTGTTAATCCTTCTAATTTAGTCTTCGAACTTTATTAATCACTCTGCGTTAGGATTTTTGTTTATGTATTTACAAAAACCTATGTGGCATCAACGGAATTCAAGCTATCCATGCAGTTGTGAATGACGTGTGTCCTTACTTGGATGTTGTAGGATTCTGTTAAGAACATTAATGAAAGTCCTAACATAAAGTGATTGTTGAAGTTCAAGGACTGAAACAGGATGTATTATTAAGTTAAAAGACTGAAAATATGATTGTTCTACACAAAGATATGCTAAAGTTATTACAGTACAATTTGTGCACAGCCTCAAGCTCTAGAAATGGCATATACTAAATACCTGAGAGAAGTGCCCGATTTGAGTAGTCTGCATACATCTTATCAGCTGGACAACTGATGGAGGAGCTGAAATTAAGTTCTTTTAACATACAGAATAATTTTGGAAGATTTAGTTCCTTATGTATTTTCAATTTTAGACTTCTCAATAACTATATATTCTGTATTACTAATAGAAAGTAGAGAAACCTAGTCTAAGAAACTGGAGACAGCAATTGGCAGCATTGAGTTTTTTTTTTTTTTCCTTCTCCTTTTTCTGATACAGGGAGTTTTCTCAAACATAATCCTTATTGTTCCAGCCCAAATCACCCAAATTTCAGCCCTAGTTTGTAGAAAATTGTTGCTCTAGGGGCATAGACATTATTATGGAAAAAGAAAACCTAGTCTAAATAGAACAATTGAATAAAACTAATATCTTTTGGACAAGAAAATAAATGTGCCCAAAATTAATCTATATTACAGAACAAAATTTCAGCTTCTGTATCAACAATAGTGCAAGGTCTCTTATTTAATGAAATCTTTTAATTTTTGAAAAAAAAAATAGTGCAAGGTCTCTCACAAATTTTAAGGTGCTGTTGTGTTGATGTTATGTGGGTAATTTGGGCATACACCTATGATTTGCTAGTTTTCTATCTTCTTTAGGTTAGAATTCGAACAAGTACTCACCCAAATGGGGATACTGTTGACAACTATATAACTGTTCATTCTTATCTTACTGAATATACCTTGCAAACTATTGAATTATTAGCTTTTAGTTTGATGCATGCTTTTTTATCACAGTGTGTTGATGTTAGAAGTACTGACTGAAAATTTATGTCCAGAATTTGTTGGTTACCTCTATGTTAAATATCTGCACTGATCCATATCCACAAGTGATTCAAAAGCCTGACAACATCGACAAGGATAACAAGGAATCACATCAGCAGCCGAACCCAACACAGAATGGAGTGGAATCCACGGTTGTTGATGGGGATGAGGAAATGACTGAAGTAGGGGAAGCTGACGGAGAAAATGATATGACCATCCATATGGATGCTTTGGAGGAAATGGTTGGATCATCAGAAACAAATTCGGCTACAGCTGAAAATCCTTAGCACATTTTTAGGAAATGGTTGGATCATCAGAATCAAATTCGGCTACAGCTGAAAATCCTTAGCACATTATCCTATCCTATCATATCCTATACACTAAAAGTTGGTGACGACTTCATGCAGTTGATATGCTTGATATGCTTCATACTGTCAAGGAAACTTACCAAGTTTTGTACTTGTACAATTTGGGAACATGTTCTGATCCTTATGGTCTTCATGAAGTTGGTGACAGCAAGCGAAGACATAGTTATGTAGCATATGGAGTTATAATGTTGCAGCCCGTTTAAAGTCTTGAAGATCCTAATGCAATCGTCAATAATACTCGAATGTTTTGGTTTCTTTGGGGAAAAAGGGTAGCAAAACGTTTTTGAGTTATTAGTTTGAAGTTTTGGGTGGATGCGGCCTGGTTTTTTTATTTTCGGCTGGAGACGTGATCTAAGCGTGTTCCCAAATTAGTTTAGTCATCGTTTAGCTGCTTACTGTTTCTTCTTCATGATCGTACTACCTCAAAACATAGCCACGCCATCTCATATTTCTCCCCTTGTTACCAGTCCCCGCTTATGATATTCTATTTAACACCACTGAAATTTCAACTTCTAACTGAAAGGGAAAACCGTTGACCAAATTTGTTTCGAGTTTTTCGTTAACTTTTCTTTGATATTGGTTTAGAAGTCAGAGTTCAACTTGAATTCCATATTTGCTAAAATGTTGGCTCCTATGACACTTTTATAAGTAGTCTAAGTGGTCAAAACGTGTTTTTTTAAAATCAAAAATGGGTTTTATGTTCATATATAGGAAGGAATGACAAAAATGTCTTTCCTTTAAAAAAGTTTTATTAGGTGAACTCTAAGTTAATAGGTTTAATTCTTTAAAATTATTAAACGTTCCAAGATTCAATTAAGACAAATCAAGTTCAAAAGCCTAATGTTTTGGATGTGTAATTGAGATAAAGACACAAATCTTTTATTTCCTTATCAAAAGCTTTTATTTATATTATTCTAGGTTAAGGTTGTGCTAATAATTATATCAACTAGTTTTGCTCTTCTTTTATAACAATTAATTCTTTATCTACAATTTTTACTATTTTCTTAAAGAACCTTCTTTTTTTAAGAGCCCTCGACATAATTAATTTTAAAACACGAATAAAGCATTAAAAGTAAAGCGACAATAAAGTAATAATTAACGTAAATAAAAGCAAATATTGAATACTATAACCTGATAAGTGGTAGAACTAACCACTATAGGTTATAATATTCAAAGCAAATATGAACTATTACGCCTTGATGGTCAACAAGTCGATAGCTACAAGTTGTAATATACAAGATAGAAAATAAGCAAATATCAAATATGTAAAGCAAATAAGAATTCTTGAGGAGTAGTAGAAGATTTTGATACAAAGTTTCAAGATAAGTTTTGGTTTTAAGGCTTT
>JAOTAX010000007.1:9051800-9069081 GCA_025629825.1 Erythroxylum guanchezii
TCTCATATTCAATGCTCTCAATTCAATGATTGTCTCAAACTTTTACGATCTGTACTTGCATATATACATCCAAGATGATCCTTTACAGATATTGTCTCCAAACTTTGAAACAATCATTAGTGTAGCAGCTCTAAATCATGTATCAAATCATAAGCTCATAGGACTTTAGTTGTCTCCATACATATGAAATCACTTCATTATGCTCTATTGGATTTGAGCCAAATCTCTTATACAACATCAGTGCATACTATAAAGTTCCCAAATTCATATGGTGTAATGTATATCAGTATAATTCTTCAAATTCTCTTTACTTTCATTAATTAGATGCTTTATAGATTTTTTTTTCTCTTCATGTATTCAAACTATTCTTCTCAATTCTTCGAATACCTTTTATACATCATCAAATTTTGGATCACTTTAAACTCCAATACCATAATGTTGTTGGGGCAATTGTTAACTCAAACAATTATTATTAACTCCATGTGCCCCCTGATTAGTCCTCGTAATTCCCTAAATAACTGATTCCTTAATGAGGTACATTACCTCACTTTCTTTTCAATTTTCCAATTGACTTCCTTTCTTGAATGATTTTCTCCATTCCTTGAATTTCCTCAGACCTCACTTGGACTTATTCTCATGTTTGTTCATTCATACAAACTTCTCCACACATTGCAATTTATTTGCAAACTTAACTTCTGGTGATTGTAATACATACTTACACAGAATATAACGTGAGCCTATATACTCCTCATATTGGAAAATCAATGTCTCCTCAAATTCAGAAATCCACTCATGGTTGGGTGCTTTACATCCAACAAAAATACATACATTCTCAGTAGTATATTTTACCTCTTTTGTTTGAGTCTCCGCTAGAGATATGACTCCAATATTTACTTTCGAATCATTACATATTCCTTTCTGATCAGTTCTTTCATTGATCATTCTTAATATAAACTATCTGATCTGCTTAATCTAACTTAGTAAAATCCTTCTTCAAAAGAGAGTTTCTTGCTACTATCATCTATACTGTTCATACAAATCTTTATCAATCACCTGTTATCATCATCACATCATCAGCTATTTTTAATACCTCGAGAAGACCAATTTCTCTCGTCGTCATAAGGTCATAATGTTCAAGTCACTTAAAACTCAATGGAGTAATGAACATACTTGCTGTTGCATATGCTTGGATGGGCATCATCAAAGTCATGCCATTCTGTCCACAGATTTACTCCTAAAAATCACCAATTTATATCTTACACAATTGATACTTTGATCTTCATTGATCCTAGGAAACATTTCTCTCTTTATCAAACATGCTAACACCAATTTTATTCCAGTTTTTCCATAATTCACCTTTTCTGATGCTATGTCATGTCATATTGAGTCAATTACCATATTGAGTGCATCTATTCTTCTAATTTGATTTTTCATCCTTTTCTTAATCTTATTCATGCATAAAATCGCATCTTACACGCACTTTTAATTTTCCCCATAGTACATATCATTTCATTCTTCTCATGTAAAATCATTTATGTCTATTTCATTTCGCTTTCTCTATTTCCTCACTTCTATCTCATTTTCCTATTATCATTTATTTCATCTTCCAATCAATTCAAAATTATCTATGCATAATCATTATGAAATTCTGACCTCAATTCCACTAGTATCTTCTTACTGCGGATCATAACTCTTGTCGTATTAATCGAACAACCACTTCTGTTCCAATTTCCTCGTCTTAAGATCATAACAAGGTTTTGTTTTCATTGCACTCTACTTGTACACTCTAATCTCATCATGTATACTTATATTCCTATATTTCTCAAACAATCCATGGCAATACATTCGTATCCATATCACTTTCGAAAATATATCACCACAGTACAATATTGGTGTCATGTTTAATAATACATACTCCAATACAATTGCATTGAATCATTATCTGTTATATTTACCCATACACTATTTCCCCTTTCTAATTATCCACATCTTTCTTTTTTCTCATATCATGAAAGAGTATCATCATTTTCTCACTAATTTTATCACCCCAAACTCTTAACAATTGCTTATATGGGTAACTCATACACATGCGCCCATGTAAGATCATAATACTGGCGCTCTGATACCAAACAAATGTTGGACCTCGTTTCCGGAGCCCAACGATTGGTTCCTGATACCAAAGGATTTTAAGCCCGAGACCTGACCCCAAAGCTAATCCCAAAGTGACCAGTCAGGATAGTTGTGTGAGATAAAAGCGGAAAGTATAAACATTAGGCCTGAGTCCCGACCCCCAAGGCTGAACTCGGGGTGACCCTTCGGGACAGTCGTATAAGATAAAAGCGGAAAGGATTTCAATTAAAACAAATCCTAGCATGGCAGCAAAAGGAGTTCACCGCAGCATAAGCCATTCCTCGCCGCTGCGAAGTCGCAAAAAGGGGCGCTAGCCGCGGCGAACCAATGGAAGTTCGCCGTGACGACCACTGGCTTCGCCACGGCGAAAGTCCCAAAATCAAAAATCCGACATCCAACATTCAACCATTCAAAACAAATGCATACGTTCACATCTAACAACAAACTAAGCATACTCATACACAAAAGAAACTTCAATTCTGCATATCATTACAAATCCCATGAGTTCGAACAAACTTTACTTACACAACATAATACATACCAAAGCTTAAAACAAAATACATAAGGCTGCTCAATGTTGATATGCTTACTAAGCTATCCCAAAATAGTTACTAACTTAGTACAAAGATCTCTAACTATTATGGAGTTTTCGATACCTTGCAAAGGTCAACTGTCGTCTTGAATCGCACCTAAGGAGGGAAAAAATAATGGGTTGAGCTACACAGCTCAATGGCTAATATATTTATAGCCATCGGTAACTAGCACAAATTCAAGCATATGTATGTATATATGTCCAACAATTCTAGCACTCACACTATATTTAAGCAATTTACACATTCATCACATTTATCTCAACTCACAAAACATCTCATAACATATAACACTTAATATGCTTCATAATGAACAGTTCAATTATACAATGCACATCAAACAGCTCGAGGGTTCCATGAAACAGAATGAGAAAATTGAGGTTTACCCCATGAGCAGAATGAGTCCATTTTGGAGCTCATATGCCACAAGCGGGTAGCCAGGAGAAGGTTTTTGTCAAAGTGCACGTGACTAATAGAATAGTTACACTCTCGCCCAAACAGAAGCACATAATCATGCTCAGAATCATTTTATCAAAATGATATGCTTTCATGCTTTTTCTTCTTTCTTTTTATTTATACAGAATGCCATGAAAGATATCAAGGCATAACATGATCAAAATCATCATTTGCTTATATTAAATATCATGCTTCTTTCAAGGTATAACGAAATCAGAATCGTTATAATCTTTTAACAATCATTCTCAAACAATTAATCACATATTCAATCAAAATGTTATGCATCTTTCAATGCATAACATAAAATACATATTCACACATAGGCAAGAATTTGCCCAATCACACAATAACTATAAATATATCACCCACCTAATTTTGCTTGATAATCCAAATTCAACGTTGTCTTTCCTCTTGCTCTTAGATCGGGTCCACTTGGTTTCCTATAACAAACCAAGCTCACATTCAAACAATATTCAAAGGAAATTCATAAGGCTTCAATAATCAAAAGTGCTAAGATTGAACTATAACTCTTTCAAAACCTAGACTTTCGATTCGACTTTTCCATGATCGTTATGATCAGATAAATGAAGACATTTGGTAACACTTCCTTCTAGAAAAATGTTCTTCATTGTCTTAAGCTTCTAGTGACACCAAACTCATTCAATTTGGTTCAGAAATCCTTAAGTTATGCTCCAAACATGTTGGGACTATCCTTATGCTGAAACGATATTCTATCCTCAACTTCCATCCAAATATTGAGATCCTTATAGACTGAATTAAGACTTCATTTCTTCATAAAACTTATAGCCCTATGTCTCTAGTTTACGCCAAATTAAAAATTATCTCATTTCGACATCTACAGCAAAGGTTATGGCCATAATACTGAAGCATGTTTGTGCAGGAAAATGGGTTTCGTCGAGGCGAAATTAGAAGCTCGCCGCGGCGAAAATGTTGGAGTTTGCCACGACGAGGGCAAAAGCGAACATGTCCAGAAACCTCCCGAAAACCTATTTTTTGACATTCTTCATCTATATACTTCTCATCTTTCAAATATAACCCATCTTAACCCTAAAACATCATTCCTACTTCATTTCTAAGCTCATTTCAATCCCCATGTCATTCACAACAAATTCCTAAACTACATTTGATCATTTACCAAACAATATCACATTTACATTAAGCATTCATTAACAACTTCCTACACATATTTACTTTAGTTTCACGTCTAACTATCATCAAACACGCTTCATCTAACAAATCAAAAAGGGTTTATGCCTATACTTACCTGATTTATCCAAAGCTCTTCAATCACCATGAAACCCTAACTTGCTCTTCTTTCTCTTCTTTTCTACCTTTCTCTTCTTGATAAACCTCAAAATCACCTTAGATCTTCCTTCTTTTCTTTCAAGAACAAAGCCGTCTCTTTTCTTCTTCCATTTTCGTATTTCTCTTCTTCTCCCCCTCACTCACGATGTTATCTTCTTCTTAGAAGCAAGACCCCTCTTCTTATTTCAATTCATACACTTAATGGGTATAAAAAGTCCATTATACCCTTCATTTTATGCTTTATGTCTTATAACCTTAAGTGTCATGCCCCGTTTGCCCTTATACAATCTTACAACTTAATACTTCAATTAAATTAACCTATGTCATAAAGTCTTACCAACTTTAACATAATAATTACCTTCGCAAAATAATCCCATAAGGACCTCCTAATTTATTTAAATCATGCTTATTCCTCAGGAAAAAAAATAGGGGGCCAACAGTTAAACACTTCTGTATTAATGGTATTAAGAGATGCTAAGTTCTATGACCTTAAGGATTCACTATTATGTTCAATAGAGTCCAGTCTCTGTACAAGTCCCATCGCCTTTGATTGTTACACAAACCTAAGGATTTTCCCTACAGATAAAAATATTTTGGATAATTAGTTATTGCAAGTAAAAACCCACAATTATAAAATGAACACATAATCAATTCCTTTATCATTAATTTAGAAAATACATTACAAAGTCATAAACACTACATTTGTCTTCAAAGCCCTAATACATAGCCAAAAAGGTAAAACCCTATTTTAGTAAATAGAATTGACAAAGTCTAGCAATATAATCCCAAAGTCCACAAAACAAAAAGATATTAGCCTGTCTAAAAAGTGAATATTTGAAAGTGAGTTGATCTAGGTCTATCTGTGCCTTTGATTCCAAATATAAGGATCAAAGAGATAAAGTAATACAAAGATGGTGAAGTAAAACTGTCTTTTAGTAAAAATAAATAAATGAGCTTTAAATTTGACAATAGTGCTTAAACTTCTACTACTGATCTAAAAAGAGTCTCTAGGATAGCTTCTGTGATAAAAATTCCTAGTAAAGATTTGCTTAGGAATTTAATGGCTAATATCCTGTCTTCAAACCTTCAAAGAGTAGATTTCAACAAACACATTTTGGAACCCATTTACAAAAATAATAAACAAAAATCTTTCTTAATATCACCGACATTTTCCTCAATAACAAAAATGTTAATAATGAGTTATTTATGTTAGAGAAATATTGAAGTTCATAAATAATATTTTCGTGATGAATTTTGTTCTTTAGAAAACAAAGAGAAAATATTATGATTTTTAACAACTTTTTAGAACAAAGATAATAAATTTAAGAAAAATATTATGAGTTTGTCAATAACTATAGGGTGCACCTTTTTTTTCTTAGATTGGTTTGATATATATGCCTAAGAAAATAACATAAGATACACTTTTAAAGCCATTAATAATAAAATCAAAACAAAGTTGTGGGAAACTACTGTTAGAGTAGTATCCTAAAGGCAATCGCCTTTAACGCTTTTTGGATAAAGTTGTGTACAGATTTTATTTTCAATAATAAAGAAGCCATATGTCATTAATTTGGTGTTCATTATTTATGAATTAATATTAATCTATAAGCAAATTAATGAAGTCCATGATATATGACATAGTATGAAGGAAATCATGATGTGATCATACTATTGAAATTTCTATCATGTGCAATTATGTCAATATCTAAATTATCTATAGTCATAGGATTAATGAGATTGGATATCATTAATCCAGATAGACTAACACGTGTCAAATTCCTTGATGTGATCAAGCAGTGGATCTTAAAAACTGTAAACATGAGATGTTTAGAGTTGAGATGTGGATGTTTACTAAAGGTAGTAAGTACATTGGCTGACCTACCATGAGATCATCACATAGATGTCCTATTCTAATTTCAGTGATAATCTTATCATAACAATGGTGCAAGTATCCTTAGACTTGAGGTACTTAGGGATATTTTGGATACTGATTCTGTGCTTTGACTCCATTCCCTGTTGCCTTGTAGAGGTCGCTCATAGGGTGGTGATTAGGTATAGCTTGAGGTATTCGAAGGTAATTGAGTAGTCAATAGAAGATTCACCACTTCTATGATAGTAGAAGAAGATACCCACGGCCTCTTGTCTGGGTCAATACTTGGAAATCTTTGGTCGGAGTACATATGTCTTGAAGAATGTCTTCATTGACATATAGAGTAATGAGTCCCAAGACGAGAACTGATATCACTTGGATTAGATTTGATGTAGTCAATCTAGTGAGAGTTGACACTTTGCCTATACTCATAACCAAGTGGGATATAGCACGGTGAAAGGACGAATTGCACAGCAATTATCTATGAGAGGGTTCGCAAGATGGTTCGTGGTAAGCACGGGTTCATTCGTAAAATCACTTACTTTTCTATCAATTGGAGGTCATGATATATTGTTAGACACCGCTCATGACTTGCTTGGATCAAGTGTTAATCTAAGTAGCCAACATAACCGAAAACTTAATGGGTCACACGTATAAGAGTGTCTCGGAGAATTTCTAAAATGGTTTTGGATAGAGATCCATTATATGGAGAGCAATAGAACTAAATGAATCTCGATGAGATCGAGGTATGTTTTGATGAGATCGCGACATCGATATTACTGAAACAGATCTCCGGTGTTTTTTCACACCCGGAACTCGGTAGGACCGACCCCAGTATGATTGGACCACTTCATATATATATATATATATATATAAAGGAGATAAGTAACGTGGAAAGGAGGAGAAGAATTTGTCAAAGTGACACTTAATGTCTTTGATGGATAAGAGACAAAAACCATAAAAGACAAAAAGAAGAAAGATGATTAAGAAGCATAATCGTGAAAAACAAAATAAGAAGGGAGAATTATATGGTTCATCCGAAGCTCTCCATCATCTTCTTCCAAGCTTCATCTTCTTCCTCTCCTTCACGTTGCTCTCCAAGAACAAAGGTAAGAGCTAGCATTCTCCTCTTTGTTCTAGCTATTTCCAGATCAAAATGTTTGATTCGGTTAGATTCTCTGATCTCTACGTTGATACTATTAGAGACAGCCTCCTTTGGTCGTTGTGGTTTGAGAATTATGATACTTCTTTGTATAGACACATAGATCCTGGACTTTGGAAAGGTCTCGAAACAAATTTTTTTGTTTTCCGCAGCGCATGTATATGATGCAGGCACCGGAATTTTCCTACAACTGCAACATAAGAGAAGTTGTAGTTAGAAAACCCTCCTTTATCTAAAAATAAAAATTCCTTACAAACAAAATATAGTTATAAGTTCCTTTTTGAAAATAAAAATGAAAGTCAGAACGTGAACTCAAAAGATATGGAAAATATTATGTGTCAAAACAATTACACCAATAGTTACTTGCACACAGTAGGAGGAAAACTATCTAGGATGGAGAAAAATTTAGAAAATCCTGTAGTTATAACTAAGAAAGATTTGATTAAGACCCTAATATTTAAGCCTTATGAAGTATCTAATAATAACTCAAGTCAATCTAGAAAGAAAGATAATGAAGAATTTGTCAATGCAATTCAAAGCCAATTACATAGGATAAATGAAAATATTGTCTCTAACTCCCCCAAAAATTCAATGTCTCAAACCTTAAACACCATCTAAACTAGGAGCTAAGGTAGGATCAAAACTAGTAGCTCCTAAGAAGTTGATATAATTAAACAAGATAACAACACCGAGTCTAATAACTTTCAACCTTCTTTCTTGTTATTGGCAAAACTTCATTGACAAAATAATGCAAAACCATATTAACCAAAGCCTATTGTCCCTAATATAGATATTGATCAAAAACCTAATATTTTATAATAGACTAGGTATAACATATCGTTAGTATATGAATAGAATATTAAATATGCTTCAATAAATGACACCTATAAAACCTAATTAGGAACCACTAACCATGTTATTAACTGAGTTACTAATAGTCAAACTTTTCAGGAAATTGAAAGGTTGGTGAGATTACCACTTAATTGAATCTCAAAGGCTTAATATTATTAAAACCATTAGACATAATGAAGAAGCTGAGTTAATATTATATGAGAATAGTGAGCTCATACAAGATGCTATCCTAACTTTAATATTAGCAATTTATTTACATTTCAGAGATGACCCCTTACACTTGAAAGATAAAAATGATGAGTTATTGTCCAACCTTAGGTGCATAAAACATTCAGATTTCAAAACTTTTCTAGATTTCAAACCTTTGGTGCATAAGACATATTTTAACTAGAGTTATGTTAAGAGAATATTCAAACCAAATCTTGTGGAAGTATAAGTTTCTAGCAAGACTTCCTCCTCTATTGGATGAATAAGTGAGAAATAAGATTAGAGAAAGTCACAATAACCAAATTCCCTACAATAGATTGACTGTTGGCAAATTAATTAATTATACCCTAAAAGAAGTATCAAAACTTTTCTAAGATATGAAACCTCAAAAACAATTAAATTATGAAATTTAAGAAACAAAAAAGAATCAAGAATTTTCTTCCAACGATTTGATATTGCTTATAACAATAGTCATAAAAGCTATAGAGAATAATAATAGCATATATTATAGGTGTAAAAAAAGGACATATGACAAAAATATTGTTGAATACATAAACAACCTAAAACTTAGAACTAGACCAATACATATTAGATAAAATTCATGTTTTATTGGTTACAAATAGTGAAAAATCTAAGGATTGCTTTAATAAAGAAATTGATAATGAAGCACTAGGATTAGAAATTGATAGCACTACTAATAGTAATGAAACAATAGATAATGATCAACTAGAAGAATTAAAAAAACAAACTAATGTGCTAATAAAAGATCAAAAATTCCCATTAGAAGTTATAAACCATATCTAAGACCTCCAATTTCAAGAGGAATACCTTTTGAAACCCCTAGTCAAAGCTTACCATCAACATCCTCATCTACCTATAATTTGACAAACATATTAGATAAAGATAAGAACAGCAAAAATTTAGAATTAAAGATATCCATTCTATATCGAGAAATAACAATCATAAAATAATAACTAAAAAAGCTAAATCAAAAATAAAAAGAAGATAGTTAAATTATAACAATTTCTATAATAAAATAATAGGGAAGAACATGAATTAGATAAAGAAATTAATGAAAACCTTGATCTTAAGAATAATCTAAAGATTTTTTATTTACACTCAACCAAATAACAACCTAAAGGTATTTTGTTCGAATAACACTTTAAATTAGTGAAGATTTTCATATTGATACTATTGCACTATTTGATATAGGATTTGATTTAAATTGTATTGAAAAATGAATAGTTCTCATAAAACTATTGCAAAATATTCAAGAAATACTAGCCGCTAACAATTCAATGCTTAGGTTAAATTACAAAATCCACGCTTATATTTGCCAAAATGAATTTTTATTAAAATTTCCTTTGTGAAAATAGAAGATATTCACCATATGGTTATTTTAAGAACTCCCTTCATAAAGCTAATTACCCATTACATAATGAGCCAAGATAAATTTTCTAAGGAAACTATCAATAAAAGACTATGTTTTCCTTTTATAGAAAATAAAAATCTAAGAATTTAAATTTGATAAAAGTTCTCAATTTACTAAAATCAACTAAATAATGTAATCAACGTAAAGCAAAAAATTCTAACATATTTGAACAAAGATGTTGTAACTGAGAGAATAGAAAAAAATTAAACTATGAGAAAATTGAAAATTAAAAATTTGTAAGAAATTATTGAAAGTGAAATATGTGTTGATTTACCCAATACCCTTCAAAATAGGAAACAATATATTATATATTTTCCTTAAAAATATTTTAATGAAAAACAAATTCTTATTAAAACTTCGTCCCACTCAAGTGAACAATGATTTGGAACAATTTTGCAAACATGAAATCAATTATTTGTTAAAGAAAAGGTTAATCTTTCTATCTAGGTCTCCTTGAAGTTCTATATCCTTTTATGCAAATGAAAATTTTGAAAAAGAAAGTAGTGTGCCTAGATTTGTAATAAATTGCTATTCTTAGTGGAATGTGATACTTTTTGGTTTAGCGAATGCTCTTTATGAATTTATAGAATGATGAATGGAATATTTACCCTGTCTTTTGAATTCCACATTGTTTACATAAATGAAGTGCTAATATTTTCTTCAACATTAGAACAAAAAATGGTTTGATACATCCTTTTCCTAATTTTCATGGTCTTGGTAGGAGTTTGGTAGATGCAAAAAATGGTAAAGCACTAGTTGAAAAGACTCGTGAGGAGGCAAGAACCTTAATTGAGTATAAGGCAGCAAACACAACAATTTAGCATTCACGACAATATTCGTAGAGTAAATTAAGTAAACATTTCATCCATACAACATAGTTTAGATGAACTAATATCTTTTGTTAAACAAATTGTTGTAGGGTAGGAACAGGTGAAAGCTTACAGGACATATGCCAATGCAAACTATCCAACAAATGTTTTCCCAGCTCTGCAAGATGAAAATATGAAGTATGTTAATGCTGGGGGAGGTAACTTTTCCTAATAGTACAATCCATATTTCCAAACTTATAACCCAAGTTGAAAAGATCACCTGAACTTGAGTTATAGAGGGAATAAGTAGCAAAACTACTTCCTACATAGGCCCTAGGGTGTACAACAATTTTAGCCCAAACCATAAGCCTCCCCTTCTAACTTAGGTATATCATTAGAGGTTATGGTTAAGTCTCTTACTATTAGTACTTTGCAATTCTAGCGAGATGTGAAACAATTACAGTAGGGGATAAGATCTCAATTTCAAAAAGCAAGGTCTACCACTAATAATTTGGAGAAAAAAATAAGTTAGATGACAATTGTTATCAACCATTTAGGATTATAGAAGTGGAAGAAAATTGTCATCTCAACTTGAGGTAAATCCAAAAATTGTTAGTCTAGTGACCTTAAGGAGTGGTAGGAAGCTTAAAGATCCTAAAAGGATGCCATATGGGATGGCCAACAAAGAAGATATTTAGAAGGAGTTAGGAGAAGAAGGAGATCCCTTGTCTAGTTCAAAGGCTTGTCTAGTTCAAAGGTAAGTGCTGAATCCCCAAGTGTAGTTAAGAAAAATCCTCTGCCTTGTCCTAATAGTTTAGCAAATTCGAACAAGGAGGAAAATGATAAGGAGATTTTGGAAAATTTAGCAAATTCGAACAAGGAGGAAAATGATATAGAGATTTTGGAAATTTTTCAAAAGGCAGAAGTAAATATACCTTTGCTTGATTAGGTTCAAAGGTATGCAAAATTCCTATACCTTTGAACGAAGGAATTTCGCATACTTTTGAAGGAATTGTGTACCAACAAGAGAAAGTAAATCTTTTAGTAGATATGATAATAATTTTGACAGACTTGTGGAGGGATTCTTTATGAAAACGATCGATACTATCTTTGGCAATTAGTAAATCAAAATTAAAAATTATATTTTAATTTAATATTGCAAAAAATAGCTAAAAAATGGTTGATTGTGTCTTATATTAAGAAGAACTTGAACTAAACTCGTTAGTTAAAATAGTTATATTTTAGTGCATATAGGAAGTTTGTGGAAAATCATATATGCATATCTGAAAAGAACATTTGTAATTGAGGTTTTTGCTAGATCACATGCTTATTTTAGTATGTAATCCAAAAAACTAATAATGGAGGCTACTTTTGGAAAGCAAATTTCTAGTCCTAATATTTTACCATCTTTATGTGAGTATAAATCATTCCAAATGAGTTTACAAAATACCATAAAATAACTATACTTGTTACATGCATGGATTTCAATAACAATATACACACGGTCAATATAAGGATGCAAATCTAGTAGGATACTCCTTAAATAAAAACGTAATCACACTCATATTTACTTGTCGACTTTTTATATTAATTGGAAGCATTTTAGTTTCTGTTTCTTCTAATGACATTTATATAACAGCTCCTATATAAATGTCATTGAGATGAAACAAACAGAAACATACTTCAAGCGTCAAGAGAAAACAATTGGAATAGGAACTTAGGATCTTCATCATCCTCGGCAAAGTATGTACTTGCCAATGTTTCATGTAGGTCTATTTTCATTTTCTGGGTCATCTTAGAGCTGCTTCAAATTACAGTGAGTGCATTTTTCGTATAAACTTTCATCTGGATTTGCCTAGTTTTAATATAACACTTAACTACTGCATCAACAATAATTTGTACAGAAACCATTCAATAATAAAATTGAGCATCCAAAGGATAAAGTCATGAGCAATAGTTCAAGCTCAAATGATGAAGGGCTATCCAACTCCTCCACTGTCGCCGCTCCTACGTTTACTGAGGCCCCCGATCGTCCTATAACCTTGAATGTACGTACACTGACTTGTTCACCATTTCATTGCAATGTTACACACTAATACTGTTTCTTATTTTCAAGAATCTGAAATATAGTTAGAAACATGAACAACTATAGTTTGAAATCCAACCTGTATATTAAGAGAATCATTGGACACAGATAAAAGCATTATTTTCTATATAAAGAGACTCAAATACTACTTGTCAAGTCAATAAAAGATGAGCATCCAAGTTGTCTGCAGCCTAATTTATCAAGTATGATTAGGTGGAGTCAATTCAACAGGGGACAGCTTCATTAATCAATTATGAGCAACAACCAGAAATGATCTTGAACGTTGGGAATGAATCCGTGCTTCCTTTCCAAAGTGATGGATTTCATGTTGAGTATGTAATTAATTTCTCACTGAATGTGATTTCCTTGCTTGAATAATTTCCTTTTTCTTTCAGTACATTGCGTTTGCATGTCATAAAAATATACAGTTGATTATACATAGGCCACAAAGGATCGATATCCCAACTCATGGGGCAGCTTTAGCATTGAGAGGTGCCGAGAACTCCACGTACAACTTGCCCACATCAAATTTGCCTCCTGAGTTCCGCTTGGAATCTTCTTCCAGACTTCAAGTTCCCCAGTTACATCACTTTCACCATCATCAGGTAGTTAATTATAAGGTTGCGATTTAGGTTTCTTTGTGTTGGTTAATTAGTATAGCTGATTTCATTAGTTCGTTCATTAATCTTTAGGATCCACGCGGAAGCACTAATATAAGAGTAACGTTGGGTAGTTGGCATCCAAACAATCAAAGAGCTACTTACGAAACTTCATCAACAATGAGGTATAGTTCCCAGAAATTCATTAATTTTCTTGTGATACATCAGAATGCACGAATATACATATATATATATATATATAGTGTTAGATTTTACGACTTTGGAATGGAAGATGTTAAAGTCATCATCCTACTCTTTCGATTTCCAAAAGCTAGTGTCTGATGAATCTTATCGGTACTGTTTTCTTGTTCAAGCTATAAATATATTGGATTAATGTGTCCCATGATCATATTAAATAATATAAACATTTATTACTGCTGTTATAAGTTAAATGGTTAATGAAAGATGGCGAATGAAAAGTAGATATGACAAGCCGTAATATGGATATAACCACATAAGTAACATAACATAGACTGCACTTTAACAGTAACATTCACTGATATTGCAGGTTTTTCTAACTTAAATGGTTATCACGTTCATGCTCCAGTTCTTGGTTTACTGTGTATGCTAATCTCAGTATAGTTTACGTCAACATGGATATGAATGGTGACAAGTAAAATTCAGATGAAAAATGTAATTGTATGTCACCATTTCTAAGTAAAACAAGAATTTCTAAAGAAAAAGGAGAATAAGAAATTGAGAGAGAACAAGCATCCATTTCACAAAGTTTACGTTCTACTTTGATGAACCTTTTTGCACTTTCGTTTGTACACCTTTTGAGGCCCTTCTAGCCTTTTTGCTCGAGAGTCAAATCTGCCAATATACTGTCTAAAGCAACAGGAGAAACTAAATCAGAGACTCGATAGATTGATCATTTACATGATCACTTAACTAATTATTCAGTAGTTTTCTTCCACACATTCGAGATGTACTGCCTCATTATTAGTCTACTTTTCCATATTTAATTAGACATTTGGGTTCTTACAAATTATTATTTCATTTCCTATTTTAGGTCACAAGATCCTCATTTTCAAGAGCTAATGAGTGAATCCATCGGATCAAGAGGGTTTTATCCAAGTGGAGGCATTTCCTACCCTTTTCAGCATCATGATATTCCAATTCAACAAGTATGCATGTACTCCAAATTACTGAACTAGTAAATTTATTAATCCATTCAAGGTTTTCAACAAACTTGTACTTCTTCGAGATGTTTTGTTTTTAGAATGTACTCATTCGATACTGCTCTCAAAAACGTATCGTATTTTTAACAAACCACGCTAAGTCTATTTTCGTTAGGATATGCAGCACAACTCATAATATGTGTAGGCACACACACACATATATAACCCATTCCAGAAATTGACTTTGATAACTTGGTCCTAACTAGTATCACAAGCTAAAATCATTGCTACAGGGAAATAGATGTTGGTGAAATCACGGCATGCATTTAAAATTTTCCTACATGGTTAAACACGTAGGAAGAAATACAGACTTAGCCAGATTGTTTTTCCTGATTAAACATTTGGAAAAATGTCAACTTTTAGGTTGCTAATTGGCCAACTCAAGTTCAATCATCTGCAGGTGCAACAGATCTTGGCCCTACCAACTCCAGGTACTTAATTACTTACATTTAACTTAATTTGATAAATATTATTTACTTAAAATCTATGAAATAAATTAATGAAATATACTTGAACATATGTTTTTCTGAACATGCTGCTTTAGTTAGCCTATTATTACTTGAGACTGGCTCAAAATGTGGGTTCTTATGAACTTGTAAAGTTGATTAATGCATTCGTGCAGATCGCAGAACAGTACAGTTTATGATCCTATGTATGAAACAATTGGACTGCCTGCTGATCCACATCTAAGAGTATTTGTTACTAGGCCTAATCATGGTACGTCATAATTTTACATTTTACTTCGCAATTGTTACAGACTTATATCTGGCACTTAAGAATCTTGGTTAATTAGCTTTGAGGGCTTGTGTTTTCAGGTACTCGTTGATCATATATTGTATAACGCATCTCACTTAAACGCGTTCAAAGTTCAAACTATAGAAGGAAGGAAGGAAGAAGCCAAGTTCTAATTCTATAATTAATATCATTATTTTTCCTATGTTGATTACAATGCATGCTTGTCTTGGACAAAAAGATGTGAAACCTAAAACAAATAATTTTATGAAAGGAGAAGTATAATTCTTCTGTCCTTATTTATTGATCAAGATTTACACATGTTACTGTTGCATTTGGCAACGAATTAGATAATACTTTGAAATCTCAATGTCATATTACCTTCTTCCTTTGATCTCTTAGTGCACAAAGCGATTTTCAATTCTTGATATAATATTTATTAGTATCTTCTCTTTTTGAGAAATTAAAATGAATTGTATCAACTAACTCCATAATAAAGGTATAAAAGAGGACATTACAATACAAATCATATTTGGCTACGAAAAAAATCGTCACTAAAAGTTCCAAAATTGTTGCTAATAATAATTAGGGAAGATTTATATTCGTCGCCAAATCCCATAACTTAAAGTTATATTCGTCGCATATAAATCTTCCCTCATAATAGTTTTTTCAAAAACTATTAGCAATCATTAGTGAAATTATCACCAATATCTTTTGGCTTTACCTAGTTTTCGTAGCTAAAAATTATTATGTACGTTTTCGAAAACGCAGCCAAAAGTTTTTAGCTAAATAATTTTAGTTACATTTCTAAAAACGAAGTAAAGATTTTTAGCTACGTTTCTAAAAATGTAGTCAAATGGTTTTACCTACATTTTTGAAGACATAGTCAAATGTTTTTAGCTAAGTTTTGTAAAATGTAGTCAAATTTTTAATATACATTTTAACAAAATAATAAATACAGAGACTAATTTATAAATTATTAATGCTGATATTACAAAAAAATTACAACTTCATTGAGGCGATTAGCTAGGTTTTCCATGTCGATAAGAGCAATTTCATGCTTCAGCCATCATATACGAAAGATAAGTTGTGAAAATCATAAAAGCAACTTCAAGATCGGTAGAGTCTCGTTAAATGTCCCATCAATTGAGAGGTTTTACATAAGAAGCTATGCATATGTTGCTAAAGATCAATGAGATTGTCATAGAATGAAATTGCAAACATCTACAGAGGAAGCAACAAGAGTTGTGATAGGAAAGTGGGAAGACAACAACAAATAGGGGTGATTATTTTGTTTTCAATATATGGTAACCAACTATTAAAACCAAACCGTCATTAGGAACCCTACCAAGGCCTTTCACAATCTTCCCATCTTCCAAAGAAGAGAACATAGCAGAACCAATAGTAGAGCATCATAACTTGGAGGTTCATTTAAATGTAATATCAACTCCATCCATATATAGGCCTAAAAAAATATCAACATTAAAAAATGAACTTAAGGTAATAAATTCTTTAATGTAATGGGAAACTACTACAATAATCTAGTAAAGCCAGTTTTAAGCCGAAACCCTAAATTAAGAGAACATAGATGGGGCACAACATGAACTTATTTTATCTTCTACAAATGAAATAACATAATTTTCCATAGTAGGGAATTGGATTCCTTGTCCAACACAATGATAAAGCAAACACGTGTAAAAGGGGGATGAATTCACTACAACAAAAATGACATACAGTAACACTAGACAGTAACACTTTTGACAATATGTTATAAAATACCTATCTATGG
>JAOTAX010000007.1:9079043-9100971 GCA_025629825.1 Erythroxylum guanchezii
TAAAATATAATATAAAATCATTTGTAGCTATCAATAAATGTCATATTAAACTCGACAATAACATGTCAAAACTGTTATTAAAGCATCATATCTTTAGTAACACGGGCTGTCATAGCATACTCATTAGTGTTACCATTCATGTTTAATAACACTTATCACCTATTACCGTATGTCATTTTTGTTGTAGTGATTATGTATGAAATTTGTTTCTGCAAGTTCTTTCAATTCATTTAATAAACATATCCTAGTTAATTAACGAATAAAAATAGGAGCCTATTAGACAATAAAGCCTTTTAAACAATAGAAGCCTACTAGGTGATAGGAGCCTTTTGTGGGATAGGACCCTGCTTAAATGAAAGGAGCCTACTGAATGATAAATTATGTTAAAACAATTTAAAAATAGAAGGCACCTGTTAAAACTGAAAGGAATCTCTTGCAAGTTGAAAACAGAAGGAACCTCTTATAAAAGTGAAGGGGCCTCTTGCTAAAATGAACGCACACAATGTAATGCGAAAATTTAAAAGTTAAAGAGAGAGAGAAGGACGCAGTCGATTTATGCTAGTTCGATTTGCAACCCAAGCCTACATCAGGTCCCCATGTATCCAACTTGAGTATTTCACTATAAGAATCCGAGTATTAGATTTGACGAGCCTCTCTAAGCTCACAATTACATATTTTTTAAGGTTCTCTAACCTTCCACACTCAAAGTGTATATATAGCAAACTTCCAAAAGCTCATAGAAGAATAAAATATATAATTAAATGTAAGCTCTCAAATAATAATTTCTCTCTTGATAGATTTAGTCATTTGGCAAACCCTTATGCTTAGATGAAGAAGAACCACCATGAAAAGAATTAGTTGCACTTGAGTTTGTGTTCTAGCTAATATCAACAAAAAGCTCCCAAAAAACATCCCAATATTAAGTATGGATAAGGTGAAAATTTTCTTTCAAGATTATATTTCAATTAAATACAATTGGGGATTTTAATAACTTAAATGGAAGCTATGAAAATCGACATATAGACAGATCCTAATTGGTAACCACATGTATCTCATACATTCAAATACCAACTCTGTAGATACAAATGTTGGAAAAAGAGATAAGCAATTTGATAAGAATCGTAATGAAAGGGCAGACAAGCAATATGATGAGAAGTTCAAAAGAAAGAAAAGAAGATTAATTCTATAACAAAAAGACATCCACAAGGCTAACAACACCTTACAATATTAAGGTGCTGATAGAGAACCTTGTAAAGATTTTATTATTGATATGTTTGAAAGATAGATATAGTTGGAGCAAGCTTCCCTTCCAGGTATAAGTAGGCCTAACCAGTTGTTTCACAATGATAAAAACTACCTTGCTATTCTGAATGTTCAACTATATCCTCTCCATGCATTCTCTCTCCATAACTACCTCATAACAAACATGCCTACATGGTAGATTTATTCCTATGAGTGTAGCTTTTAAAAGGCTTAGGTTGTGTGGACTAGTTATCCTAAATAAGGGATGGGGCCTTAGATAAAATAGGCGAAGTGCTAACAATTCACTCCTCCTCAATAGGCACCTTGTCCTCAAAGTGAATAGAAGGAAATTGACCCTTAATAAATTCTGCATCCTCCCAAGTTGCCTCCTCTGTTAGCTTAGCCTTCCAGCGGATAAGCCATTACTAAATAGCTTTTCCCTTAGACTTGATGATGCGTGAGGCTAGGACTCCTCTGGCTGAACCATTTCAACGATATCCACCTCTTAACCCTTGGGGAGGATCTTGCTTGATAGGGTGATCTCCCACTACCCTTTTTAGTTGAGAAACATGAAAAGTTGAATGTACCTTGGATGTAGGTAGGAGTTGCAATTTGTAAACAACTTGCCTTACCCTTCCAATGATTTTAAAAGGGCCATAATGCCTTACAAAAAGCTTAAGACAGATGCATTTTGCTTAAGCTGTTTATGTGGCCTTAGTTTAATATAGACCAAGTCTCCTTCTTAGTATTTTACCTCCCTCCTATGAGCATCTACAAATATCTTCATTGTAGACTAAGCACAAAGTAGGTTATGCTTAAGCTGACGTAAGGCCTTATCTTTATCCACCAAAAGGTAATGCCACTTATTCTATTTGAGTCTCTCCTTAAGAGAAATGCAATATAGTTCATGGTAAGCGATCATAGACAGCTTCAAAAGGATTCTTCTCGATTGAGACATGGTAGGTAGTATTATACTAATACTCTGCTTAAGCCAACCAATGAGACCATTTTTTAGGCTGCTCGAAGGCAAAACACCAAAGGTAGGTTTCCAAAAACCTATTAACCACTTTTGTTTGGACGTTCGTTTAAGGATGATATGAAGAACTTATCTTTAATATTATTCCTTGTAACTTAAATAGCTCCTTTAAAAAATTACTAGTGAAAAGAGGGTCTTTATCACTCAAAATGGAGCTAGGGATATCGTGCAATTTCACCACATCTCATATGAATACTTCACCCATTGTTTTAGCCATGAATGGGTGTTTTAGCAATAAGAAAGGAGCATATTTCGACAACCAATCCACTCCACCATTATTACTTCATAACCTAGGGATTTGGGAAGCTTTGCAATGAAATGTGTTGAATGTTGAAGATAATTTGTATTGCTTGTGTTTTTGTACATAGGAACAAGGGTTTATATATAAAAGTCCTAGGACTATTTAAGAAGTAATCTAGCTATTAACTCCATGAAATCTCTCCATTATAGGTGAAATTATAACAATATCAATACTAATAATCTCTGGTTAACACTCCCCCTCAAGTTGGTGCATAGATATCACACTTGTCCAACTTGCAAACGAGGTTATGAAACTGTTTGTTGTAGAGTCCTTTGGTGAAGACATCTGTCAGTTGTTTATTTGACCCCATATGGAATAATTGCAGAGAGCCATTCACAACTTTCTCCTTCACGAAGTGTTGGTCAATTTCTATATGTTTTGTTCTGTCATGCTGAACAGGATTGTGAGCTATACTAATGGCAGCTTTGTTATCACAGTAGAGAGATGAACTTCTTTAATTAGTTAGTTGTAATTCATTTATCAGCTTCTTTACCCACAATAGTTCGCGCACACCTTGAGCCATCACTCTATATTCGACTTTTGCACTGGATCTAGCAACTACATTTTATTTCTTGCTTCTCCAAGTGACTAGATTTCCTCCTATGAGCTTACAACAACCAGTAGTTGACCTCCTATCATCTAGAGATCCAGCCCAATCAACATCTGTAAATGCTTCTATCTTAAGATGACCATTATTAGTGAACATAAGACCTTTTCCTATAATAGACTTTAGATAGCGCAAAATGTGAAATACAGCTTATAAGTGTGGTTCTCGTAGATCATACATGTACTAACTTACTATACTAACTGCAAATGCTATGTCTGGCCTAGTGTGAGAAAAATAGATGTGTCGCCCAACTAACCTTTGATATCTTCTCATGTCCACTTGTTAAGTTGTCATTTTGTGCTCATTTTGTATATAAATCTCTTCAATATGTTGAAATTATTATTCAAAATTGATGATTTTTTTTTAGTTATTCTCAAATGATTTTCAACACTTGAGAGATGAAATTGAATCAAAAAGATGTAAGGAAAGAAAAGATAATTCGAAAATCCAGACTGGCAGAAAAATAATTGACTAAGCGTGGGTACATACAAGGATAAAGAATGCTTGTAGAATCTGTTTTTAAATTTAGATCTGATTCACCTAAGATTTTCATAATCTTGAGAATCAGATTGCTACCTTAATGATGGGGATCTGCAACCTGAATATGGGGAAAATATTATCTGCTAAAGATCATGAAAAAAAGGAGGAGAATGAAAAGCATAAAGGGAGATTTTTCGTTATTGTTCACTTCAGACATTGTTAGGAAGTTTTACATTTCTACAGTAGTTTCTTTAGGAGTTTTCGGATTTTCTAAGAAAAGACTAGGGATGGAGACTTTGTATTTTTCTGTTTCTTTGTTCATTTTCACTTTCGTTATGAGTAGCTAAATCCTTTTTCTTGGTTGAAGGAAACTGCATTATTATCTATTATGTGTGAGATTTCCAAATAAAGTTTATTTCATTGATGAATATTGAGTATCTTCTGAATTGCTTTTTACAATTGAATTGTTTGATTTCTAGGGTGTGCAACTACGAATTGATTCGTTTAATAGCCAGATTAGTAGGATATGACGTTCAGGTTTTGCTAATCAAAAGTGGCAATTAGGATTACTGTCTTTACGTTAGAGTTGGAAATTCTAAGAAGATACTTAACTTGATTAAATGCAAGTCGTACATGTGTTGTTTTGTTCATTGATTTCTTAGTTCTTAAAGCTATTAATCAATTAAACTTAAGATCGTATCTAAGTTGTTGACTAATAAGAATGTTTAAAATACATGTTTCTATTCATTTAACCTTAAAAGAAAATATCACCCAATGAATGTTTATTAGTGCACTGAATTTTATATCGAGGATCCATATTAGTGTGATAATGTCGGTGACCCAAACCAAGGTCTGTTTACTGAATTTCCATATTTGTTTATTTTTGTTAATTTTTCGATTTTTGTCATATTTAAATTCTCATTTTTTCGTGAATCAACACCCCAACCCCCCCCCCCCCCCTCACCGTTAAAATTTCTCGTGGGAACAATCTCAATTTTTCACTAACTACATTTTTCATTGCTAAAGTTGGTATTAATTTAGTTGCAGGAGATAGCAGTACCAAATTTTGGCTTCGCTGTCAGGGAATTTCTCAACGATATATGTTTGTTACATGAGTAGACAAAATAACTCAACTGTTATTTGTTTAAGAGACCAAGAAGACAACCAAAAGGTTACGAAAATGAACGAAACAGCAGCAGTAAGTGTAGAAAATGGAATGAAAGGCAGCAAACCGCTCTCTTCAAGAACCAGTTGTGCCCATTGATGCTGAACAACCCCACTACATTAACTTTCCAAATTTAGGTGACAACAATACGTTTGAATTAAAATATGGACTAATCCATTTATTATCTATTTTTAAGGGTCTACCGGGAGAAGATCCTTACAAACACTTAACGGAATTTGACGTGGTTTGCATGGGAATGAAGCCAACAAATGTGACGGAAGTGCAAATTAAATTAAGAGCTTTCCCATTTTCTCTCAAAGATGATGCCCAAGATTGGTTGTACTATTTAGCCAGCGAAAATGTGCAAACATGGGCTGAAATGAAGAGGCTTTTCTTTGATAAATATTTTCCAGCATCAAAAGTAGCCAACATCCGAAAGGAAATTTGTGGCATTCGATGACATACAGTAGAGACACTTTACACATATTGGGAAGGATTCAAGAAACTTTGCACTAACTGTCCGCATGACCAAATAGCTTACCAGTTGTTGATTCAATACTTCTACGAAGATCTTTTGCTCACAGATAGGAGTATGATTGATGTTGCCAATGGTGGCGCTTTAGTTGATAAAACACCAACAGCCGCAAGGGATTTGATAGCGAATATGGCTTCCAATACACAACAATTCGAGATACGTGCTAGACATGGATCAAAACACGTGAATGAAGTGATCGTGGCAGCATTGGAGAAAAGATTGGATGACCTTACATCTTTGGTGTGACAAATTGTTGTTACAAAGAAAGAAGAAGCAAAGGTATGTGGAATATGTTTGATGTTAGGGCACTTCACTGATGCATGTTTGGTTTTGCTGGAAGAAAATGCAGAACAGGTGAATGTCGTGGGAGGTTTTGTTGAACCAAATCAGAGAAAATATAACCCATTTTCGAACACCTATAATTAGGGTTGGCGCGACCACCCGAATTTATGTTATGGGAACTCTCAAGGGCAGCAAGCTACCATAAATTTCTAGCAGTTTAGACAACCGCGTGTGCCTCGACAACATCAACACATAACATCCAATTCCGAAGGTAAGTCTTCTTTGGAAGATATAGTTCAATCTCTGGCCACTAATACTTTGACATTTCAATGGGATACTTAAGCTAGTATTCAAAATCTTGAAAATCAAATGAGCCAAATGGCAACCGCCATAAATCGATTGGAGGCACAAAGTTCTGGAAATTTTTCAGCACAATCGGAGATCAATCCTAAACAAAGTGCTAAGGCTATCACATTACGAAGTGGTAAGGAATTGCAAGAAAAACTTCCAAAAATTTTCAGAAGAGAGGTAGAAGAAGAAGCAACGAAGGAAGCATTAGAACAAAAAAAAAGCATACAGGTTTGCAGAATATGGTTGCTCTGCCCCCTTTTTAGAGTCGATTTGCCTTGGCAAAGAAGGAGGAGCAAGAGAAGGAAATATGGGGGACTTTCAGAAAAGTTCAGGTAAATATTTCTCTACTTGACGCAATAAAACAGATTCTATGGTATGTGAAATTCCTTAAGGAACTTTACACTTCAAAGCAGAAATTAAAATTTGATGAGAAAGTGCAATTGCGGGAGAACATTTCCGCCATTTTACAAAAGAAAAAGCTTCCACCTAAGTGTTAAGACCCAAGTATGCTCACTATCCCATGTCAAATTGGTGATTTGAGAATTGAAAAAGCTATGTTAGATTTAGGTGCGTCCATAAATGTCATGCTATACGATGTTTATAAATCTTTAAATATTGGACCTTTTAAAGAAACTAATGTAGTGATTCAATTAGCGGATCTCGCAAATGCTTATGCAAAGGATATGTCAAAGCACATTTTAGTTCAAGTGGAGAATATGCTTTTTTCGGCTGATTTTTATATTTTGTAGATGGGGAGCGATGATGTATCTTCTTCAACCCCAATTTTATTAGAAAAGCCATTTTTGAAAACCACTAAAACGAAAATTGGTGTTCATGATGGATCATTGACTACGGAATTTGATGGTGAATTAATTAAGTACAATATATACAATGCCCTGAAAATTTCAGATGATGAACAACCTATTGTTTATATGGATTTTTATTGACACATGGGTGCAGAAAAATTCATTTTTAAGGGGAAGCGATGAACTTGAAACAGTCTTGGAGATAAGAGACACATCACGGTGGCAAGATGTCAAGGAGTTGATATTGCCTAACAAGGAATTGAAAATGTTGTTCTACCATTTGGAGGACACCAAACCAGTGATGAAGCAGTTTCCATATGTGGAGATGTCCAGAAGCAATACCAAGCTGTTGCCATCGTTGGTTCAGCCACTAACTTTGGAATTGAAGAGCTTGCCTAGCCATTTGAAATACATCTTTTTAGGTGAGCAAGACACGTTACCTGTTATAATTTCTAATAAACTTACTATTTTGCAGGAAAATTAGTTGATTCACGTGCTAAGGGAGCACAAGGAAGCTTTCGGTTGGACAGTGGCAGACTTAGAAAGTACTAGTCTCACCATTTGTATGCACCGAATTTTGATAGAAGATAAAGCAAAGGATGTGAGGCAACCCTAATGTCGTTTAAATCCGCCCATGATGGAACTGGTAAAGAAAGAAATTTTAAATCTTCTTGATGTTAGCATCATTTATCCAATTTCAGATAGTAATTGGGTAAGTCCGGTCCAGGTAGTTCCGAAAAAAACTGGGGTAACTATGGTAGAAAATAGCGATGGTGAGTTAATACCAACTCCTGTTTAAAATGGTTGGAGAGTCTACATAGATTATAGGAAGCTAAATTCGGTTACTAGAAAAGGTCATTTTTTGCTTCCATTTATCGATCAAATGTTTGAAAGACTTGCAAGTAAATCTCAGCATTACTGTTTAGATGGCTATTTAGGGTATCATCAGATTTTGGTTGCACCTAAAGACTAAGAGAAAACAACATTCACATGTCCATTCGGCGCCTTTGCTTACCGAATAATGTCATTTGGGTTGCGTAATGCACCAGCAACATTTCAAAGTTGTATGGTAAGTATTTTCTCTAATCTTGTGGAGAATTGCATGGAAATTTTTAAGGATGATTTCACAGTTTATGGAGAGTCTTTTGAAACGTGCGTTATCAACTTTAAAAAAGTGCTTAAAAGTTACATTGAAACTAATTTGGTTTTAAATTATGAAAAGTGTCATTTCATTGTTGATCAAGACATAATTTTGAGTCGTATTGTCTCTTCTAAGAGAATTGACGTCGATAGGGCTAAGACAGATGTTATTCGATCTTTATCTTACCCCGCAACTATTTGAAAAGTTCGTTCTTTTCTTGGTCACGTAAGATTTTATTGACGATTTATCAAGGATTTTTTCAAAATTGCGCAACCCATGTGTAGACTACTCTAAAAAAGACGTGAAGTTCAACTTTGACGAGTTATGCAAGATTGCGTTTGATGAACTCAAAGAATGACTTACTGCAGCTCCAATTATTCAGCCACCGAAATGGGACATGCCTTTCGAGCTAATGTGTGATGCTTCGGATTATGCAGTTGGAGTAGTGCTAGGCCAAAAAATTTACAAGGTTCCTCATGTTATTTATTATGCTTCCATGACACTTAATGATGCTCAGAAGAATTATTCCACGACGGAGAAAGAGTTTTAGTTGTAGTCTTTGGGTTGGAGAAGTTTCGGTCTTACTTGTTGGGCACAAAGGTGATCATTTATTCAGACGACACAGCTCTGAAATATTTGGTGAATAAGAAAGAAGCCAAGTTGAGGTTGATTCAATGGATTTTACTTATTCAAGAAATCGATTTGGAAATCCACGACAAGAAAGGAGCTAAAAATTTAGTGGTTGATCATCTAAGCAAGATCATTCCGACTACTGCATCTAATTTTCTTCACCATAAATTTCCGAATGAAAGTCTCTTCATAATTCAATAGGTAATTTCATGGTATGCTGACATAGTAAACTTTTTGGTGACTGAGTCTCTACCTAGTAATTTATCTAGAGCTGAAAAAGATAAAATTAAACGAGAGGTTAAATATTACATTTAGGATGAACCTTATCTTTGGAAATTTTGTGCTGATCAGATTGTTAGAAGATGTGTTACGGATGATGAAATTCCTTCCATATTAAAATTTTGTCATTCATCTATGTGTGGGGGAGAAAGCTTGAAAACTTCTTGAATGTAGACTATTTTGGCCTAAATTGTTTTATGGTTCTTACATGTTTTGCAAGTCTTGAGATCGTTGTCAAAGAACAGGTAGCTTGGGATCGAGAGATCAAATGCCACTCACTAATATCCTGGTATGTGAGATTTTTGATATATGGGAATAGACTTTATGGGTCCTTTTCCTTCTTCCTTTGGAAAGAATTACATTTTACTAGTTGTGGATTACATTTGAAAATGGATTGAAGCTAAGGCTACTTTGTCTAATGATGCTAAACTGCTATAGAATTTGTTAAATCTAACATTTTTGTTAAGTTCGAAATGCCTCGAGCTATCATTAGCGATTGTGGAACCCATTTTTGCAACAAAATTTTTAAGACTTTGATGAAGAGATGTGGTGTCACACGCTGAGTTTCTACAGCCTATCATCCGCAGACAAGTGGACAAGCTAAAGTATTCAACAGGGAGATCAAATCCATACTGGAAAAAGTGGTAAATCTGAATAGAAAAAATTCACACTTACGATTGGACGATGCCTTGTGGGTGTACCGAACTGCTTACAAAACTCCAATAGGCATGTCTCCATATATGTTAGTTTTCGGTAAGCCTTGTTATTTACCTGTGGAAATAGAGCATAAAGCTTATTGGGCTGTGAAGCAATTGAACATGGATCAAGTAAGTAACAATAAGAAGTTACAATTGTAGGAGCTAGAAGAGATTCGCAATGAAGCGTATGAAAATGTAAAATTTTATAAGAAAAAAACTAAAGCTTTTCATGATAAAATGATTTCCATGAAATAATTTTCAATAGGACAAAAAGTTCTTCTTTATCATTCAAAGCTTAAGTTATTTCTAGGAAAATTACGATCTCGCTAGCTTAGACTATTTATTGTTACTAATGTTTTTTCTCATGGTGCGATAAAAATTCAAAGTTTAGATACTTCTAGGGTATTTAAAGTTAACGGACACCGCTTGCAACCATACTGTAAGAATTCTTCAATCGAGCACATGGAAAAAATAGAGTTGATATCCTCAACCTATCTCTAATAAGGTAAGTAATGAAACATGTCCAACTAAAGACTTAAAAGAAGCGTGTTTGGGGCAACCCGAAAAATTTTCAAGTTTGTTTATTATTTTTATATTTCAGCAGTTTTCATTTTTATTTTATTAGGTTTGTTTTATTTTAGTTATGAATTCAATTTTAAGTAATTTAGCATTTCCAATTTTTCTACAATTTTTATTATTAAAAAAATTAGAAAATGAAAAAAAATTTTCTCTTCCCGCCGCTCCCACACTTTACCACCTACCTTGTTATTCTTCTTCTTCTACTCACTGAAACCCTTACACCATTCTGTAAAATCATGAATACCCGCCTCAATTCGAAACAACACCCACTCTTTCCTTGACCTTAACCCACCCATTCCCTATCACGATTTTGTAGTTTCATGTTCTCTTTTGCACTTTCAGGATTGCAATTTCACAAAGCTTGGAGTCATGCCACAGAGGAAGAGTGAATCCCGCAGATTGGCCTCACCAATCCGGTCTTTTGTCAACATTCAATCTCCATCACACCCCACCACGACCACATCCACTGCTGCAGTACCCACTCAAGCCGTACCACTAGTTTTAGTTACAACACTAAGGCCATCCACCTGAAACAAAACAAGGAAAGGGAAGGAAGTAGAAAACCGCAGCTAACGGAGTACACGAAATGGTCTTCACCTCTTTTCGGCTCCCGAAAGATACGGAGTGTTTTCAACAATTCAGTCAAAGGAAAATCTATCCTTGTAAGTGTGTTCTTACCGATACTCTTGAAGCATTACAAGTCCATGATTCTTTTGAACAAATGATGGGTCCAATTTATTGGAGTGTGTTTGCTAAAATTAATTGTCCTGCCTTTGTTGAATTAACAAGAGAATTTTACAACACATTTCAATTTAACTTTTCTAAAAAGTTTGATGTGTTTATGAAAGGAATTGTGGAATTTAGGCTGATGGGAAAAGAGTTTGCTTTATCGATTGCTGAATTTAATGTGGCTATGAGATTTGTTTCAGTGGATGATATTAAAAATGAGCTGTTTATAAATTCTAGATGTGATTATCATGAGGAATTTAATGCATCGGAATTGTAGATTCAATGGTCTGTTGATCCTAATCCTTACAATGCTAGTGTTTCTAAGAGTTCGTTTTTCAGAAATCCTGTTTTTAAATGAACTATTTTAGAGAGAGAAGCGGTACTAGGAACAAGAAATAATCTTTCTCCTCCAGCCTAGCCAACCTGAAAGAATAAGAAGAAACACGTTTGATGGCAGACAAGAGGTGGCAGTTTTTTGAATTTGAGAGCAAACAAAACAAGATTAATGACAGGAAAAAGGCGGCAGTCTTTGAGTTTGAGAGGGAACAGAACAACAGGTGCTGGCCTTTTGGGTGTTTTAAAATCAGGTTTTTAAACCTTTATTGTGGCAATTAAAGGAAACACAATATTTGTGTCTTATGTCTGATTTGTTTTTCAAATTTTGAAAACAATAAACTAAAATATATTTCAACACTCTCTTTACAAACCTGAAAATTATGTCCCTTTTTAATCTCTCTACGCTTACTTGGCTTGCTTAATCTTCATCTCTTTTTTTTTATTACATTAGGTATCTCGGCTTAGCCAGACTAATTCGAAGCCCTTACGACCCCACCCCAAGAGTAGCCAGACTAATCTTAAGCCCCTACGACCCCACCACCCCAAGAGCCTAGAGGATGTAAATCTGGAACCCCAAGATCCCTCAGGTTCTACGTAGCCTGTATACTTCTGCGTATAAGGAGTCTTTACATACTTGATTGTTCAGCTGATGATTGATCACTGGCTCCCCCCTGCTCAGCATTAGGTTCCCATCAACCCCCAGGTTCCCTAGTAACTCCAACTCCCACACTGCCGTTGGAAGCAAGGCGTCCGTAATTGATCCGATCAAGAAGCTGTGCCTAGGGGGCTAGAGGATCATCAATAGGAACATGCCTATTTCCCCTCCTTTAGCGTGACTCGAACTCAAAACTTCCTTTTTAGGGAAGAGTCTTAAGTGAGGCATCTGGACCAATTGGTCCACCCCTCGTTGTCGCTTAATCTTCTCCTTTTGTTTCATCTGGCGTTGTTTTCTCACAATATGTTCCTTTATGGTGTTAGGTCTGGTCGTGTTCTGTCTTAGATCTGGATATGATATTTTTATTATTTCAAATACATTCTTTTCTTTGAGATCTTTGGTTATTTTAAACTTATCTATATTTATTTATTTATTTGGGAGTTAAAATACCACCTACCATCCTGAGTTGCCTTTGATGATCTTTCTTCCTCCACATGGGTATTTTGTTTAAGGACAGCAAAATCAGGCCAACTCATCCAGTCTGGCCGGCCCAATTTCACTCAATTTGAATGAGCAACGGGAGGATTATGGGCCGACTATGGTTAGCCAAACTAAATTATAGGCCGACCACAGGCAAGATATGGGTTTGCCTGCCCGATTATTTTTTTAAAAACGGCTTCATTTTGTTAAAAACAATTTCATTTTTGACTTTTTCTTATATATATATATATATATAACGGGCCGATCTGCCCGTAGCCCGACCTGTCCCTCCAAGCCATGGACCACACAGGCTGAGGGTTAGGCCTGGCCAAGCCATGAGTTGCCCAACCCTAGCTTGGCCGATTGACATCCCCAATTTTGTTTGACGTATCTTTTTCTTTCCTTATAAGTTTCTCCCGTCTATTTAGGAGTTCGTATTTCTCGTGCTGTCATTCATCGCAATTTAAACTGCATGTACCCACATACCGCATGCAGTTTTTGCGCAATCTGCCTAATTATTCGTTGGTTTATTTCTGAGTTTCTCTACTGTACTCAAAACTTATTTTAAGAAATAAAAGCCTTTTTTCTGAAAAAAGAAAAAAAGAAAACTGTACTTTTAAATAATACTGGAAGAGCGATATTACATCCCCAATCAATTCAACACTTTGCTCCTAGCCGGGGACCTGTAATTTCTTCCCTAAACCATCTCAACTGATACAACCAAATACCACTCCACATGAACTTAAACCAAGTAATATTTGAAATCATATGTGCCAATTTGATTGCTTGATATCAATATTTATAAGAAGATTTACCTAAATTCATACGCGAATACACTTAAAAGACAATAGTCGAAGAGAATACTGTACGGTGGAAAATAAACACCATATCAATAATCAGTCTTTATCTTGGTACGTTGAATTGTGAAGCCAAAAATAAGAAAAAGACTATTGTACCCACAGAAGCCAAACAACATTAAAGAGACTAACAAGAAAAGTAAAACCATAATAAATACGACAACTGATTACTTCCACCCCGGATCTCATACCAATTTTTAGGGTAGTTTAAAAATAACAAACTCTATCCCATCCCGCACGTAAACAAAAGCTAACAAAAACATTGTAAAGGAGTAAATGGATCGTAGTAATAAGCTATGTTGATGGGGAACCTGAACCAAGTTTCTTCCAAAGCTGACTCCATTCAGTCATGGCTTCAGCAGCACGGACAAAGACAGCATCTGATGGTCCCAATTGTTGCTTCACTATTGTTGCTATCTCAATCACACAATTTTCAATTGTAGTGACTGTTCGAGGCAGTCTCAGAGCTTGAAAAAAGGGTACAACCTCTTCCATCTTCTTCACTCCTTCCCATTCCTTTTTCAAGCTCTCAATGGCATCACCTCTATCTTTTCTCCACACATATGGCAGCCCAGTTTTCACACCAAAGCCAAGATGATCGCATGCCACTTTAGCACACATTCCACTCCATATATCTTCCATAGTTTCCCATCTCACTTTTCCCTCTCCTGATAATTTCAAAGCTGGAAGCAGAGCAGGCCCCACCAGCTCACGATCAAAAGCAATGTTGATTCCACTCATGGGCATCATGGCACCAGCTGGGACAGTCAAGACTGCATCCACATAACAAGAATTCCTCTGTCCTGGCTTCAGCGCCTGAGTTGGCGCGTCCAAGTCAGCTAAATTAAGCCAGAGTCCACATGACAAAGCACATTTAACTCCACTTCGGAGGCTAAAGGGGTATCCTCGAACAAAATCTGTGCCCTCGCGATAAGGGTCATACAAGGTATTAAAGAAGAAGGGAGTAGCTGGGGTACTAAGGTTCGTGATATGCTGGGTCACAGCATCTATTATGTATCCATTACTATCTTTGGCTGGAAAGCAGTCATCATCAATTGAGACAACATATCTTCTTCGGGACATAAGGAACCCAAAATACCGGCACGAGTAACCAGAGAAGAGAATGGAAGTAGACGAACCCACTAATTGATCTATGTGAGACTTGGTATAAACATCAAGGTTAAAGCCTTCTGGTATTTTGAGTTCCTCTTTTAGATCAGGGTCTTTGACAATTATCACATGGAAGCGAGAAAATATAGGTCTCCAGTCATTCATAAATGATATCAAGTCAGATTGCAGCGCTCCTATCACGATGTCAACCTCACTGTCCTTAATACCAGCTTCAGACATCTTTCCAAACCTTAGAGATGATATTTCAAGTCCAAGAATTTCCTCTTTCTCTTCCTCTTAAACCAGATCAAATTCAAAACTGGTGCTTAGACAACTAAGGATACCTTAGAATTTCTCTGAACATCCTATTGAGAAAATAAAATATAAAATGATAAATCAGACTTCACTCCTAAGCTTATTGGAAGCACAGAGTTCTGCTTTTAAAAGTTTACTCACGGGTAGGAAGGACAGGTGTGAGGACAGGCTGAATATTGAGTTCTCGTATGCGGGTAATTACAGCGTCTTTCCCAGCTGAGGTGAACAGATTCAAAGTTTTCTGATTCAGCCTTCCAGCCTTTAATGTTCTCTACCTCAAGATGAAAACCAATATTAATACACATAGAAAGGAAATGTAGAGCAAGTAAATTAGAAAACAAAGATATCAGCAAGCACGTGCAACGGACTCCTTGATTAGCTAGTCGTGTTCACATAAAAAATTATATCCGTTCCAGACCCATGAAAAAAACCGAAACACATCAGATAATAAAAAGGTGACATACATAAAATTACAGTTCACTACTAGATTATTTATTGAAATTCTTCAGCAAAAGAAATAATCATTATTTAATTAACTTTTAAAAAAAAAGAACAAAACAAGAACAATTTATCCAAAAATGGAAACTCCCACCACCTTAGCACACAACTGGTCCGAGGCCACAACAAGATGCAATCTAAGGCTTAAAGTAGATTGTTCTAGAGACAAATGAAAATCTCAACTCTATTAATTCTTCACTTTTATCAATAAATTAGCATCTCCAAACAATTTTTATTGTGATATCAGCTCCTTATGATCATTTATTATGCATTACTCATTAAAAGGTGGCAGAAATCGTCCACAAGTACTTGTATTCTGTCAGATTCATTTGTAGAAGTTCATGATACCACTTTCCAATATCTTCTGCACTTACTTATTCCATCCAACATTATCTTACTAAACTTATTAAGAATTTCCAATCATCATTACATCACTCTAATTAATTTCTGTGACAAAAATCAAAATGTTCTTTAGAACAAACTTAACCTTTTCATTTACTCAGAGCAACTCACATACTATCACATCTTGGAGGTTCAACTCTTGTGGTACAAAAATTTTGTATCATGAAACAAAGCAAGCAATCCAATTCCTAAAAGAGACTTTTGGTAAACAGAATCACAATAGATTTCAGAAAGACTGAATAATGGAATGTTAACTAAAAAGTGTAAAATCCATTAGTTTAAAGTGATGAATTACCACCCAATTCACCTAAAAGGAATTTGGATCACAAAATTTTGGCTGTGCCAGCTTTCTCTTCAGCCTAGGCTCCCTTATCAAGAACAAGGGCATTCCCTTTACATCTAGAGAAGGAAGTTGGTGGGAAGGACTTCAGTAGTAGGAACATAAAAGCATGGGGGGCAGAATTGTAGGAACAACAGAAGAGGTAAAACTGTCACTCTTAATCTAAATTCAGCTGCCAAAATCCAGCATTCCCCTGTAACTCCAGCAATCTTATAGGCTCTCAAACTTCCTATGATCAACCAGATTTCATAAGACACTAACACAATACTTCTTACATCAGTAAAAGCTTAAACTTAAACTTAAAATTCTGCCTTTTTCCTTTCAGATCATACACAAGAAAATGCAAAAAAGTTTTCACAGAAGCTTTTTTTGAGCTAACGTTGTCTCCAACACAACTTCTTGAGGTAATGAATAATATAGCTTCAGATTTTGACCGAGTCACTATTTCGTGTAGCCTGTAAGTGTTTTAATTGAGATTACTAATCTATAATGGGGACGGAGAATTGAGAAATTATAAGCAGATGCATAATAAAGAACATAACATGGAAATATTCCAGAAGTAAAATATGAAATCCATGTACAAGTTCAAGTGAATATTAAATAATACAAAACATAATTAATAAGAGAGAGCACTACCGAGAAGAGATCGAGAAGAACGTGATCGGGAACAAAAGAGAGATCGGAGAAGTTAGAGAGATGAAGCACTGCTGAGTCTATTGTTAGGGAAAGTAACGTGGGTGGAGGCGGAGTTTTCATTCAATATTGTATATATAGGGAACAGAAGGAGTGAGTAGTAAAAATGAACTGTCGTGTCCTCCACTTGACGTTTAGAGCGAAAAACAGATATCAGTGGACACGACGACGGGCGAGAGGGAGAGAATTACGAAGAAAGAAAGAATTAGTCAACAAAATACAAACTGAGAGAGAGGCGTAAATGGCGGAGGGATGGAGGAAGGACCTGTGCTTTCACCGTCCCCAATCCGGGCTCCTTCTCTCGTCTCCCCGCACGTGTCGCCCTCACTTTTTCCTAACATTACAATAATTAACAAACATAAGAAATATGTGTTAAAGAATATGTAAAATGTTTGTTGTATCTTATGAATTAAAATCAAAATGGATTATCATTAGAATTTTAAAAAACTTTAATATATAATGATCAATGTTAATGTAATATCCTGTTCATATACTAAAAGTTAGGATCTGAAAATTCGGTACATATGAGCTCAAAGAGAGATTAAAGAAATGCATTTTCTTACTCATGCATAATATTAGTATATATGCACATAAATATTGAATTTTTGCACATAAAAATTATTATACATGTATTCATTGACAACTTCTGGGTATAATTGATTTTAAATATGATTTTATTGAAAATGAGAAGTAGGGGGAGTAGAAAGAGTGATTTTGGTATGAGTTGTGATAAGGTTGTAATATTGAGACTTTGAGATGAGGTTGTAATATGGTTTAGAATGCCATTAAAGATTTGTAAAACCTTATTCTTTTGCTGTTAAGGAACTATGAATTGTGTATAGATGATATTGAGATGATTGTCAGCTCGAACAGATGGTTTTCGAGCATAAATATATATATATACATATACACACGTACGCCTAAGTGAGATTTATGGGAAGACAAAACAGGAATTATAAAGGATCAAGTGCAGTTGGATGTGATGAGATAAAGAAGTCAAAATTTGAGAGTTTAATGAAGTAAATTTTGAGAACTGAACAGTTAAGCTCAGGACGTTCCAAGTTTGCTAGATGCAAATTTGCAAACCTTCCCCAAAAAGAAAAGAAAAAAAAAATTGGTGTTATGATTTCAGGGAGAAATCCAAAATGATCTAGGCTAAGTTAGACCAAGTGGTCTTCTAGAGAGCAGTAGGTCTTTCATTTAGCTTTCCAACTGTTTACAGTAGGAAATTGTTGGATATCAGAGTGGAAAGTTATGGTCCTTAGAAGGACAGATGTTTAGAAGTATAAGTGACTTCGTCTGTATTTCACTTCATTTTAAGACTTTCGCTTCGTCTGTGATGACGTCATTCGTCTTAAGACTTTTGCTTTGTCTGTCTTTCACTTCATCTTAAGCGTTGCATTGTCTTAAGTTGACTTTGCATCGTCTTAAGTTGACTTTGCATCGTCTTAAGTTGACTGCTTTGTCTTAAGCATTGCATCGTCTTAAGTTGACTTTGCTTCGTCTTAAGTTGACCCCGCATTCATTTGCTTTTTTCGCATTCGTCTACTTCATGCTATCGTTTGTTCTTTGATTCGTCTACTTTGCCATTCGTCTGCTTCTTGCATTCTTCTGCCTCATGCTATCGTCTGCTTTGCTTCGATAGCCTTTTTGCTTCGACTGTTTTCTGTTTCATCTACTTTTGCTACGTTGACTTCTACTTCATTTGCTTTTGCTTATGTGACCGAAACTTCTTCTTCTGTACATTATTCGTTTGACACTATCGTCTGCTCCATTTTTGACCCTTCAAACGATAGAATCTGTCTTCAAGGTCTTTATGAAAGTTGCAGATCTTGAAGTCCTCTTTCGAATTCTCTAAGAATAACCTTGATCTGAAAATCCTAGAGCAAGGTATGTCTTTTGTCCCATATGGTTTTTGTCCCGTATGGCTTTTATCCCATGATAGGTGTAATCTAATTGAGGTCAAAACCCTGTTTGATTCTTTTAGCCATAATTTCATTATCCAACCTCCAAATGAGGTAAATCCTGTGTCTCGGTAAGCTAGAGACATAAAGTTATGGAGTGATTCGAAGGGATAGAATTTGAACCCAGCCTTTGAGACGCTCAATATCTAGATGGAGGTTGAGCTTAGAATGTTTGCTTCAGTATAAGAAAGATTTGAAAAATAGGGCCCGACATTAAGACACTAAAAGATGATGATGAATCGAAGATGACTAATAAAGGTTAAATGGGAATAATCCTGCACGAGAACAAGTACAAGTACACGTCTTATGATAAGGAATGTTGGTGCAGGAATCAGTGCCTAACATTTATGGTATCAAAGCAAGAAGAGAAATGGATGATGATTAAGGCAACTTCATTAGAACAAGTTCAGTGTTTATGATCTTAGCAAGAGTTGGGTTCTGAAAACGGGATCCAACAATAAGGTTTTTTATTCCATCAATTGGCAATTTATCCTAAACTCTCTTGAGGAATTTGGGTTCCTTAATTAATTCATCTACTAGATATATCAATGTATCAACTCTATCCCTCATTGCATTATAATAAATAGAGAACCTACAAACATTATTAAAGGTGCAAAAGGCTTAAGACAAAGGGATTCAATTTCCCTATATATATTCACCTTAAGCAATGAGGTTCTTGATAGACTTATTGGAAAATCATTGCTCAAGAAGGAAACTTTAAGTATCATAAAAAATTTAGGAAGTTGAAGCTTCATTGTCTTTCCTTTACGGATGATCTACTCCTACTTTTAGGAGTTAATCTCAACTCCATCAGTGCTTAAATGACTTAGAAGTTTCAAGGGATTGTTTCAACTATATATGAATAAAAATAAGAGCTACATAATTCTCTTAATTGGTGGAGCTCATTTTACAACATAGATCACTTAGTTTATAGGGCTCTAGATTAAGGAACTACCTTTCACCTATCTGGATATCCCCATCTTATATAAAATACGAACATATATAGACTTTATTCCTTTGATTGAAAAGATTAAAAGAAGAGATAGGAGTTAGTGCAATAAAGGCCTCTTTGAAACTAGAAAAGTTCATCTTATCCACTCCATCCTTAATTCTTTTCTTGTTTATCATATCTCACACATTTTTCTTCCTAAAATATTAATCAAATGAATAAAGAGGACACTTAGATCCTTTCTATGGTCAAGTGATGATAAAGGAAATCCTTTGCTAAAGTGAAATTGAATAAGGAATGTTCTCTTAAAGAAGAAGGTGATTAAGGACTGGTATAATAAAACTCACAAACAAAGTCCATATGATAAAGAGAATTTGAAGAATATAATATGATAAATAATATTTATTCATTCAATGGGTGCATTCGTAGTTTTTGAGAAGAAAAAGCTTCAGAAGTGTGAAGCCTAAATCTAATACCTCATGGAATATGCTAAAAATTTATAAGGTTAAGGGATCTTGTGCGATTACAATTCAACCATAAGCTTAGTGATGGAGCAAATACTAGCTTCTAATTTAACAATTAGATTAATAATGACCCTTTATATAGTATCAAAGATTTCTCAAACCTAAAAATCATAATGCACGATCATGTTACTACTAAAGAAGACCTAAAAGACAACATGCAGGTGTTTCTTCCTTCAACATTTTCCCGTTATTGGCACAAGCTCTAAGATTTAATCCAAACTCCAAAAGAGTTGATTACATATATAGGTTAAAGCAATATTCTAGTGTTTTCCCCAATAATTCTTAAAGCAACTCCTTAAGATCAATATTCACAAAATGACCTAATATAGATTGGTTTGGTTTAATCAAGCAACTCTTAGGATGTCATTCATCCTATGGCTTTCCATTAAAGGAAGGTTGCTTACTCTTGTTATAATATGTGATTTTCCCAAAATTACAATTGTTGTCCCTTGTATAGAAAAAATCTCAAATCCATTTGTCATTTTCTCTTCTAATTTAAATTCTTTTCTTACTTATGGGAGAAAATTCAAAAGGTCAGTAACATAACTTGTATGTTGACTGGTCCAACATTGTATTCAAGATGAGCAATAGTCAAAGGAAATATAAAGAAGACTACCTTATACCCAAAACAGCATTTTATAGCTTGCTCTATGCTATATGGAAATAAAGAAACTCCAAAACTTACAATATCACTAGTTTTCAGTCACAAAAATTCTTTACAAGCTTAAAGGAAGGAAGAGAGAGCATGCTTTGGTTCATCAGCTCCACATTCAATATAGTAGTAGCATTATGAGCATATGGGATTTTTTAGAAGCTAAATTTTATTGTGCTACTGATCTGACCAAGTTCATGTTTGATCGGAAAAAGAGAGCATGCCATATTTAGAGAACCGTTAGATTTCAAAACTTTTTAGAAATCTTATTTGCAGCGGAAGGAATATATCTAAATCATCATGCCTTCTATACATGATATGGTATAAAGATAATAATAAACATAAGCAAGATAGTGATATTACCGACTCCTTCGCTGTAGCTTTAATTCCTCGCTGCGCTATCTTCTCCTTCTTTTTATATCCAAAGCCTTTGCTTTTGAACCCTTTCCTTTGTCAATCTATCCTCTCCTTGTTGTTGTATCCTCAACCAACTTGATCTACCACTTGTTCTTCTTAGACAACTTGGTTAACAAGATCCTTTAGTGGGAAAGGAGAAGAAACACTTTGGAGGAGTATTTTCTTAGAAGAAAGAAGGAAACAATGAGACACTTCTCATTCTAGGTTTCGACCATGCATAGGTGAGAGGAGAGAGTTGATCAAAACAATGCAAGAACACTTTTTTACACTCCTAATTTCGGTTATGCATGAAAAAAGAGAAGAGGGAGAGCATCCAATGCATCACACCTTTCTTTAATCAAATATAAAGGAGCCATTAAATGAGACTCTTCTCATTTATTTTAAGATGGCTATATGAAAAGACCAATCACCTAATATTGATATGCCAATTTCAGCTTTGGAAGATGGAAGAAGGAAGATGGTTCATCCAATGCACATCTTTTTTCTTTAATCTAATGTATGCTAATAGGTTATATGCTAACATTAAAAGATAACCATTAAACCATTTAATGGTAAGTTCATATCTCTATTTAATGATGATAAACCATAATAAAGATCATCTTTATTTAGCAATTTAATGTTAAATGTGCAGCTGCACATTCAACCCTAATAAAACTAAAATTGCTACTCCTTTCTTTAAAAAATTTGTTTTAATATAGTTATTCTAATAAATTATATTAAACCAAAGTCTAGCCCATTTCTAAATGAACATTTGGTCTTCTAATTAACCATTAATTAGTGCTTAATTTAATCAATTATATTAAACCAAAGTCTAGCCCATTTCTAAATGAACATTTGGGCTTCTAATTAACCATTAATTAGTGCAAGCCCAATAT
>JAOTAX010000007.1:9109490-9126391 GCA_025629825.1 Erythroxylum guanchezii
AACAAGCTAGGGTTTTAATTTCCTTAGCCTTCAAGTGAGATTTTGAAGTTGTTCAAGAAGAGAAAAAGTAAGAGGAACAGAAGAGCTTTCTTTTGAGCCAAAGATCCCTTCATTTGGTGAAGAATGAAGGTAAGATCATTTTGAAACTTTTAGATTTTTGGAAAGATTTTAGTTTATGAAGTTTAGAAAATGTTCAAGTATTTTAGAAACCATTTCAGTGATTGTGCTTTGTGGGATTTTCAATTGGAAACCCTATTGAGTGGGGTTTTGTTATTGTATAAGGGGATCAAGAAAGACAAGAGGAGCAGTAGGAAAGAACCTTTGATACCTCAGGTTGTTTGCAAAGAGAAGAGGCATTTTGAGCAAGCCAAGTCATTAAGTAAGGAAATCAATGTGTGTACATGTTTATGATAAAATCTATAAGCTACTACTGTTTTCTACAAATCAAAAAGTTTTCTGATTTCATTTGCATCATAAGTGCTGCATTATTGTTTATGAATGATTGTGAAATCTGCTATATGTTTGTTGCATGATCTGAGTGATGTTTTTTAAAAGAAAAGACCATGAAAGTGATATCTTTGAAAATATGCATGTTTATGAAATCATGTATTCAAGAATGGTTTTCAAGATATACGTCAAGTATATGAAAAGCAAGTTTTCAAGAGAGTGTGCCTTTTTGGGCATTATGCTTACAAGGTTTTAAAATCTATGTGTTATGTGGGTTTGTAGTGGTCTCCTAAGTTAAGTCAAGTGCACTTGTCAAAAAGCTTCTCCCGCCTACCCGCTAGTAGCATGGAGCTCCTTCATAGACTCCCCTAAGTTCACAGCTACACAAGACCATTATGCGAAAATGTGTAGTACGTTCTGTTTTGGATTCACCCAAACCATTTGATATGTTTATGTGTTTATGACAAGTTGATGTGAGTGATGCATTCATGATTCGCATACACATGAAATTCGACATTGAATATGAGTTATAAATGTTTTGACTAAAAGTCTAAGAATCATGTGTTTATGAACTCAAGGAAAGTTTTCTAAGACAAGTAAAATGTTTTCAAAAGTTTTGTTTATCTTTTTATTATAAACTGTTGCTCACGAGCTGTCAAGCTCACCCCCCCCCCCTTCGGTCCCATCCTTAGGTTATAGCTAAAAGATCAAGTGTTCGAGAGCCTAAAGGAATTGTTTCATTTGCTATTTTGTAGTTCTTGTAACCTTTGTAATATGAGATTTCGGATTATGACGTATTGTAGCTTCAAAGGCCATTATAGTTTTGTAAAACTCTTTGTTTGAGGGTATCGAAATGTGAATGATGACTATGAGTTGTAAGTAATGTATTAAAGAGTATGATGAAGGAAAGATTGGAGAGTATTATGATATTCCACAGTTTCAGTTATGGATGTATGATTTTATAGTTTCCCTCGTAATATGGTATCAAAGCCAAGAAGATGAATCAACGATATTCAAGGAATTGCCATAGGATTAAGGTCACATTCATGATCTGAAGTTGGGCTCTGGAAACGGGATCCAACATAGGTGGTATCAGAGTAAGAAGAGATTACAAGGAACCACGCTCAGGTATGGTGGTATTTTCTGAAGAGTTGGATTCCAGGAACAGGATCCAACAAATAATCTCTGGTTCTAGAAGATGAGAAAGAGTTTTCATTAATTTGTCTTTGCTTTTCTAGACCTATATTTACAATTTACCTTTGTCAATGGAACAATGTTCATAAATTATTGAAAAAAGGTATCCTAAAGGATAACTTTATGCCTATGATTATCTTTCTTTATTACAATTGATGATGAGAGTGATATAATTAGGAGACTTTTGCCCTAACGATGGTAAACCTAATTTTTAAATAATAATTTTAAGGTTAAATCATAATGAAAAACATAGAATAACCAAAACAAGATTCGATAAATATTGCAACCTCTACTCTTGGTAAATTCGATCCAGCATAAATTATTTTTCTTCTTCTCAAGAATCTAATGGGAATATCCAATATAACTGTATGTATTATGGTAGAATATTTAAAGGGAAGGACTTTAAAGAATGAAAGAACAACGTGTTGGTGTTAAGGATAATATTGCTTCTTGCAAAAAAAAAAAAACCATTTGATGTATATGAGAGGATTGGGCATTATTTACAACAACAAGAAAAAAAGAAAAAAGGAAAATAAAGACGCTCATGATATATCTTTTGGAGATGAGCTACTATTGAAATAAATTATTATTTTCCTCTAAGGATGTTGTTTTGCTGTAAAAAGTGTTTTTGGTTGATAAGGATGTTGTTTTGTGGTATAAAAGACCATGGGCTAGATGGTTTTATCATTCATGTATTCTTTTAAATGCTTTAAGTTCACCATATCTTCAAGAAGCAATAGATGCTATAACAATGATAGGCCCAAGATTCTTATTATGAGATCCGTGTGCCTTTATTTCAAGATTTAGAAAAGGAATGTCAGTCAATTGTGGATATATATATAAGATCAGTTAGGAATCAAGATTATATAATATTATGTAAGACGAGTAGACTGATCAAAGACAAAGAACCTTGATTAATTTCTAAGTTTATTGTAATATTGAAATATCAAGTCTGTTAATGCTTCTAATATGATAAATAGTGTTAATGTGTTATCTAAATTATTTTCTAAAATTGTTTAGTAGGTTAGACCAAAAAAGGTTGCACATTTGTTATAGATAATGAAACTAATTCTATATTAGTTGGGTACTTATTATAATTAAAGTATGGGCATATTTATTGGTCTCTATGAGCTGTTTATTGTATAAATCTTATTTTAAAAGATATTAGTGGTATGGATCATATTTCTAGTCTTGCTTCACATGCATCTAAGATCATAATTTTTGTGTATAATCATATCACAATTTTGTCTTGGTTAAGAAAGCAAGAAGATTGGGCTAAGGTCATGCGTCCTGCTGCTCCTAGATTTGTAACTACATTTATTATTTTGAAAATTATTTATGAACATAAACAACTACTTTAAAATTTAGTGACAAGTAAACACTTTTCAAGTTATAAGTTATCAAAAAGTAAAAAAGAAAAAGAAGTTTGTGTTATTATTCTAAATAACAAATTTTGGGATGCTTGTTTCATCATTATGAAGATTATGGCTTCGTTTATAAGGTTGTTAAGGATTGTTGACTTAAATGAGAAGTCATATTTGGGGTATATATATGATGATATTTATAGAGGTCACAAAACAATTATAAATCTTTTTAAAAGGAAAGAGAAATTGTATAAGCCTTATGTAGATATTATTGACCGATGATGGGATAAGCATCTTACTCAAAGGATCCACATAACAACTTATTTTCTCAATCCTTATTGCTTATATAGTGGAGACACATGTACAAATAATATTATGGGTGGTTTGTTTGATATGATTTGAATACAAAGGTATTTTCGCTATTAAAGAGAAATCATAAGTAATAGATGAAATTAAATTGTATCGTAAAGGTTTGGAGAGCATTGCTAGATCATCAGCAAAGAGAGAACTTATGATGGAAAAAATGTAGTATATCAAGTGTTTATACTTTTAGTTCATTCTTTACTTATTAATAATATATTTTTTATTTTTCATAACTATTAATTTAAAATAAAGATAGTGGTGGAGATTATTTGGTGAAAGTGCCCTGACATTGATAAAATAACCTCTACGTCAAATTGTGAATGTAATTGGAGCATTTTTGGACATATTCATAAAAAGAAATGAAATGTTTGGAATATTAAAGACTTAATGACCTCGTTTATGTTACTTATAATTTGAGAATGTGCCCTGACATTGATAAAATAACCTCTACGTCAAATTGTGAATGTAATTGGAGCATTTTTGGACATATTCATAAAAAGAAATGAAATGTTTGGAATATTAAAGACTTAATGACCTCGTTTATGTTACTTATAATTTGAGAATGAAGGTGATTCTTAGATATCTTTACAGAACCACAACTTATCTCTGAATGAGATTAGTTTACCTTCTTTTATTCAGATATCGCTTTATAGATAGGCAAACCCTAACCTCTGCCGGTGACCATGGCTCCATTCTCCGTACCCACAACTCCATATCAACTTCTCTCCTCCAGCACCACCTAAAATTACCAAACCAATATCGAGAAGAACCATTTCTCCATTTCAAGCTCCTTCTTCTCCATCCATCTGTCTTTTGTTTCCTTCTTGCATCCTTTGATGTCAGCGTTTTCCTTGCAAAACAAAACATCATTAGACTTCCATTTAGATTTTAGACTATTAAACTGTAATGGAGACAAATTTTCCTCCTCTACCCTCAACCATATCATTTCCCTCTTCTCCCCATTCATCTCCTTCTCAACTTGCAATGCCCTTTGCATCTCACTCTTCTTCCCTATCTCACTCTACAAATCAAACTATCCACCCCAACCTCTACAGTTTCACCTCCACCTCCTACAGCTTCTACTCCATCTGACAGTGTGTATCAATATAATAAAAGGGCTAGAAAGACTTGGAAACAAATTGTGGGTGATAATTTTGACTCGAACTGCGGTCCATCAGTAGATATTGAAGGCATGTTAATGGTGGCTCCAAGTCTAGACATACTACAAGAAGGAGCAAGGACTTGGGGCGCTGCACTAATTGGTTTTTTTAATGGGTAAAAGGCCAACTTTTTTATGATATGAGCTTGGACCCAGAGAAATTGGAAAGGTAGAGGTCTAATGGAAGTTATGCTAACTAAGGAAGATAACATAATCTTTACCTTCTCCTCCAAATCGAAAGCTTAAAAGGTAATTGAAGAAGGCCCTTGGCACATCTCTCAACTTCCTTTATTTCTTCAAAATTGGCAACCGAGCATGGAATTAGAGAACATTAGATTGAAAAACATTCCTCTATGGGTGAATATCCATAATATTCCTTTGGAATATTGGACAACTAAAGGTTTGAGTATGCTAGCTAGTATGGATGAAAACACTGCTTTGAGGAAACGAATTGGATTTGCACTTCTATGTGTGAGTATGGATATTTCTAAGGAAATGAAAGACAACATTTCCCTATCCTAAGGTTGCCCGATAGGCATTCTCTCAAAGAAGACAAGGTTTTGGTTACATTCCAATGGAAACTTTCCTTAAAAGCACAAGGCAAATAATGGAAAGCATCGGGGAGAGTTTTCATTAGAGTTGACTATTGGGAAGTGATGGAATTGGAGAAGCTTAATTCTTTAGATAACAAGGAACTAAAGAAAGCTAAACATGTGTTAGATAACCATGAAAGCCTAGGTAGGTTGGTTTAGGCTAAAGGGGAACTACCTGCAAAAGGTGAGAGTGCTCAAGATGATAATTTTCCAGATTCAGTTCAATCTGTGGAAATTCGACAGCAAATTTTGAGTGCCTCAAATAAACTATTAAGGAACCAGGGGGAAAAATGAAAAGGAAATTAGTGGGATAAATCCTTGTTATAGAGACTAGGAAATCTAACTAACTGGGCAAACTCAACAGCTGGAAGAACAGCAAAGAGGAGCCACCCATGAGGAATAGTTTGAATAAGTAAACCCTCATAAGAACAACAGGAGTAGTAAGAAAGGCTTCAAAGGGAAAAACAACCACATATGACCATGATAGTCTGGAATGTAAGAGGAATAAACAACTATTTTAGGCTTAATATGATAAGGGATTTTGTTATGAAGGAATAGCCTATGTTATTTTGTTTATTGGAAACCAAAATTGAGGAAGCAAACCTGAATAAATTAAGTTGTTTGTGTAGCAAATGGCAGTTTCTCACAAACCACCAATGTTATGCCTATGGAAGGATTATTATTGTTTATGATGAAGATATTTTGGAAGTGGAAGTTCTGGAAACCAGTCAACAATTTATCCACACAAAGTTTTACTTCAAAACGGAAAACACTTATGCTTTAGCTATGTTTGTCTATGGTTTTAACACAGTGTTTCAAAGAAATGAGCTATGGACTTTCCTTTAAAGACTTAAAGCTTCAGTTGTAGACCTATGGTTAGTTAGTGGGGATTTTAATACCAGTCTATATAGATCAGAGACGGAAGGGAATTGCAACCTACTCAACTACACCTCTGATTTGTTTAATTGCATGTAGGATGTGGAATTAACAGATTTAAAATCTAAAGGTCATAGGTTCACTTGGTCCAATAATCAAAGCTCTAACTGGTTCATTCGGAAAATCTAGATAGAGCTATGGTGAATATGGAATGGTTAACTACTTTTTCAAAGAGTTTAGCCAATTTCTTAGACCCGAAAATTTCTGATCATACCCTTATCAAGGTGAATAATTTGCTTAAAATGATTAGAATTCATCACCTTTTCATATTCAACAATTTTGGTTAATATGGAGGGCTTTCAAGAAGCAATTACAAAGGGATTAGAATATGATATTTATGGTACTAAGCTGTTTATTTGTTTGCAAAAGCTCGAGGCTATTAAACAGGAATTGAAGATGTTAAATTTAAGGAGAGGTCAGAATTCCACAAAGAGATAGAGAAAGCAAGAAGCAAGCTATCTATAATTCAGAAATCTTTGGCAACTAGTCCAACTAATTGCAATCTAGCTATATCCAAGAGGGAAGCACTTAAGTCCTACTTGCAAATAGTAGATAATCATTGTTCTTTATTTAAGCAAAGGACCAGAATTAATTGGATTAAAGATGGAAATAGATGTATAAAATTTTTCTTCAATTTAATGATTTCCAAAAGAAATGTTAACAGAATTACCTCCATAAAATCCAAATATGGGGAACTTTGTTTGGGGAAGTTGAAATTGCTAACGGAGCTAGGAATTTTTATCAAAATCTCTTAGGCACAAAAGTTCATTCTACAGGTAATGGAGTGGATCTTAGGCAATTTGTTACAATCAAGATTCTTAAATATGAAGCATCTTTGCTAATTAGACCTGTCATGGACCAGGAAATAGAGAACGTGGTTTTTAATATGAATGGCTCTAAGGTCCCAGGTCCAGATGGCTTGAATGGTTTTTTCTTTCAAAAAATTTGGGGAAACATTGGGAGATTCGTTAAAGATGCTATACAAGAGTTTTCCAAAATGATTTATTGCTTAAGGAGATTAATAAGACCTTCCTATGTTTAATCCCTAAGAGTCCTAACCGAACAACTTGGAGTGATTTCAGACCTATATCATGTACTAATTTTCTCTATAAGATCATCGCCAAGGTTTTGGCAAATAGGCTGAAAGATGTTCTTCACTTACTCATTAGTGAGAATTAAGGTGCTTTTATGCGTAGTAGACATATTGGGGATAATATCCTTTTATTACAAGAGCTTTTAAAAGGGTACACTCAAAGAAGAAGCCCTCAAAATTGCACTATTAAAGTGGATCTACAAAAAGCTTTTGATAGTGTTAACTGGGGATTCTTGCTACAGACTATGGACGTTATGAAATTTCCCCTTAAGTTTATTAAATGGGTTCAAGAATGCATTATCATTGCTTCATAAGGACTATTGATTAATGGAAGCCCCTCATAGATGTAAAAGGACTTAAGCAAAGGGATCCTCTTTCCCCTTACCTATTCCTTATTTATATGGAGGTCCTCACCCTTTTGCTGAAACACAACACTTCATCTGATTCCAACTTCAGATACCATTCTAAATGTAAGAAGCTTTCACTGACTAGCTTATGTTTTACAAATGATCTTATTCTTCTAAGTAGGGCAAATGCTCCTTCAGTTTCTCTACTAATGAGTACTCTCCAGTTTTAAGGAGTTGTCTGGATTGAGTATCAATTTTCACAAAAGCTACTTCTTACTATCTAAAAGTGCTGCTCACCTATCAAATTCTTTGCCACAAGCAACTGGCATGGAAAAACAAGACCCCTTCTCCTGTATTTAGGCATTCCTATCTCTTCTAGGAGGCTAAGATTTGGAGAATGTCTTCCTTTAATAAAGAACAAAAAATATTGGAGTTTTAGACTAATAGAACCCTTTCCTATAGAGGTAAACTTCAGCTTTTGAATCGGTAATTATGTCAATGCAAGTTTACTAGTGCTCTTACATCTTCCTCTCCAAAGGACTTGTTAAAACTGTGGAAAAAATGATGAAGCAATTTCTATAGGGTAAAGGAAAAGGTGAGAAAAGAATTGCAAAAGTGAATTGGAAGCATATTTGTCTACGGAAGAAGGCTGGTCGGTTAGGTTTGGAGTCAACCAGTAAGAACAACAAATTTATAATGATCAGGAGAATTTGGAGAATCCTAAGTGAAAAACAATCATTGTAGATCAAATGGATTCACATCTACATATTAAAAGGTGAGAGTTTTTGGGCTTTAAGAATTAAAGATGGTTACTCTTGGTTCTTTAACCAAATCCTCAGGTTGAGGAAAGATGTTCAACAACATATTACATGACAGATTGGGGCAGGAGATAGAATCTCTCTCTAGTTTGATAACTGGACAGGTCAAGGGCCTTTAATTCATAATTAGTTGGCAAGATCATTACTGGGAAGGTTCTTTAAGAGAGCTAAGCTTCACGAGATAATTAGAAAAGAAAATTGGTTGCTTTCCTTAGAAGAATTAAGACTTTTGCCCATTCCTTAATACAGAAGCCTCAGGGAGAGCGATTTATACTTATAAGATGGGGTTTCTGTATCAAAAATCACTAATAGGAAAGCTAAAAAGCTATTAGATGGGGCAGCTACAAGATTAGGGTGGTGTTCCCTGATTTGGAGCAAAGCTCTCAAACCTAACGCCAACTTTCTTCTTTGGCTAGCTATGTTGAATAGGCATAGCACTATGAATAGACTGAAATTCTTATCCTCTTCTAAATATTGTATTCTTTGCAACCTAGAGAAGGAGACTAAGGATCGTTTGTTCTTTGAGTGTGGTTTCTCTAAAGATGTGTGGTTTAGAATCTCTAGTTTATGTGTCACTAGTACTAGTTGTTGTCGTCTCACATATATATTACTAGAGATATCTCTACTGCATATCTCTAAATATGATAAGGAAATATTTATGATCACAGTTGCAACTTGTCTTCAAGCAATTTGGAAAGAGAGAAACAATCGAAGGTTTAAAGGAAGATCTAACAGCCTACTCTCTCTTATAGAACTCTCTACTACTAATATTAGGGAACAACTGATTGTAAATCAATTGTGACAACATTATAGCAGAGGACTGGCTCTCTCTTGGAGAATATAGTCCTCAATGTTTACTCATAAACCACAGACTTCATCAATGGGGTCTCTCTATTTGGGATACAGTAAAGAAAATAGTGCTACCCACACATAGCGGTTTCCAAGCAACTCAAACATATTTTCAAAATAACCAACTCAAGAAAGAAGGAGAGAAACGAAGATTAAAGGGAATTTGACTCACCTGTAGATATTCGAGAGCATCTTAGCATTCCTCCTCTAGATCTACTGCTTCACCAGTCAAGTATCATGAAGGAAGGTCCTTTGTTCATGTTGGCATACATACTCCAGACCTCTGATATTCAAAATGAAGCTTGTTACTCTTTAGAGATTCACAAATCCTATATAATTTGATCTCCTACCTGTGATGAAATTCTCTTTAAGCTTAAAGACGGATTGAAGAGACGCCGCACCACCATCGTCGTATTGCAACATCCAGAGCTTTCCATCCCAATTGAGTAATCAATTGAAGATTCAAGAAAAATGGGGAGAGCATTACCCTCATTACTAATACGTTGTCGCATAACTTCTCCTAATTATGGTTGCAACGTTTGTCGTTTTGTTCTTTTCTGTTTGTAGTGTTTACCGATGTCGTTTTAACTAACGAAGGGGAGTCACTTTCCTTAGTCGTAAACTAAACTTTTTCTCTTTAATGAAAAAATTTTAAATTCTAAAAAAAATTGAGAATGAAGGACAAATATTTTATACTTTTGTTTTTATTTCATTAATTTTATTTTTATTTTTGATTTTATAATTTCTTTATTATGTATTAAAAGTGCTTAGTAAGAAGGGAATTTAAGATCCACTTGATATTAATTGTATTGAACATAATGCTTTTTTGATCGAAGAAGAAGAAGAACCATTGCCTGATCTTGATTATCATGAATTTAGAAAGACGATTTATGAAGAAAATGTATTTGTCATAACGAATGAATCAAGAACATCTATTAAAAGTTAGTTCATATCTTATTTTGATCATATTTAAGTTAAAAGTATAATGGATTACAAATTTACAATTGAGAATAATTCCAATACATTTCTAATTTGTAATTGGTTTGAATGCAGTAGAAGAAGTTGATTCAAATATTTTAAATGAAACTGTCGCAAGTCTTTAAACAACGTTGGAGAATTTTGAATTTTTGACGATGATGATACACAACATCCTTCAGAAATACAATTTTAATTTTTATTATTATTTTAAGTTTTATATTAGACTCAAATTTATTTATTATTATTTCATTATATAATAATAAGCATTAGTGTTTACTTACTCATATAGTTTTACTTTTTATTTATTAAATACCGGAATATTATTTAAACTTTTAAACCCTAAACATTTCTTTTGATCGATTCGATATTCGATTCAATTTTTAAAACATTAGTAATTATTTAACAACCAAACTAAATTCAAGTGATACGAGACTAAGTAATTGTTTGGATGAGCTTTTGGGAGGTTAATAAACGCTTTTCTTTATTACAAAAGCCTTTTAAAAAGAAAAATGGGTGTTTGACTGTAAAATAAAACCTCTCAAATGTTTTTTTTGAGTAATTTTTTCATATCAATTAATTAGCCTATTTTTTAGTCCCTTTTGTCCTTATATTTTATACATAATTTCTACAATACCCACAAATTCATCTTCACGTTTATCTTGCAAACCCATTATTTGGCTTTTTTATATGTTTTAATATTTATTTTGGATATTAGTTTTACTTATGTTATAATCCATATAAAAGATTTGGTTAGATATATTTTCATTTATATTTCATATGGTTTAAAATTATATAATAATTAATATATTGTAATTTGCATATTGTTTAATATATTTTAAATAATATTTATTACAAAATAAAATATAGTTAAAATTAAAGTATTTTTTATTTTTATGTTGCCAAACAGTCTACTGTGTGAAGCTCTTTCAAAAAATTATTTTTTAAATAACAATCAACTGACTTTTTAGAAAATTTCTTCTTAGAAAAAATGTAAAGAAAAAAGCTACACTGATAAAAGCCACACAAAACCTAAAGCAACGTTAAGCCCTAATATAGCATAATGAATTTAGTTTCTGGAGTAAAAGAAATAAACTAAAATATTTCTTTGAGAAGAATATATTTGTTCACTACATCAAAAACTAAGATTTGTTGCATCGCGTGCGTACGACGGCAGGCTCAAGCTGTCACTGAAAAGGTCATGCCTTTGTCTTAAAATCCTTAATATATTTGGTTACCTCAATGTTGTCGGAAGTCCCAATATACGATTTAGAGAGCTTTCAAGAGAGTTCGATGACCTGGCCACATCTGTTGGATTAAAACAACCACAAAAATCACATTCCTTGCTTCCGCGAGATTCCAACTTGCATCATTTGCATTGTAAACTCCCTTTCCAAACGAAACTATAAAATAGAAAAAGAAAAACCTTGGTCGGTCTTCTGGTTTATAATGACACGCACCCGGAAAAAGGAAGCCCACCCTTGTGTAGATTCGTGTCTTGAAGAAGTCACTGTGACATTCTTCTCTAATATGAATCAGAAATAGATGGTGAAAGATGACTACTTTATGTCATAAAAACCAGAAATAGTTGGTGAAAGATGACTACTTTATGTCCCAAAAACTCGATCACCTATAATGGGACGCAGTGCGCTTGCCCACCTGGGTTTCTGCTAAACCGAACTACTAACGGCTGCGTATTGTTCACTGCAAGCTCCGACATCGTAACTAATACTGGTGTTGATTACTATACCTTATCTTTTCCCGAAACCATCTTCGCTTTTGATTCCATCAGGAAGTTTACTCAGTCTCAGGCAGTTTTCTTGGAGGCAACGCTAGTTATGCTACTTTCTTGGCTCGTCTTTTGCTTCTTTTTGAGGTTTCTGAAGCTTGGAGATGGAAGGAATATTTGGTTCAAGATCAGGTGGTGGATCAGTCGCTTGGATATTTGCTTTGCTACTAGGCACTGGCTGGTTAGTTGATTGTTCCTTCGGCTAATATTTTAGCTTATTTGATTTTACTGCTGCTTTTTATCTTTATTTATTGCAATTTGGACCTTTTTTCTAAGTTTATTTTTTCCCATGGACCAATAAAAAATTTGTCTAATATTCACGCATTTTGACATTGTTATTCTTTATCATATTTAGACTCCATGGGAAATCACATGTACTTTGTGGAATTTACTTTAACAAGCCTCTTCTTTATGTCCTGAGTTTGAGTGATTGAGGTTGTCTTAATATTGCAGAAAACTTGCATGTTGGCATTTAAAGTTTTCTGGTTCAGTGAAGTTGCCTGCTATTTATAATGAATTTTACTAGTCAACAATCGCGAAAGTCTTGTCAAATATTCAGATCCCTTCTTCACTAACCAAAAAAAAAAAAAAAAGATAGAGAAACGAAAAGGTAAAAGATCAATCTTAAGTCTTGTTACTGTATATCTATGAAGGAATAAGACATCAGCAAAAAGCAGTTGTATCTTAAAACTTCGAAAAGAGAAAGTTCCATTACTCAAAATTGTAAATTGTATTGATGTTTTCTGTTAATGCACAGCAATATAAGGAGGTTTCTAACTTGCTTAGAAACAAGAAATTGTTTGTTTGATTTTCGACAACTAGAGAAGAGTTGACCATAGAAAAAAGAATCAAATGCATCAAGACTTCATCGGGGGAGTATTTCAATTTAAAAGTAGATCCATCTATTAAAATCTAATTAACATGCTTTGATCGATTTCTCAATACATTATCATTCTCAACATTTTCCTGATGCTGGTTTTGACTGCCAGAAAGATGGTTGGACTTTAACTTGCTAGAAACATGAAACTTGTTGCTTTGGTTTTCAACAACTTAAAGGAAAGTTGGTATATTGTGAAAATATTACAACAGCACTTCTTGTAGAATTGCAGCCATTAAAACATGCTTGTGATATAGACTTAGATTTAGCGTCCTAATCATATATTGGTTCAATACAACTTTGTTGGTATTGAGGCTTTTAGAACAATTTAAGATAATAGTTGATATATCCCCATTATCTTATACGTTGATTGTGCCATAACTCTGTATTCAAATTCTGCACTAGATCTAGATACAACATTTTGCTTCTTAATTTTTCATAAGTCTAAATTTCCTCCAACAAAGCATCCGATGTGATTTTGTCCATGATTTTCATATACTATCCCTAGTCCAGGAGCTCCCTCTAGGTAACATAAGATCCATTCTAGGCACTCCAATGATGAACAGATGGAGAAGACATGAATTGACCTACAATAGTGACAGAATATGCAATATTAGGGTGAGTTATTGTAAGATAGTCTATTTTTTCATTCTATCTTCTATGCTTTTTAGAGTCTTCAAGCAAGTCTCCATCTTTGGTGAGTTATAAATTAGGGGGCATTGGGGTATTGCATGGCTTAGCTCCCAACTTTCTGGTCTTAGTTAATATATCAAGTACATATTTCATTTGAGACAAGAAAATGCCTTTCTTGCTTCACGTTACTTCTACTCTCAGAAAATACTTCAAAACTCCTGGATCTTTTATGTGAAATTGATTGTGAAGAAAGAATATTAATAATGAAATGCCATATCATCACTTCCAATAATGATGATATCATCTATATGCATAATAAGGAGAATAATCACATATGCAGAATGTTTATAGATGATTCTTTGATCCAATTTGCTCTTATGTATTCCATACGTTTTTATTGCTTGACTAAATTTTCCAAACCAGGCATGTGGTGCACTTTGTTTCAAACCATGCAGGGGCTTTCAAAGATGACAAACTTTTCTATAATCCTCCTCAGCATGTTGCTTAACACTTCCTCTTGGAGGTCAACATGTAAGAAGACATTTTCGATGTCTAATTGATTTAATGGCCTATCATAAGTAGATGTGATAGAAATGAATAGATGATTATAGATTAGCTTAGAGATAAAGTGTTAGAATAATCTATACCATAAGTCTAAGCATAGCCTTTTGCTGTAAGTCATGCTTTAAGCTGAGCCACTAATCCATTAGAATTGATTTTGATTGCAAAAATTCATTTATATCCAATAGCCTTCTCTTCGATAGGTAAGTTCACTAAATCCCATGTACCCATAGCATCTAAAGCAATCATCTCTTTTACCATAGCATTATGCCAATTAGGATGAGATAAAGCCTCATGAATAGTTTTCGAGAGAGACATAGATTCATGTTAGGCAATAAAAGAACATGAAGAGGAAGACAAATAATCATAAGAAACAAAAGAGGAAATAGAATAAGTTCATTGACGTTTACCTTTGCAAGGGCAATTGGAAGATTATTGGATGTTGGATTTGATGTTGAAGAGTAAATAGGTATAGAACTTGTATTAGGATGATTTTGTCTATGGGAATAGACCAAATGGATATGTGGTTGTTTATGTGTAGAGAAAATATTAGTAGTCTAGTAGGTGATCTCTTCAACTAACAGATCATCATCATCCTCCCTTTCAGGCATTGAAGAAGTAGGGAAGAAAGGAATGTGTTTGAAAAAAGTAATATCGGCAAACACAAGCTATTTCTTAAGAGTTGGATAATACTACCGATATCTTTTTTATAGACAAGAGTAGCCCAAACATATTGAAGATTTAGATATAACTTAATGGCCTAAGGACGAACTTCACAAATAAAACAAGTATTGCCAAAATTTTGGTGTGTAAGAGAGAACAAGGATTTAGTAGGGGAAAAACATCATAAGGAATCTCACCAAAAAGAATAGATAAAGGCATACAATGATCACAAAATGGGTTGCGAAGACCACATCGGCCCAAAATGGTTTGGGAACATTAATTTTAGTGCTCTAGCAGTTTCAAAGAGGTGACGATTTTTTCTTTCAGCCACATCATTTTGATCAAATAGTGCTCTATCAACACTATTTAGGGTATGATCAATCCTACAATCTGTATCCTATCCCTAATTTGTGACAAGAATTAACTTAGTGGATGCAACAAAAACTCTTCTTTTGTTTTCAAATGTAAACGTTTGGCTTGAAAAACAAATTGTCCTTTTACTAGTATTATAGTATTTTATGGGCTTCTAGACTTATAATATCCATAAATATACATGAACTTGTATTACAATAACACGTGGCATTGATTGCAGTTTGAAATTTTTGTAATTTGTAGTTTGCTTCTTTAAATTTTTTTGTAAGATGTAGTTGGTTTCTTAACTATTTTGTATCTATAAGTTGTCTATTGATATAAAAGGACAATAAACATAGTGGTTTCCTTCTTTTTAGCTAGACACTTCGCTTATTGCAGAAAAGTAATATAGTATCCCCAAACTGTAAGGACAGGATTCTGAGGATTCTTATGCCCTTAATTCTAATTGATGTGGGATATCTTAATAATACCTACCTCACGCCTAGGAATGGAGATTTGGGGCATTAAGTTTGTAGGTTTGAATTTCTATTGGGAATCACCTGACTAGAATCTATGGGAGTCCCAACATCGAATTAGCGCAAACTCTGATACCATTTTAAAACTACATAATGTAGCTTATGGAAGGAGGACTTTCCTAACCTTATAACACTTGTTATGCTCTTATTCCTAGTGAATGTAAGATGTCTTAATGAGTATAGGATTGCTTGATTTTCTATTTAAGTGAATTACATTACTTACTGAGGTAAGAAATTAAATAGTATCAACATGTATATTAATGGGGTAGAAGGACAGTGTACATTAGGATTCAAAGTTTTAGTAGTGTCATCATTTTTTATGAGGCACCACCCTTGATCTCAAACCTTAGAGCTAATTTGCCACCATGTTGATTTTTTAAAAATACAAGTTCTTGGAGCTTTTTGGTTATAGTCATTAAACGACCATAATTAGAGTTGGCTAAGTCGCTTCACAAAAGGAGAGCATGACTGAACCGAGCCTGTTCGTTTTACATTGAAAGACTCTCCTCTGTTGCGATTACCTAGCCTTTCATACAATTGAGCAAGACTCATCGCATTCGTTAAATCTGGTGGTTGGTGTAACTCCACTTCGACAACAATATATTACTGTAGCCCAATTAAGAAAATCTGAACTTCTTGCTCCATTGTCAATGAATGGCTCGAATTGACAATTTGCTCAAACTGACGTTGATAATCTTCTACTGAACCGGTTGTTTAAGTTTAAACAATTCTTACAATTTATTACTTTGGATAGGAGGCCCAAAATGTAGATTACATTGTTGCTTGAAAGCATCCCACGTAATGGCTAGTCTGCCCCTCTCCAATTTCAGGAACCATAATTGAGCATCGCCTTCAAGATGGAAAGATGCCAAACCAACTTTATCTTCCTCAAGTGTGTTTTGATGCCTAAAGAAGTGCTCGCATCTGTTAATCCAACGAAAAGAGTCATGGAATCCATCGTATTTCTGGAAATCCAGTTTAGAATATTTGGAAAAAATGAGGATGCTTCTTGTGTTTCCCCCTCAAATGCTCATGTCTCACGACTGCCTTTAGTGACACTTCCCTCTCCATCACCTCTCTCTAATTTCCCAGTAGACAATTCTTTTGATAATTCATCCAAACGGTTAGCCAATTCTTACTGTTGTGTTGCTAGTGCTACACGATCTTGTTCCTTTTCCTAACAATCTTTAGCACGATATTCCTCATATATTTTAAGGAAAGATTCAAATTGTTGTTGAAAAGAATGCCAATCTGCCATAACCACTGGCTCTGATGCTGATACGTTAATGGATGAGAAACAGGTATTTTTATTGATATATAGCTATATTCTCGTAGTATAACCACAAGAGCTAG
>JAOTAX010000007.1:9126491-9156509 GCA_025629825.1 Erythroxylum guanchezii
CCTTCTCCCTCTTTCTCCTAAAATAAGTCACTATGGGTTTAGGACCCATAGTGCTATCCGGATCTGTGGTGCTATCAGATGCCAATTTGGTATGATCAAGTCCCCTACATCTTGTTATAGGCCTAGTAAGGCTGAAGTCTGGTTGTAGTTTACTAGAATTTTGAGTTTTCCTTCCTTTATGACTTATTTTTATAGTACGAAAGCTTGGGCTCGTTAGAGAGAACCCAATGATCAAGCTTGGGCTCGTTAGAGAGAACCCAACAGTCTCCAAGGGTAAAAGTACCCGGCGGTATGCTCCTTACGCTCGTTATTCCTTTAGCTAGTTAGAGCTTTATGAAAGGGAAGCACTTTTCCTAGGACGGGTAGGCAAATACTGGTCATTCATAGGCGACTTATCTTTATCCATATCCAAGAAACTGGGACTGAGACTGCCACAAGAGGGAATGCTCATACCATGGAAAGCGTTAGCCCTTTAACCTGGTTTTCTATTGCATAAACTGCCCCTTAAGAACTTTTCTGAAAGTATCTGCCATTATTTTTGTCTTCAATTGTCTTTAAGGTTTACAGATAAAACTACCAAGGACTAACCCTGCTAAAAATAGCAGATCTAAATGTACAATAATTCAAACATAATAACTAAACTGCTGCACATGACTGTAACTAATAGTAAATATATAAATTGAAGACAGCCATAAACTATTCATCATTCCTTCTGCTTTTGTTGCCTCCGTTGGTAAACCTTCAAAGGTACTACTTCAGCAGCCAAGTCTGATTCTGGTCATTTAATGACTATAACAATTTTCCTTTGTAAAATTTACGTTTTCATTTTATGTGAACGTAGATTTTGTCTACTTCTAATTTTAAATTGCTTTATAATGCTTTTATGAATTGTTGTAATTGCTAGTTATTATTTTTCAGGATGATCGAAAAGTGGTAGTAAAGAGGAAAACAGAACTTGGTGGGACTTTCTCAATTGCAAGTTGTATCATTTTCATTGGTTTGTTTGCTGCGTGAGTATACTACTATGATCGCTTTTAAAGCGAGCATTTCAATTTTATAGGTTCTAATTGTTATTTTACATTTATTTGTTGCTTCGCATCTGTTGCTGGAGAAACAAACAATGACTTGACCTTTTAGTTTTTGTTCTCAGGTTGCTTTACCAGATTATATCAAAGAGGAACATTGAAGTGCATAATGTGAGAGCAACAAATGCACCTGATTTAGCAGCTTTTGTCAATGACTTGGAATTCAATATAACTACTGTTTCTAGCATGAGTTGTTTAAACTTACGTGGGCCTGATACCATAGTTACAGGAAGCCCTGGATTTATTGACTACCGGGTTTCTCGCCTGGTTGAGCTTGTGAACTACACATGTTGGAATACAAGCGTAGGGCCAACCATAAGTTTTCGGTGTAACAACTGCCACTTAACTAAAGACCACATGTTCATTTCATGGCAGTTTGTTGATCTTCCACATAGTCCTGCAACTGCTGTGGGTTATCAGTTCAACCTTACTGCAAAAGATCAGGCTGATAAAAAGCATGTTAGTTTGGTTAGTGGCACGCTAAAGGATGGAGGGACTTCTAATGGTAGACCAGTTTCATTCAGAGGGAATGGTTCAAATGTATTGAAGTTTAATTTATTTCCTCGGATATACCATAATCTACATGATCTAAGGCTCATTCAACCTCTATTTCATGAATTCCTTCCTGGCTCATATTTTGATGATGCATCCCAATTTCAAGCCTCCTTGGAAGCTTATGCTGATGGATTAGTTAACACCACATTGCACATCAACTATCTCTCTGCATATATTGTTGAGGTTGAAAATAAAAGTATATTGGGTCCAGGTAAATGCATGTCTATACCAGTACTGAAATGTTCATCTTAGTATTGAAAATTTTATGTTTTTAATGCTTCTTTACTATCATTTCACAAATATGGAATGTAGGCATAACCATCTGATGAATATTTTAGAATTACAACAGTATATTTTGTCCTAATTTCTTGCTTAGGAAATGAGGTAAAATACTGATTGCATACTGGAGATGCTCTTTTGGAAGACCAATTTCTGCCGTCCTTTTTCTTTGCTTTGATTGCATCTTTTCATGACTTTGAATGCTTGCTTGGTTTGCTTATATTAGGACTTGTCATTAACCTACCAACTTATGTATCAAATTCATGCTGAAACCAATATTAATTTTTGATCTTGGACTAGATATGATGTGCATCTTGTCAGATTTTTTATTTTTTGGTCCATAGCGATTTATAAGTTCATAAGGAAACAACAAAATGGAGCTTATAATAACATCAAAAAAATTAATGGCACTGTGTTTTCTGCAAGAGCACATATTTTCAAATATTCTAAAATGTTATTAAACTGGTTTTGAAGAACTGGAATCACATCTTTAGCTATGTGTGCATATCAAGGGTGTTGTCCAAATTCATACCTCATAAAGTTCAGTTTTGAAGGTCCATTGGGTGTGATAATCTATAAAGGCCACTTCGTATTAATTTTCCCTAATTAAACATTAGTTTGATTTTTTTTGGGCAACGAAACTGACCTATTGTAGGAAGTTGCTTTAAATTTGGTTATGACCTATTGTAGGAAGTTGCTTTAAATTTGGTTATCATACTAGGAATTTCATGAAACCATATTGTAAACTACTATATATGCATTTTGATAATAAATTACTATATATGCATTTTATTAATTGTCAATCCAAAAGAACTTCTAAAGCTAAGTTTATATTATATGGATTTTTGTTGAAAAACCCCAACACCTTTGGTAGTCTCACTGATTTGACGCAAAAATTAAACCAATACACAACATTTAGAATAGCTTGTATATTTGTTATGTGGTGTGGCTAATAAAGAATCATTGACTATAATGCATTATGTAAAAGTTTTGACTTGTTATGTGTTGGAGCGTTAAAAGGCTGAATAGGTTCCACGTAAGAAAGAAACAAAGGTTAAAAGTGTCTTCTTTATAAAAAGAGTTTAGAACCGAATTCCTTAAGGTGTTTGGTTGAAGAAGGTATCCATACCTATATACAAACACATTGAATGCCTAACCCATTTACTGGAGATGAAGTAGCAGATAACTCCTTGGATGCCACAATTCAAGAAATACTAAAATAAACATAGAAATTATATAGATTACAATAGCTCTAGCTACAACTTCAAGTGTTCTTTTGAAATTGTTGACATCTCAGTTTGTTTTACATATTGGTTTTGTTGTAAACATGATGTTAGGGACCGATCTTCAATTTTCTTTTAATGGAAACAAACTATGTAACATCTACAATTTTCTTTTAGTGAAAAGAAACTATATAAACTTTAAATGATTTCTTTAACTTCAAAATGTTTATGCACAATTTTGTCTTTTCAGTTTTGGCAAAATGAAAATTGAGCCTTGTAGGGGGTGGTCGTGTTGGTGGAGTGGGGGCATGGGGCCAAAAGGTCTTGTGTTCGAATCCCTCTACCTATGCTCCTCGATCGTGCCTGTCGTACTGGGCTTGCCTAGTGCGGAGTACCCGGTTGACGTAATTTGCAGGCTAATGTGTCAATCCGGAGGTTTGCTCAGTACGCATCCAAAGGATAGCGGTTGCGGATTCCCCCGTTTCAAAAACAGAAAAAAAAAATGAAATTGAGATACAAGACAATGTGAAAATAAGAAATTTCCATCTTTTCAGCAGGATCTAGAATCAACATATCAATTACTATAAAAATGAAATGATTCCATTTTCTCACTAAAGGCATTTGGCCCCACGGTCATCAGCTTGTCCATACTTTGACATGAAAAGTTTATATAGATCAATTTCACCATGTTAAAGATTATGATATTATGTTTTTGGACTTCAAACTTGTGATAAGTTAATATTTTCATAAATATTATTACTTGTCATCACCATTCTAGATGACGGAGAATCATGTCCAGACATTATGTTTAGTTATCATTTCTGATCTTGGTTATTTGCTATTAGTATATTTGGGTTCCTCAGCGGGGAGTTGTAGTAAAGTCATGTAAGGTTATTGCTGTGGGAAGTGCAATCAATTTGAATAACTGAACATGAAAAGACACTTATCTGATTATATGGGTGAAAGAGTTGATCGACAAGCATATGTTCACTGGCACGTTTAGTGAACCATTAGATGAAATCTTGTTCATTATGAAGTTTTGGATTTGGGTAGTTTTGGATGGTATAGAATGCATGAATGCTCTGGAGCCATCTTTGATTTCAAGTTCTTTTGTTGGCTTCTCAACGTTAGGTTGCATGCTTCACTTACCTGGGAAAGAATTGTGATGTTTATGCACTACCTATGGGATTTTCATTTAAACAAAGCAGCCTTAAAAGTTCCAGCTTAAAAGATCTCACTGTGTGGGAAAATTGCTGAGAGAAATTACTGCATATGCTTCTAGCAGAATTCATATGCCTGTAACTAGAAACCTAAGGTTCTTATAGGATAAAATATTTGCACTGCTCTGAATTTTGTTTTCCTACATTGGTTTCTAGCAGAATTCATATGCCTGTGACTAGAGACCTAAAGTTCGGATAGGATAAAAGATTTGCATTGCTTTGAATTTTGTTTGCCTATATTGGTTTCTATTTGATGTCATATTGAAGATTCTCAAAACGTTACATAACTGTTAATAAATAAACCTGAGTATTCCATGAATCTTACCTAAGACAATCCCTATCATTGAGTGTGACAAATAGAAGAATTGTTAACTAGTAGCTAAAACTCAAAAAATTAGAAATATGGCTGATATTAGGCTAGTTTTTTAGGGTTTAATATGTTGGAACTTGGAAGTTAGGATTTTGGTTGTTGGAATTTTGTGAAGAACATAAACATTGGATAGTAGAAACTAGGAATCAATCTTATAAGAAAGCATCACACCTTATAGTTGAAAACTCAAGTTTATAGAAAAATTTTAGATTGCTTGTTCTTGTTGAAGAGCTGAATACATATATATATATAGTTCTTAGAACCCTTATTATAGTAGGAAAGGGCTCATAAAAATTCTATAAGTCCTAAACAACTAGGATAACATATCTAAAATATAATAACATATTTATCTTACTACTATTTCCTATCAAATAAGGAATTCTAAGACAATCTAAATTTCAGCTCTTATCTTTAATGTCAGCTCAATTTCCAATCCTCATACCACCAAATTAAGGCTTGCGATTGAGTAATTTTTCTTCTTTTATTTCTTCTATATACTTTAAGCGCTTTTGCATCAATACCTTGTTATCCTTTTATCTCTGATATTATTTTGGGAACCTGAATGGGGTAAAAATATATAGTAATTGATAACTGATGTATACTCAATTATAGATAGTTATAGATCCAGTTGTTTCAACTAACAAAAAGCATTATTATTTCTGTATGGAAGCATTCAGTATCTCCTTCAGTTTCTGCTCTAATACCTGCCATATTCTGCAGAATTTTCAGTTTAGTTGCTAAAAGTCTTGGTGGTGTTCTGTTGCTTGACACCATTTAATTTTTATCATAAATGGCCTTATGCAATTTCATCCCTTCCTGGTGTAGTGAGCTTCCTTGCTGACCTTGGTGGCTTGTATTGCATCAGCATTGGAATATTTTTCTATTTCTTGGTTCAAGTAAGATTCTTCTTCCTTTCCTTGTATCATTTCATCTCTGGCTATTTCATTATTCTCAATCCTCATCATCATTGAAGAAAATTCAGCTAAATAGAAGTCTACTCATCTCGTTCTTGTTCATAAGAATGCTTTCACTTCAGCCCTGGAGATTGAGGAACCATTCTTGCTTGGTTTTAGAAAGCTATTGCAAGTGAATCACAAATGATCTCATTCTCTAAGGCGTGAAGACACGAAACATTAATGAGACAAGATCAATAAATGGAAACATGAGAATTGATTGTAGCTATAAAACTTGTGGAGCACATCCCTCTTCTGTTGCGATAGTGTGTGCAGATATTAAGTAGTTATCAATGTGCTATGATGACTTTGACGAGGGTTAGTGTTTATTTGTTGACCTCTCATTATTATAAGTGCAATACTTACAATTGGCTATAGTACCACCAATACTACAGCAACTGCTACTAGTCACTCTCGCTGTCTTTTGTATCTGTCCAAAACCTTTCCTTTCTTGGTCATCCATTCTGGATGGAAGAGGAGTAAAAATTTGCTGTCCATGCATTGTGTCCTTTCTTCCTATAGCTGGGGAAAGAACTCTCACCTTTTTAACAGAACATTGTTATCTTTCAATCTCAAGGGCTACAATCTCTGGCTTTCCTCTCCATGGTCAACTCCTACAGTAGCTTTATGAATGATACTGACATAGTTTAGTGTTCAAGGGATAATAATGTGGGGCGGGAACAATGCCTTTTCAGAAATTCCTAGATATTCCCATTTTAAGTTTCGCATTAATGTGTCCTGTTTGTCTAACTTTTTTATTTATAGTGTGAGTACAGAATAAAAGGACTTCGCAATGAAGATAGCAGAATGAGACACATAAGAAATCGACTAAAAGCTCAACAACGTTGGGATAAAGTAAGCTTTTTATTGTTTTGGGGAGAAGCTTAAATGTTGTTCTTGCGCTTTGAAAACTGAGATACAACTTTTGTTTGTTGGGGTAATAATCTGACTGGTTTCTCTTATGCTTGTTATAACTAGTTAAGGAAATATGTAATGTACACATGGGGTTGCAGCACATTAGATGACAAATGCAAAGGTAGCAAAAGGGGATTAAGTTGGAGTACTTTCATGGTCCCATCTGTTCGTCAGAATAATTCATTCCGTGGAAGTGAATCATCAAAGAAGAAACGTTTAACTAATCAGATGGGTAGTAAAGTTAGCTTGCCAAGTGAAAAGGTATTGCTCCTGCTCTAGCCAATCTCCTTCTGAACCACTTTTTCACTTCACTTGTATGCCATATCATGATATTTTCGTTACTGAAGTACTGCTGGACTATTTCTTAACTGCCTCATCAGTTGGTCTGAATGCTAATAAGTCTGTCATAAAGTATTTGTGAGCCAGTTATTTTCTTGAGTTGTTCTATTATAAAGCACACTTATTCTGTAGTTATTTGGCTTGTGAGTCCGTTGTTCCATTTTCAAATATTGACTGCAGAAACATTATTGGTAAGTTCATTTCACCATATTATTTGATTCTTTCTTCAGCACTTGAAAAAAGAAGAACATGGATCAATAAGTGGTGGAAAAGAGCATGAAGTTGGTTTACATAAGACAGATACCAGAACTTCTAATGCATTTTCTCTAATCCATCATGATGGCATTCCCTTGCCACCTCCACTTGGTAAGAACAGAAATTATGGATATGATTGCATCTTTATAAACCTCTCATTCTTGATTACAATTTCTTTTGTTTAAAGAGCTCATTATTACAGTTACGCTTTGGAAAAGTACCACACTGTTTTATGTCAAACAAATAAAAGACAATACCACTCTAATTGATGGTTGAATACAGGTGCAATCTTATGAAAAACTTAAGAACTAAGCAAATTATAACGAACTTTAGTTTATTAATATCAATGAAGGGAAAAAATTGGAATCTAGGCTGCATAAACTTACCACTAACAACTCCTAGAAATCACGTCTTGGGTTTAAGTTAAAGAACTAGGCAGCACATCTAATCATGAAAATCTCTCATGGAAAAATTGAAACACTCATTCCTATATAAAGATTGTCTTCTTAATCTTAATCATGCTTAAATAAGGACTGTAACTTAAATTATTCAATTAAAAATTGGATGCTACTGTAATGAGGATTCTTATTATTCTTTAATAGACAGAATTTTAATCCAACCAGGACAAACCAAAATAGAATTACTTCAATTCCTTTACTGATTAAGGAAAATTAAAACTTAGAAAATAATTAAACTATTTTTTACCATTCATGACTTCGTCTTTCCTTTCATATTTTTATTATTATTTTATTAATGTGAACCGTACGTGATCACCCAAAAAAAAAAGGTACAAGAAAGTTTGTTACTTTCAAGTTAATAGGTAGCATTGGTTTTATCATATGGGTGAAAAAGAATGTTGAGTAGTCTAGTAAATTGCCCAAAACACTATATAGCAATAATTGGTAATGAAATTTCTCTAAGTGTGAGTTTCCTTCAGTTTTCAATATTATTTCTTTAGTTTTCTTAGCCATTTTAAGGCTAAATTAACTTCTTAACACTCCCTCTCAAGCTGGTGAGTAAATGTCTACAATTCCCAGCTTGCCTAATGATTCAAATCTTGGATTAGCCACTGCCTTGTTATGTTGTGGGTAAACAAGTGAACTATGTCAGTGCATCTTCAATTTCTCTTTTTATCAAACATTGGTCTATTATGTTGCATTAGGTTGGTAACAATGCTTATAGTTGACTTGCTATCACTGTAAAACATTGATGGATGTGTAAATGGTATTTGTATATCTTCCATCACTCTTTCTAGATAGATTAGTTAACAAATTCCCTAGGCCAATGCTTTGAACTCTACTTCAGCCATGTTAAGTGCAACTGCAAACTACTTACTCCTCCATTTGACCAAGTTACTATATAGCTAAGTGCAGTATCCAGATTTAAACCAGCTATTTGTGACTAACTGATTAGAGATGTCAAAAATCCCCTGGCCACGAGCCGACCATGGTCGGCCAGGTTTCTTAAAACAAAATGGCGGGTCCGGTTGGCCCGGCCCGCTCGTGGCCTGTCGGGTCATAGGCCGGTCAGCCCATGGTCAGGCTAGGCCCATTAGCATCTCTATAATTGATACAATCTGCGTCAACAAACTATCCATCTCCCCTTAATCCAATTTTGTTGAACATTAATGCCTTTCTTGGTGTCTCTTTAAATACCTATGAATTTAGAGCACTTTAAATAGCCAAGAATGTGGAATAGTGCATCCAAATGTTTAGGGGTGGCATTTTGATCACGACTTAGTCCTGTCCAACCCGAAGTTAAAGGGCTTGGCATGATTTGACTAGGCTTTGGGCTGCACTCAAGTTTTTCCTTTTGAAAATTTTATGCTATGTGCCAAGTTCGACACACGTTGCCTAGCCCAAAGTTCGAAAATTTCAATTAAAGACTATCATTTTGAATAAAAGGATGTCGTTTCTAACTTTTAAGTTAAAAAAGTAAATAATTAGGATTAGCCTCGGCCTGATCGGATTCAAGCTTGAGCTACAAGTCTCGGACTTGGGCTCGAACATAAATTTTTGGGCCAAGACCCAAGCCTGACCCGGCACAATACCAACCCTACAAATGTTGTTTAAGAGGTGGATGCATAAATTGACTTACAATACAAATAACATAATAAGTGAAAGATAAGTTTTCTAACCAATCTCTAGTATCTTCCTTAGTTAAGCAATATATTGCTCATAATTTCTTTGCATTTCCAATTTCTTTCCAATGGTGTCCTCATAGGATTACATTCTAGCATATCGGTTTCTGCTAAGATACCAAGATTTACTTTCTTTGAGAGATCAAAATGTGCTCTTTGCTCCTAGCTACTTTCATACCTAGGAAATACTTCAAAGTACTAATTAAGTTTTTGAATTTCTTAATTCATCACCTATGATCATGATATCATCCACAAACGCAATTATTAAAGATCAAATTTCACTTGTTCCATGTTTGGTGAACAAAGTATGATCTACTTGTCCTTATTGTGAATGGGAATTGTAAGAATTCTCTATGTTATATTTGTAAGAGTACAAGATGTAAAAAGTTATGGTTGTACAGCCACCTAAGTAAGAAAAAAATTTTAGAAAATAAAGGTTAATTGACAACTATATAAGAGCTATTCTATGAAACTAAATCACCCTAATTCTGGCCTAATTGATTACAATTGACTACAGTTAAATCACATATTCAACACTCCCTCTGAAGCTGGCTTGAAGATCTCTTTAGCATGTTGACTAGAAATTCAAAGTAACCCTTGTGTAGTCCTTCAATGAGCAGATCGGCTACTTGATCTATAGTTGGTACATAAGGAACACAAACTAACCCAATTTCTATTTTTCTCTCTGATAAAATGATTGTCAACCTCATCGTGCTTTGTTCTATCATATAAAACCGGGTTATGAGCAATTGAGATGGAAGCCTTGTTAGTGCAGTAGACCTTCAGAGGAAGTGTCAATCGGATCTTTAAGTCTTCATGTAGTCTTTTTTTCCACTTTACGTCACAAATTCTGTTAGCAAGATTTTGAACTCTACCTTAGCATTGCTTCGAGCTACAATATTTTGTTTTTAAGGTGCAGTAGCCTGTCAGTGGTGCAGTAGCTTGAAGTTTTCGTCTATCAGTGGTGCAACCAACCCACTCTGCATCTGTAGAGACTTCTCTGAAACATAAGACCCTTTCTAGGGTTTATTTTAGGTATTTAATATCCAATAATCTGTATCAAAATCTACTGGAATTTTGCATATGAGCTAATATTCAAATTGAGATGTAGTTGTCATAGTAAAGCAATTTGAACCAGTGTATATAAGCAGGAGCTTTTTTGTATTCATTTTTTAATTTTGATTTTTTTTATAGTTGAAGATAATGTTGCTATTTTCAGTGTTACTTCTGGGTTGGTAAGCAAGTGTTGCTTTACTCTAGTATGAGACCATAAATTGAGGTACAAATTTATCTGGAATCACGTGGAAGAAGCAGAAAGGGACAGTTTAATTATGTCAATCCACCTTATTTGGAAACTCTGATGGTGATATTAACTTTTCAAAGAGTTAAAAAGTCTGAAATAGAAGTTGCCAAGAGTTTGATTAAGCCAACCCACCTAATAGTGCATCATTGATTGTTAAATTTGCAGATGAGGATGCTTGTATTCCCTAATGATCAATCAAAAGATTCCCTTTTGTATTCCTTGGTGGTGTTTTTACTCTGATCAAGTCTCTATTGGAAGGAGGGAATAGTGTTACTGTTAAAAACAGAAGAAGAAAGAAGCTGTTGGTTGATGGAAGTTGACTGTGCCGGAATGAAAAAGAATGGTTGACAGTGGCAGCTTCTGAATTGGGGTTTCAGTTACCTAATGCTCTGATACATATAGATTTGGAAGAAGAGTGAATATCTTTTATATATGTATATATGATCTATACCTTATACTCAACATATATCATGACTAGATGAATAGGGTATTGCAGGAACTGGTGTTCCTTCAGAATCTTTATAATATACAATCAAGATTTAAGCTTTATCCAAGACATCAGGCTTCTTCATCAAAGTATCTTTGGTATTGGTCTCGTGAGGCAGTACCTTGCTGTCAATATTTCTATGGGTGTGGTTAAATATTAACATCATACCTACAGAATCTGCTCATTGTAGTACCTACAAATTCAGAGTGTCTCCGATACGATTGTCATATGAGAGAGTTAATAATACAACTAAGAATGGTATGGGAGAATGGTTTAAGCATAGAAAGCATTTAAATTGAGAAGTTACTGATTTCAGTTTAAACCATAACTTACATTACCAGTATCTCCAATGTCGTATGTCTGAGCCAAAGCTTGTAGTATACTGTAGTATCTCCTTAGGGCCTTCTCTGTGTTTCAAGAGTCCTTTGGTTTCACACTTAGCAAGTGGGTGACATTCTAATTGTGTATATCTAACAATCTTCATCTTTTGCTGCAGAATTCAGGCGCGGATCTGAAGTAGAGATGTCTGATATCCACAGAAGTCTTCAACAATTGTACGACTACAATGTCATGCTGAGGGACAAAGTTCTAACTACACAAGCATTACTAAATGCTTTAGTTTCTGAATCTTCTACTTCTGTAAAGGATAGCAATATACGTTGTCAAAACTTACCATCTTCATACCCGAGAATTACTCTGCAGTAGTTTTATCGTTGTTCTGCTCATATTGGAATAGAAGGTTTTGCAGATTGCAGGTATTTGTTTTCGGGAACTGAAGTTTGGTAGATGTTTTCTTTGAAAATGAAAGAACACTTTAGATCATGGAAACTTCAGAATGTCTCTGGCAAAACACTCTTCGAGCAATGATCATCGTTGTCAACGTCACTTGTTACGGTGGAGAGGTTTCAGCTTGATCATGGAAGAGGGTGAGGCAAAAACGGATTCCAGCTTTAGCCCGGCAGGCGGTATATTAGACTCAATTTTTGCGTTGAATTGATGCTGAAAAAGATGACCTGTGTCCATTATTTGGCGTTGTTGTGAAGTTTGTTGCTGTGCAAAACGTAAAAATGTCAATGGCGTGTAAATGGCAGAAAACAAATGGAGCTAAGAAAGAAAGATGCAGTCTTTTCTGATATATTCTTTTCCTTTCCTTTGTTTTGATGGCATTACCGGAGTTACATGTTGATCAATGTTTTCTTTAGATGATGGATGAACCATTTTAACACTATTATAGAGGGGCATCACTGTATATTTATCACCAGGATTTTATTATAAACAACACTAATAGAAAGCTTGGGAGGAAAGTAATTAACTAACTACAAAGATAATGACGATGATCGGCAATACTTGAGAAACAACCAGTCGACTGAAAATCTTTAAAGTGGTATGTTAAAAGTGTTTGGACTCACCTCCTTTGAATCCTTTTTGTTTTTGGTAAAGCTCCGTTCTCAAGGTAGGTCTGCCCCGTTATTGATGGGTAAAGTTCTATTTAATCAGTTTTGCATTCGAGTTGAGGCAGATATATGTATATATATATAGAGAGTTCCAATAGGATTTCAGGATCGAAAGTCCATGACTTGAAAGTAGTTGTATTGGAATTTTCATCCCTCTTATTACTCGTTAAAACTCTAAAAATTTTTAATTTATCTTTATGTCCACTTTTATAGGGCAGATTGGACTTTAACTCAAATCTAATTTATTCGTATTTGTTACATTATAGTCTACAGTTAATCGATTGGTTATAGTTTAGTGACAAAATAATTTAAAGGCATTTTTTATTTTGTACATGTTATATATATATATATAGATATATATATATAATAAAGAGTATCGCCATACTTTGGCCTATGAAATCGACAACTTCTTTAATAAGAAAAAATATAATATATGCTAATCTTTTTACATTATATTATTGTCCAGTCTCATTAGAACAATAACTAGGAACAATTTAAGGATAATACATAAATACAATATGAATCTTATAATTATATTTTATTATAATTTTATTTACAACGTATGGTTGTTCTAATAAGACTGGATAATAATATAATGTAAAAAGATTAGCATAGATTATATTTTTTCTTATGAAAAAAGTTGTCGATTTCTTAGGCCAAAGTATGACGATACTCTTTTTTTTAGGATGTAAATAAAATTCATTCAAAATTTGCAATTTATAGAATGTATAAGGTTATATCTCCTAAAATGGAGCTCAAACTAATGAAGAAAGTGCGCGTTGGAAATATCCAACAACATTGTATTTGAAATGTTCAAACAAAATCTAATAGGATTGGATAAGAGTTGATGACTAGCATTGATCATGGTGGTCATCCTTAGTTTAAGCAGTAAATGATTCCATCCATATTCTTTGAATTCCTTAGCTTTATCGAAAATTTTGGTATTTCTCATTCTCCGAATGTAGTGTATCAATGTAGAAAATTCAGTTTTGAATAACCTTTGAGCTTCTCTATTAGTCCATCTCAGTTTGGCAGCCCAAGTCAAGTATTCATCCAACTAAGATGACCGTCTTGTAATCCAAAGATATTGAGAAAAGTACGCCATAGTAGTTTGGTTTGAGAGCCTTCGAAGAAAATATGGTTTAAGGTTTCAATTTTTCGATAGCATAGAGGGCAATTAGTGGAGCTTAATTTATCTCTAGTTCTCAATTTTTGTAAAGCAGCTATCCATAAGATGGAGATACTTAAAAGAATGTGTGGGTACTTGTTAGAGAACAAGTTCATCAAACTGACCTGATATGAGAAATTTATTTGAAATATTACTTGTATGTTTATTGAAATTCTCATTGTGATGATTGTATAAATGATCCTTTAACTTAAGATCTCCAAAATTATCTTGTATAGGAATTATTATGTTTTTGATATTACTTATGACATATTCTGATCATGAGTAATTCAGTCAGTGATCATTAAATGTAACATGAACTATATAGAGATAGTTGAGTGAACAAGATATGATTCATCACCCCAAAGTAATTAGGGAGAATGTTCTATTGTCCTTGATTAGTATTGATTCAGAAAATCCTTGGGTAAGGTAAAATAACGTTTTGTAAATAGTTTATAAATGATGTTAGTTGAATTAATAGCTAATGACGAAGAACTAATATGATTGGACTCAAAATAGAGTAGACATTAATTTCATGCTCTATATCTAATCAGTGCATTGTATGACGAAAGGATTGAAATATATGAAAACATGTACATAAATGTTAGTCAAAACCACTTTGATAATCCTAAATATTTGGGTAGTTATGATATGTTGCTAAACGTCAATATTGATATATAATTATCAATTGTTTAATTAGAGAATTAAAGATAAATTAAAAGAATTTTTAATTTATCTCATTTTAATTTTGAATTAGAATTAGAATTTATAATTATTACCAACTCATTTGGAAACTTAATGGATCTCATATAAAGAACGAGTTGAAGAGAGCAAAGACATTTTAATCAAACTGTTGTTACATGGTCGTCTCCGATTGTCCATCTGTCTAGGTAAGTCGTCCACCTTATGTACTGTTTTTTTGGTTTTCTTTTATTCTTTGAGCTTTTATTTTCCGCTTTTTTATTCTGCCTTCATTCTCTGCATTTTTGTGTTCTAGTTTTGGTTCTCTGTGTTTTTGTTTCGGCTTTGTTTCATTGTGCCAGAATGGGTTAATGTTGTTCCAAAATGTGTTCATTATTTGCTTTTTTATGAGTTATGATTGATTTTTTTTAGCCTATCTAGTGTTCTATAAAAGTTCTATTAGAGAGATTTTAAGTTTTGCATAGTATGAATGTTAGAGGATTCCTATATGAATGAACATGGCATGCTGGAATGAACATAGACAAGCTAAGCTTAATTAATGACAAGTTAGAAAATAACTACCTAGAAAACAATGAAGATAGAGAGAGTGAATAAGAAAGGAAGAAGTTACGAGAGCTGTGGCAAGCCAAGGACAATAATTTGGATACAAGAATTAGAATTATGAAACAAAGAAAACCTAATCGATTTTTTAAATTTTGTTTCACTCATTAACAAAATACTAATTTTTTTTTATTCATCAAGGCTAATGTTTCTTAAATTAGTCCTACATGGATTAAATTATTTGTCGATATTTAAGAATATTTTAGGCAATATTCAGTGTAATGATCATTAAAAAAATACAAAAATAATAGCCATATAATTAGCTCCTTTTGAGATTTAGGAAAATTAAGAACTTTTAAACTATTAATTGGATAATAGTTTGAATCTATGCTGGTTAGGCATAAACTCTATGATTAACAACAAAGAGAGTAAATTCAAGCAATCAAATATCAATAAAGCTCTAGATAATTAAAGAATCCTTACAAGCTACATCCATAACCATAATTAGGATTTATATCCAACAAACATAATAAAGCAAATCATAAACAAATAACTCTCAATATAAATGATAAGTGATTAACTATTCATAAATTCACTTTTATTTAATGTTCTTTTTATGCTTAATTTATTTGTACTATGTTTTTACGTTATAATTCACTTATTTGGAGTAAAAAAATGAGTTTTGGGCCAAGTTTGGAGTGAGTTGGAGTGATTTTGACTAAGTTATGAAGATGTTGGAAAAGTATAGGCATCAATAAACCAATGTTAATGGCACCAAGCCCATATTGACATGTTTCTTCTAAAATAAGTGGTTTTAAATTTGTAGAGTTATACAACCATCAACAAGCCCATGTTAGAGATCAGCAAGCCTGTATTAAACCATGTGTTCATATTTTAATCCTGTATTCTTTTTAAATTTGAGGGTTTTATGATTTTTAATCAATACAATGACGTCATTCTATGCTTATTTATCACCTAGAATCCTAATTTTTAAACTATAAAAGACAAAATTAAGAGGAAAATAAGGAGGAGGCTCAAGAAACACAAAACTTTAGAGAAGTTTAAAGCACGAGAAACAAACAAGAAAACCTCTTGGAGCATATTTTTATCAATCTAAAGTAAAGTTCTTTGAGATTTTAAGGATTATTATCATGTCGTCTTTGATTTTTAGTTTTTTCTTTAGTTTTTATGTTTTGGTTTCTATGAGTATGAATTAAATTCTTTTTGGGCATCTAGACTAGATGAACCCTAAGATGGACCTTGTAGTAGTTTTATCTTAATTTAATTCATTCTTTAGTTTCATTGAGAATCAATTATGCGTTTTTAATTACTCTTGAATTTATATTGCTAGCATATTGATTCATAAATGATTTCATACAATTAAGATTTAGAAATCCAATGTATGAATAAAATATATCATAACTGAAAGGGGGTTACATGCAAACTTAATGATAGATTGACAAAAAATCTTCCAGATTAAGGTCAAACCTAAAATTGAAATTCATAAATCGATTAATGTGATTCTAGGGGTTATAATTAGAAAAAGATTTCAATTAATCAACTTAGAATTAGGTGTTAATAATCTTGAGAAGATGTTAGCATACTCAGGAAATCTCTACTGTATAATGAACTTTAAATTAAATCGATTAATGAAATGCTGAATTCATTAAAGGGATTCAAATTTTAGGTACTATTTCTTTATTAGTTGGTTTTTCATTCTTTTACCATCCTAATTTATTTGGTTTATGTTGATTCAATCTTAGTTTATCTAATTTTATTTTAAATCTTATTTATTAATATCACTTTTATTGTTGGTTAGATAATAGGAAATAATTATTACTAATACTCATAGTTCTTATAGGATCGACTTGTATTCACCAATGCTAGATATAACTATACAATGCACGTGTAATTAAAACATAATCAAATAAATTAAGTTTTTGGCATTGTTGCTAGGGACTAGGATATTAGGAAAAGCTAGCTTCCATTAATTTATCCATTATTTTTATTTCATATTTGTTTTATTTTCTTTTCATGTTTGTTAGTTTATTCTTAGAGCTCCCTATCTTGATCTTTTATCTATAGCTTGTTTTAAGATTTGGACATTTATTTTTATTGATCTTGGACAGTATTTTCAAGGGGCTTACAATATGTCATGACTTTTGGTAGTTTTAAAAGCTTGGAAAGAGAGGAATAATGACATATAATCAAAAGCTGAACTGACAACCATTACATGTTGTGACATTTGTGGGGGGTCACTACCCCAATCATGAATGTTAGACATTATACTATATGTAAAGGAATCCAATTTGGGTGGAAAACTAGCTTTAAGACACCTCGTATCAGAATACTTATAATCTAGAGTGGAGTAGTTATTATGACTTTGCATCGAACAATCACGCTTAGATTCTCCAATAATAGTAGTAAGAGGAACATCAACATCTCGAGGATGTCCTTTTGAAATTCATTGGTTTAATCGAGGCTTCCTTCCATAAAACTAAAGAACTAGGTGTTTTATCTATAGACATCCAATTAGATTTAAGGGAAAATGTGAATGTGATAATGTTATAGTGGAGAGGAACTAGAGGTTAAATAAACGAAGGAAGCTACAATTTAAGAAGAGGAGGAGGAGAAGACAAAGGAATATGAAGCGGAGTAGCCAAATAAAGAGGCTATTAAGGGATTATCAGCAGTCTTCTTAAATATGAAGGCCTACTCCTACTTCCCACAAAATAAATTGTCAGAGTTAATCAGAGATCCAGGGAGTTTTATTCTTCCTTATAATATTGACAATTTGTTACTAAAAAAAACATTAATGGATTTGTTTGATCTTTTTATTTGGTGCCATATATCCTTACTATATTTCAATTGATTGTGTCGTTCGAGCTTTAAAATCTATAAGCCCTCAAATACCGTAAGGGCACGGGTTATGAATGTAGTACAAGATGTGTTGATCCCATAAGGAAGGGGAATAATCTAATCCTAAAAATCTAAGGCTGAAAAGATATGAAACTAAAAATAAACATTACAACGGGAAGTGAATACAAGAATTGAATTCAACTAATTAAATCAGAAGTTAAATACAAAGAAATTAACAATTGAGCAACAAGTATACACAATGAAAATCAACCAAGAATTTACCAAGTTATGAGAAAGGTGATTTTACCTATCATTAATACGAACCTATCTGATTATGTGTTAATGGGGTGTCAGTTCTAGACGATCCTAGGGTTAATTACTCTCTCTTAAATTATAATAGTCAAATCCTAATTTATAAACCCTAATTGGATTATGAAATTTGAAATCTCTCAATTCACAAATTATCCAAAACCGTAATGAGATCTGAAGCACTCTAATAAAATATCGAAATATCACACGGGATCCCTCTCCACACAATTACCAATACGATTTGTCACGGTTTCTATTAAATTTCCTAACTATTATTAATCTAATTTAATCATTTTTCATTCAGCTCACCCTCTCAGTTTATTACTGAATTATGCAAGAACGCAATCAAATCACAACATTCACCCAATAAACACAATTAACTAAATTATTACTAAATCAAAATAAAATCTAGAAGAAGAGTTAGAACATCATCACCATTCTACCATCTATCATCATACAATCCATCCCAACTTTATACATGAATAAAATTGAAATGAAAAAGAAATAGAAACTTAGAATGGACGATCTGGGAAGACAACAGCGTCGAGAAACCTCCTGATCCGGGAAGCACGTCAAGATCGCTTCTTCTTCCTCTTCCTCCTCTCTTTCTCTTCCTCTTTCTCTCTTAGGGCTTCCAAAAGTGGCTACATGAAAAAGCTCTTCTTTCTTCTTTTGTTGTTCTTTAAATAATCTCTTATGTTTTGTGTAACCCTAGGGCTTTTTCAAGATCCGAAAGTTCCAAAAAATCCCTCAAAATATGAAGTTTGTAAGTGTCTGTACGTCTACCTGACGCAGGCCATGACCATTGCCTTGCAAGCCACGATCGTGGCTCACATCTGAGCCTTCTGTCATGATCATGGCAGGCTATGATTATGGGCTATTCGTAGCTTCTGTTAAGGTCGTGTATTAGGTCGTTGTTTCGATTTGAATGTCTTCTGAAACTCCTCCATATATTTGAAATATTAGCAAACACATCAAGGTACCTCCAAAACATAATATTTAAGTTCAAAAGCTTGTATTAACCCTTAAAACACTTAAAACAAAAATAATTAAAAAATCTAGCCTAAACACATACTAAATGATTTCATTAACGACTAAACGCATATTAAACTATGCCCTAAAACACGATGAATTTTACACTTATTAGCAACATTTGGTCTATTTACAAGCTAATGAACCTTAATTAAGAAAATGAGTGGAAGCAAGCTGTTGATTATAGATCTAAGTTAAAGAAAGACTTATTGAGAAGTCCCATTAAAAAACTTATAGAAGCAATGGTTGGGAGGCATCCCAATAAATAGGTGTTTTGTGTTTTGGTTAAGTAGTTTGTAGGATTTTCAGTAATAGATCAATTTGTTTTTATAGTTTTAATCTTTTGGTTTTAATTTTTGTTACTTAGTCAAGATTTAATAGAGTTCTACATGCTATAAATGTAACATCACCCCTATGTGATAGAGTAGAGAAGATTTCACCGATGCTAAATCGATGTTAATAATATTAGATAAGGTGGAAATCTTGTATTATGAGGGTAATACCAATTATCCTTACGTCCTCCCATTATTTTTCATATTTTTCATTGTTTTTGCATTTTTGTACATTAAGGACAATGTATAACTTTAAGTGTGTGGGAGGGACTTAATAGTCAAGTTTGTCAATTTTTTATAATTAACTTCATAATAAATAATTTAGGAAAGTTTTTTAAAGGATATTGATTAAGATGATTCGTCATGAGTTTAAATGTGATTGTGATTTGAATTGTTTATGTCAATTGAATAAATTGATTTCAATTTAGTGCATAAATTTTAAGAATGGATACTTGATCTACATTATGATACTTTGTGTATAATTTTTTTTTCATGGATTGATTTGAATATGAATTCTTTTTTAGCATTTTCATTACCCCACATAAGAAAAAGAAAGGAAAAGGTAGTATGTGAATAAACGAGCATAAATAATTTCACTATGTTGTCTTTGTGCCAATAAAAAGGTTGAAGCCAAAATAGTGGTTGTTGGGCACCGTTTCCGGAACCCAACCTCTTGAGTGAAATCATAAAATGTATACGTCTTACCCTGTAGGGTTAATTCATTTAGCCCTTACAAAGCATGAACTTACTCCTTAAACAAGGCCCAACAATCGATCCAAAATCGAATTCATTTAACCCTCATAAAGCCTGAGCGGGTTTCCTTATTAGGGTTACTTCAAAGTACCCTCATTAGCCATCATCGGTTCACATTGTTCACATAGCATCTCAAGCCACAAAGGCGAGCCCACATAATGAAATCACAAAAATCACAATTGTCTTCTTCAAACATGTAGCTCTTAGTCTCTATTTCATTTAGAAACAAGAGCCACCCCAATCGGAGCTCTATAGCTCAAGATATGCTTAAAAATCCCAAATATGTTCATAGCCCAATTATGCTCTTCCAACCGACCCCTCACTTCCTATCAATCAAACTTTCTGAATTCGAAACCAATGGATATAAAATTTTATGGGAAGGTATCAAAATGTGTTAGAAATCTAACGCCTCAAGAATCACCTCAATCGGAGGTTGGACTAAGGAGTTATGGCCAAACAAAGCCAACATGTTCATATCCTCACTCCTATTGGACATACTTTGGGTCAAATGCCATAACTCTCACTATAGGTATCGGATTGACTTCATGTTTAGACGGTTAGAAAGTAGACATATAGGGCTAAAACTTTTGTGAAGACCAAAAATTGAAATTTTGTCGTTTTAGGGGTTAAAACACACAAACCATGTGATCCAACACGGTCAGGCCATGTAATCTTCGGGTGAAATAGTGTCCCTATGCTAGAAAATACACGGGCCATGTGATTTTACACAGGTAGACTGTGTAACCTTCGGGTGTAACAAATTTTCACCCTCCAAGACCCCTCCAAAGGGTCCTAAACCTATCCTAACTTCCCCTATACTCATAATTTTGCCAAAATCAACTCTTTCGAGTCCGAGATCACTTCATAAACTCAAATGGTTCGGGAATTACATCATCTACGACATCCTAACTTGTAATGAGCATAACTCTCAACTCCGTTATAAAAAAAATTGCATAATTTATAGCGTTGGAAAGCTATAAAGACGAACTATAACTTCCGTGTAGACAACGTTGTCTAATTCAATATAAATCGATATAGTTTTCCCTTGGAATTCAACATACGCAAATTTTTCCCTTATGAAAAACTTGGAAATTTTACACTATACAAACTTGGATTATCAAGGACCTAACCATTCAACTACCAATTGAAATTCTTCAACTCTCAACGTCAATTCATTTGACCCTTCGTATTCAACAACATCCCATGCATTATGACATTCCTAACTTTCCTTTCCATATTATCTCACTTATATATATAACAATAACTCATATTCAATGTTCGTCAACTCATCATCCATACACAAATTCACATTGCAAATCCATACACAATTCCTATTTCATTTACAACATAAGACAAATGTTTACAAAATTTTAATGGCATTCCAAGCTACATTACATCATAAATCTCAAAATCTAAAATACAACAAAAGATACACAATCCCATAAGTCTCAACATATATCTAAAGCCTCATTTACATCAATCCAACTTAAAATGCAAAACATGCATAATCAAACGGATTTCTTGACTTTCTTTCATCCGATCTCTTTCTCATCAGCTGGAGATGGGAATGAGAGGGGTGAGCTTTACGCTCGTAGGTAACAAGCTTATAATCGAATAACAAACAAAACCATTTAAAATGATCATTGACATAGAAAACTTCGTATTGAATCATAAAACACATGGTTCTTAAAATTTTCAACCAAATTCATAATAGCAAATCATGTATGCATTAATCTTGTCTACATACCATGAACACATAACACATCAGAATGGTTTGGGTTGGTCCAAAAACAGAACGTACTACACATTTTCGCATAGCGGTCTTGTGTAGTCGTGAACTTATGGGAGTCCTTGAAGGAGCTTCATGCCACTAACGGGCAGGCGGGAGAAGCCTTTTGACAACTGCACTTAACATATTTAAGGGACCTAACCAAACCCACATAACATGCATTTCATAACTTGAAAACGGATTGCCCAAAGACACATTTCAAAAACTAAATTTTCATAAGCATGTAATATTTCAAACACATTTCCATCATCATTTCACAATTCGTCAACTAAATTCACATAGCAACTTCTCAAATCACTCAAAAGCAATGAATGCAACACTTGTAGCAATTTCTCAAATCACCCAAAACAATGAATACAACACTTGTAGAAATTTCTCAAATCATTCAAAAACAATGAATTTGAAATCATTTTATCTTCTTGATTTTTGAAAACATATTAGTGGCTCATTATTCAAACTATAAATATGAAACCCACTTTAATTCCTTGCTCAATACTTGTCCAAAGCCTCTATTCTTGCCTTTTCTTCTCTTACTTGATTTCCTTAAACAATGGCAAATTCCCAAATCAATGGACATTCTAATTGAGAAATCCATAACACCTAATCACAAAATTGATCTTAGAAAACTTAAACTCATACCATTCTTAAGCTATCTAAACCAAAACTCTTTCAAAAATCCAACAAATCAAACATACTCTTGCCTTGATTCTTCACCAAATATAGAGTTTCTTGGCTTGAATGGAAGACCTCATCTTCCTCTTCCTTTTTCTCTTCTTGAGCAACTTCAAAATTCCTCTTGAAAGATTGGAAAAATCAAAACCTAACTTTTTTTTTCTTCTTTCTTCTTTCTTTCCTCTCTCCACCAAAATCTCCTTCTTCTTCTCTCTTTTTTGGTTCTTCTCCTTCTAATTTTCGTGCTCCCCTCTTCTTAAAAGAACAAGACCACCTTTTATTTACAAGTTTGCCATTAATGAGTAAGCAATGTCTAAAATACACTTACATGTAAGTCTTATGACTTAAATGACTTAGTGTTCTTCCCAAAAAGCCCTTATGCATATGCACTCTTGTTACTTAATCCAACCAAACCATAGTTTAAAATCCAACCAACATTAACACAATAATTAACTCCAAATAAAAATAATTAATCTAGCAAAGCCTTAAAATTATTTCAAATCATGCTTAACTCCTTCCAAAAAATCGAGACCTTATTCTAACCATGTAATTGAAGGAATTTGACAACACTTCCTTCTAGACAAATGTTTCTCATTGTCTTAAATTTTCAATGACACTAAAATCATTCAATTTGGTACCATAGTCTAAAAGTTATACACCCAACATATCAGATTGTTCTTATGCTGAAATAATATTCTGTGATCAACTTCCATCTAAAAATTGACACTCTTAGAGACCGAATTAAAGCTCAATTTCATCGGACAATTTGTAGCCTTATCTCTCTAATTTAACCCAAATAAAGAATCATCTAGTTTGGATAACTAGAGCAAAAGTTATGACTAAAATACCAAAGCATACTCATTGAACATATACATTTTCTAGCTTTTAACTTCCAACATTTCACAAATAACCCATCTTTGCCATTTCATTTAAAATTCAAGAATTCTCCTTTTCTCTACACATGAATAATCACCAATAATTTCTCAATTAATCGAAAAGTTCGGGGTCCAACAGTGGTGCTAGTAGCAATTTCATGTAGTGACCTAGATGAGTGACTAAGGGTACTCATGATAAGATATTTACTCTCACGTCAAAAAGCTAGGTGACTTTTCAAACAAGCTTCTAACACTCTTATGTTATTTTAGTGTTTAGTTTTTAAAAAGGGGTATGAAAATCTTTAAAGGTTTTATCATTTTTTATCATGTATGCTCATTATATGCATTAAGTGGAATGGGGAGAATTAAGTTGAAATTTGAAGGATTATAGAGTGAATTGGATTGATTTATAATTTGATGCAAGTAACTAAGTACTTTACAATTTAATGAACTTCACAATTAAATGAATAATGGAGAATCTTGATGAATATCTTTAAAGGGTTTAAGGCTTTCTTTGAGTTATTTCTTATTAAACTGAAAGTGAAATTGATTTTCTTGAGGACAAGAAAATGCTTAAGTATAGGGGAGATTAATAAGTGCTTAATCGTTCATATTTTTAAGTCTAGATTTAGTGCATTTCGCTTTTTTTTTTGAGAGTTTTTATTTTTTAGTACGTCATTCATTTTTTAGGTTAAAATTCACTTATTAGAGGAAAAGGAATGAATTGGGATAGGTTTGGGGAGATTTTGAGCTATATTGACCAAGTTATGAAGATGCTGGAAAAGTATGGGCACCAATATGCCCATGTTGATGGCAACACACCTATGTTGACATGTTTCATGAAAAATAAGCGGTTTTAAAGTTCAAAGCGTTACCTGATTATTAACACACTCGTTTTGAAGGCCAAAACGCCTATGATAATGATCGTGTTTACATTTAAGTCTGTGTTCTTTTTGAATTCAAGGGTTTTGTGATTTTTAATTAACACGACGACCAACATGACTGTGTTGATGCATGTGTACTGCCTAGAACCTTAATGTTTAACTATAAAAGGAAAAATAAGAGAAAAGAGGAGGAGGAGGATTAGGAAACACAAGGAGAAACCTTATAGCAACATAAAGCACGAGAAACAACTAAGGAAACCATTTTGGAGTAGATTTTCATCAATATAGAGTGAAGTTTTTAGAGATTTTAGGGATTTTAATCATTTTATCCTTGATTTTCAGTTTTTCTTTAGTTTTGATGTTTTAGTTTCTATAAGTATGACCTATGTTTTTGATGTTTTATTTTCTATGATGTTGGTATCTAGATTGGTGAACCTTTGAATAGACCTTAGAGTGATTTTATCTTAATATAATTTATTTTTTAGTTTCACTGAGATTCATTATATGCAAGCATAAATATTCAAAATTAAGGTTAAACCTAATAGTGAAATTTGTAAATTGATTAATGTAATTCTAGGTGAGAGAGAGTTTAATTAATCAATGTAGAACTAGGTGTAATAATCTTGAGACATTTTTTAACATAATTGAGGAATTTCCATGTTCTAATGAATATTAGATTAAATTGATTAATGTAATCTTGATTACGTGAGAAGTCTTATAGGGGACTTAAATTTTAGGTAGTGTTGCTTTATTGGTTGTTTTTTTTTTCATTTTTTCCCCTTCTAGTTTATTGAATTATGTTGACTAAATTTGAGTTTATATTCTTTTACTTTAAGTCTGATTTATCAATATCACCTCGATTGTCAGTTAGATAATAGGAAAAGAGTTATTACTAGTACTCGTAGTCTCTGTAGGATCAACCCACATTAGTTAATACTAGCTACAGTTACACTGTGCACTTATGGTTAAAATGTAATCAACTCAATCAGTAGAAGAAAGGATTGATAGAAGTTGTCACTGGCTCCTCTAACCTTGCTCTAATGCTAAGAAAGAATGAAAATTGTGGGAAAAAATGTTAGGTGGTTCTCAAACTTTGTCAAAAGCTTTTGAAAAATCCCTAAGTTGATTTTAATACAATTATTTATAGTTATGGTTACAAATATAGTCCTAAAAGGTTTTAACTTAAGAAATAGCATATGTTTACAAGTTGTGTCTAAGAAACAACACCAGACGAACTTCAACTATAACCCATCATAAATTTTTATATAACTGACGCCCTTGACACCAAGTTATAGCCAACATTGATTTTATGTTGTTTATCTTTGTAAAATCCATATAAGTTTGGCACTTTTATAGGAATTGGCTCTAGTGTCAATCTGCTTCTTAACTCCCTAGATATATGTGAAAGATAGGTGCTATCTTATTAGTATCCCTAGTGCCTATTATGTTTTGTTCCACCAACGTCTCCACTTTCCAACATCTTCAAACTATAATTGACTTCTTATGTCTTCTACGAAGTGGTTGTCCATCTTCTAATCTTCCAATTGGCTCGAAAATCTTTTAATTGAAAAAATATATAGAGAAAGTTGCATTAAATCTCACGTTTACTCCTCAAATCCATCACCTATATGATAATGAACTAAACATAGAAAAACATATAAAATCTCTATAAAACATGTTATAAAAGTGTAACCACAAATAACATGAAAAATATAGACTTATCAGATATCTGAATTTAAACTTCTAGAACTTGACTTCCATGTTTTTGAGATTATGTATAAGATATGTAAAAGCATTAAAATGATAAAGGCACTTAGGATTCATGTTTGATCCTAATTGCCTACTTTTTATACATTTAACCATTTGTGAACCCTTTCAATTTTATATTAAATTCTTGTCTTCTTCTTTGTAACCTTTCCCAATGAACCTTGATTCTAAAATAAACGTATGTAATTGGACCCTAGTTCATGATAAATAGAGCTCTTGATTGTGATTTTATATTGTTGCGTATGGTATGTAAAGAATTAAGTGTGGGAGACATAATTGTAACACTCACATATCCCCTGGAAGGATATATGAATGCCATACATAACAGTACAACAAATCAAAGCATATGAAAACTTCCAGTAAACAATTCAGGCAAACATACTTTAAATTACATAGTATTTAACACAAACTCGCTAAAAATCCAAATCAAACTGAAGTATCGTTGTTACAAACTTACAAACAAATTCACATATACATATCAGATACAAGCCCAAAAGTCAAACCAAAAATTCATCATTGCTTTAACCATGCCAAATGTCACTAACTCATAAGTTAATCGTTCTAATTTTTATGTACCAACTTAACTTGTCATTTGACAACTTTTCCTAGACCAAATGTACGTTTAAATACCTTAATTCTCTAATGAAATCAATTAATTCCAATTCGCTGACCATTATCCACTTGACCAAAAATTCAAATCATATGTCTTTCATATTCTAATCATAGCAAAATTCTAACTCCCATCACACATGTACTTTCATAAACATGTATTATTTCAACTAGGGCATATTTTGGAGGCTTACAATAATAATATGTTTGAGATGGCAATGTCAAAAAGGTAGAATCATACCAATTTAAACTAATAAATAAAAATAAGGGAAAAGTGAAGAAAATTTATTGAAATGGTTTTATTGTACTTGAAAACAGTGAAGGAAGAGGGTTCTTTTTTGTCAAGATATGAAGTGTTGGTGGATGTTTTTTTTATCATTTTTTATTTACTTACCCTACTAATTTTAAATATTTTTATTTTTCCATATTCCTTTCCTTATTTTCGCCTATTTATCCCTTTTGGCCTAATTGTAATCAAATTCAAAGACCTTTTGATTTTTACTTATATATATTTACTAGAGTAATGGAGAATAGATTACTTTCAAGCCTAAGCAAAGTTCAATTTCATATGAAGATTATGAGTGTACCTAAACTAAAATTTCAAAAGTGACACCATGTGAAGCATATGTTAAACTGAAGTACTTGAGCTTGATGGAGGAGGTGGAATAGAATTTACATTGTCTTGATTGTAAAGTAATTCATTTAATAAATATTCTTGAAGTTTTGTAATTCAATTAAAGTTTGAATATGTATATCTTGTGTTATTAACTACTAAGTTAACTAATGCATGATTTTTTTTAAAAAAAAGTTAACTAATGCTTCTAGGTTAATATTTGTAGGTATCATTCAGTAAAACCTCAAGGACTATAAACCCTCCACTAGGGACACCTAACGGTTTAAAAGGATTTCGGTATATACTAAATGTCACTGTAAGCTTATAAAAGTGAAATTATTTTTTATTGTAGTTAGTCTAATTAGATTGTTTCTTGCTTTTAATTGCTTGAGGACAAGACATGAGTGAAGTTCTATATTTTTCATGTTTGTAACGGCTAAACTAGTTTCTACTTTAGCACTTGTATATAACATTTTACATAAATTATTTGATGTTTTCTTATGTTTAATTCATTGTCTGATTGGTAACAATTTAAGGAAAGATATCATATTTAAGTGCAAATTTCTCTATAGTTTTTCCGTCATGGAGAGATTGAAGTTAATAGGAAGCTAACATGATGGACAATAACTTTATAGAAGGCATTAAAGATAAATTTAAGTTCGAAGATGATAAGAAATGGAGAAGAATGCCAAAATAGCAAAAATGGAGCTAATTACACATTTATGTGAGGCACTTATTATAAGTTGGTTAAAATGAATTTTCAATTCAGGGGAAAATTGGCACCAGTGTGGAAGACGTACAGGCAATGAACTCATGATGTAGAATCTAAGAATACTCTGAATTATTTATGAATATTGTCTTAATTATTAAATTGTATTAAAATTTTATAACATATGCCTTAAACTTTTTACTAGAGTGAAAATTGGTTGTTTGTTTGAAAATGTGCGGTGAAGTGAAGTTCCCTCCATGAAAAATTTGATAATAAATGGGTTGATTAAACAAAATGAATGAAGGACCTAAGTGAGATTACTTGAGTAATTTTCCTTAAACAAAGACTTACGTGAGGTGGCTTAGACAAGAGACCTAAGTAAGGTGACTTAGATAAATTTTCTTAAACAATGATCTAAGTAAGGTGGCTTAGGAAAAAGACCTAACTTAGGTGACTTAGGAAAATTTCTTAAACAAAGACCTAAGTGAGGTGACTTAAGAAAATTTCCTTTAAAAAAGGGCCTAAGTGAGGTGGTTTAGGTAACAGACATAAGTGAGACGACTTGGGCAAATTTTCTTAAATAAACACCTGAGTGAGGTAACTTAGGTAAAAGACCTAGGTAAGGTGACTTGGGCAAAATTTCCTTAAACAAAAACCTAAGTGAGGTGGCTTAGGCAAAGGATCTAAGTGAGATGACTTAGGCAATGAAATAAGGATCTCTAGGTTAAAAAGTTAATGAAAATGAATAAAATTTTGATGAAGAAAATGTGTAATCAAACTGAGCTATATAGGTGCTTCATGCTTGATAAGATGTTGCTTGTTTAAGGAAATGATGTATTGTTAAATTATATTGATGAACTTGTGCATTGTTGATCATTACGGTGATTGCCGAACTTGTGCTTTGATGATTATGGTGAAATGTCTTGCTTAAACTTTAATGTGAAATGTGATAATTGACCTTATGCCTTGATGTGGGTCAATGGGTGATGCTTGTCTTGGAGTGTTGTTGATATATCAGTATGCATGGTTATATGTGCACTTACTACTTATTTTTATAAACCAAAATGATTTTCAAAATAAAAGGAATTTTTTAACATATGATCAGTCACGAGTAAAAATGATTTTCCCTTGTTGAATGTAATACTCACATTTTCATTGTTTTTTCTCCCTCGAGAAAAAGGAAAAAAATGTGACAAAGTGAATATGGGTAAAATCAAGACAAGGTCGATCAAAGTTGTCTAATTGATCGCATTTTTCTAGTGTACTTTGAAAATTATGTCTTTAGACATTTATATTGACATCAGGGCATTAGTGTGGCAGTGAACTTGTAACATGAAATTATTATTAAATTGTTAATAAGTATGATTTCAACTTATGTCGTCACCTACTAATATTATGGGTTCAATTGTACTTTGCGCGCTCTTCTTTGCATCACTTAATAAAAACAAGATTGAATTACGTGCCCATTATAACCAATTGAGTTGCTCATTCTATGAAATTTCTAAAATGATCCATTTGATTAGCCGATTAATTGAACTCGAAATTTTACATAATGCATCACATCAACTAGCCTAGTATTGCGGGATTTAAATAGGTGACAACTTGAGTTTTTCTATCACTATGCGTTGCGGATGGAATGGAAGAAGCTTTTGCTTCTCTAGGAAATGTGAGAGCGCTAAGCAGAGGTTCATTTCCCACATGCCCTCTTCCTCGCGTGAAATCCTCCATGCCTTTTAGTGTGTCTTATGTAATTTAATTTTATCCACACATTTGTGTGGATCTCACGGCAAGATTTAATTGAACAGAGTACGAACTGATTTACAACCCCCC
>JAOTAX010000007.1:9160733-9178158 GCA_025629825.1 Erythroxylum guanchezii
AAAAACAGGTCCCGACCAATACTGTTATCTAACTTATAGTCGCCATCTATGGTTCATGTCTGGTGAAAGAGTATTCTGAACATTTTTAGCAACAATAGCTGATCTAATCCAATTAATAATCTTGTGATATCTGGTACTTCTTCCTTGTGTGTAAAAATTCTGCTATTTCACACCTTCCAAAGTGTATAAATGGTAGTAGTGAAAGCCGCTTTAAGAATTATTCCATAACGGAATAGTTTATCTTATTTTAGAACATTTTATTTGTTTCTATTACCATATAGCCAGGCTGAAACTTGGCCAATAACAAGTCATTTCATAGTCGCAATCAACTCTTCTGCAGTCAAGACATATCAACTAATAGATATGAGATAGGACAATATAAAAAGAGTATATGAAAACTAGATGACTCAATTGCAAAAACGGCAGTTAGGTCACCATGGCTGTACAGAAGAGTATATGAGGATAACTATACTATTCAACTGCCCAGAGGATAGTGGTAAGCTAACACCCAATGCAAAATGACTCTGGACTTCTCAAGAAAAAGGAATCTGAATTAGACCATGTATCGATTTGGTTCATGGCAAAGTGCAGTTTACTGAGTCATATGCTTTCTTGCCCTTCAAACACTTTCCCATATGAGGATTACAAAAATCTAATCAATGCTATAAGCCAATTCATCTAGGTAACTGTCGAATTATGTAGTCTTATTTGGAAAGATTGTATAGTTATAGAAATCGTATAATCCCCTGATTTCTAGGGATTAGAGTAAGATACAGATTTCCCTATTTATTAGGGAGTTTGTTACTAAATTTAAGCTAGACAAGTGTGTATATAAACTAAGGCTGTAACCTAATTTATATAAGAAAAAAATTCATTCTTCACTTATAATATTCGACATGGTATCAGAGCTGTTGGCTCTTTCCTGCTAAAACTCTGATTTTTTTGTTCTGGTCATACCCAATTGAGATCCATCTTCACAGTTCCTCTCAATCGTCTTAGCCTTCTCTCTCATATTTTCCTGTTCTTACCCTTAGTCTTATTCGATCAATTATGTCGGAATCACCCAAAAGTTCTGCCGAAATCACCAGCCCTGCATTCGAGAATACTGCTACTGCTATAACCGATGATTTTTAGAACAATCAAGCCACATATCAATTGAATGGGAAGAATTACTTGAAGTGATCACAATTGGTCCGCACATTCCTAAAGGGAAGAGGGAAATTGAGCCATTTAATGGGCACAGGTCCTTCACAGGACGATCCCAAATTTGCAGCGTGGGACGAACAAGACTCTATGGTAATGTCCTGGTTATGGAACTCAATGCTACCAGAAATTAGTGACACATGTATGTTCCTCGGAACTGCCAAGGAGATTTGGGAAGCTATTCGGCAGACATATTCCAAGGTTAATGATGTTGCACAAATCTATGAAGTTAAGACGAAAGTTTCAGCAACTAAACAAGGGACTCGGACTGTTACTGAATATTCGAGTCTCTTACAAAGCTTGTGGCAAGACATGGATCATCATCAATGCATCCAAATGCATTGCAGTGAAGATGCAGCAATTCTAAAGCATTTTGTGGAAAAGAATCAAATTTATGTTTTTTTTGGCAAGATTAAAGGTGGAATTTGATGTCATAAGGGTGTAGATTTTAGGAAAACCAGACCTACCATCTCTGAATGAGACGATCTCTATTATACGCATAGAAGAGGGACGTCGAAATGTTATGCTTGAACCTCAAGGGGGAGATGGTTCTGCACTCGTTACCAAGGCCACAGAATTGAAAGAGGCAAACAATCCTTTATACTACTCGAGGGGACTCATCCAAACCATTTAACCAAGAATCCCTATTCTGCACATACTGCAAGAAGCATCGTCGCACCAGGGAGAACTGCTAGAAACTTCATGGTAAGCCCAATTGAAGGAGGAATGATCAAAGTCAGGCACATATGGTGAGCACTTCGTCAACTAGTAAAGAAAATTCCAAAAAAAATCTATCCCTGAATTTAACACCGAAGAAATTAAGAAACTAAAAACCTTTGTGAAGTCCTTTGAGAAGCCAACCTCAACAAGTACTTGTTCATTGGCATTTTCAGGCATTTCTTCTTCCTCTCATACTAATGTCTCAAAAAGAAATTCTCCTCTCATGTGGGTGATTGATTCCGAGGCCTCTGACCATATGACTTTTTCCTCCAAACATTTTATCTCTTATAACCCCAGCTGTAGCCATAAAAAGATCACAATAGTTGATGGATCAATCACCACCGTAGCTGGCCAAGCGAATATATACATAAACAAGGACCTTACATTAAGAAATGTTCTCCATGTTCCAAAGCTATTTGCAAGCCTTATTTCCATTCAAAAATTAACAACATATTCAAATTGCAATGTAACCTTTTTCCTTCACATTGTATCTTTCAAGAAGTAGGCACGAAGACGATGATTGGATGTGCTAGTCAGAGAGACGGTCTCTATTTCATGGAAAAACAACACAGTATATCAGGAATTGGAAAACCCTTATCTACATCCTTCTTTTCTGAATTTGTCACGTCAAACCAAGATAAAAATTTGGCTTCATCATCATTGTTTAGGTCACCCATCTTTTAGGGTGCTAAAGTTAATGTTTCTTTCTTTATTTAAAGATATTGCGTCTGAAGTTTTTCATTGTGATGATTGTGAACTTGCCAAGCACAAATGTGCTTCCTTTCCAATAAGCAACAAAAAAACCTTCATTCCTTTTTCTTTCATTCATAATGATAATTGGGGACCTTCTACCATCCCAAATGTTTTGGGTGCTAGGTGGTTCGTTTCATTTATTGATGATTGTACCCGAGTCACATGGCTTTACCGCTTGAAAAAAAAATCTGATGTTAGAACTATTTTTCCTAATTTTTACAACATGATCAATACTCAGTTTGATGTACGAATTAAGAGATTTCAATTAGACAATGCCAAGGACTATTTCAATCAAACCCTTTCTTCATTTTTTCAAAAAACAGGAGTTATTCATGAGTCCTCATGTGTTACCACCCCCACAACAAAATGGCATAGCTAAGCGAAAAAATGGACATCTCTTAGAGATCACTAGAGCATTGTTGTTTCACAAGAATGTTCCCAAACAATACTGGGGTGAAGCTGCATTAATTGTTGCCCATCTTATTAACAAACTTCCAACACGTGTCCTTGGGTTCAAAAGTCCAATTGATATTCTCACAAAATCTTTCCCAAACTTTTTTGTTTCAAACAATCTTACACCTCAAATATTTGGTTGTGTTGCATTTGTTCATGTTCATTCTCACAATTGGAGTAAATTAAATCCACGAGCTCTTCGATGCATCTTTATCGAATATTCCTCCACACAAAAGGGTTATAAATGCTTTCATCCACCTTCCAAAAGATTTTTTGTCTCAGCCGATGTTACTTTTGTTGAAAATGAACCTTTTTTTCAACACATTTATCTTCAGGGGGTGACCTTAAGTGAAGATAAAGCAAAGGATAAGTTTCTTCTTGATCCTAGTTTTGTTCAGCCTATAACCATAACCATATCTGAGTCTACTTCTCTGTCAATTGAGTCAACCACATCTGTTGAACTAATGAAAGATAAGGGAAATCAAGATAACATGCAGCCACTGCAAGTTTATTCTATGAGGAAGATACCAGTCTCTCGACCAGCACAAGTCCAGTCTCTCATTCATGTTGTTGCCCAATTTCCCGAAACCACTCCCAAACCAACCGACAATGTCACACCAGGTGTTGAGCCAAGTGTTGAGCCAATTGAACCACCAAAAGAACAAAAAAAAACAAGTATTGAAGAACTACCAATTGCACTTAAGAAAGGAACAAGAACCTGCACAAAATATCCACTGTCTCTTTTCATGTCCTATCAAAATCTATCCCAAAACTATAGAGCCTTCCTAACCATTCTCCATACAATTCCCACACCAAGAAATCTGAGGCATTAGGAGACAAGAAATGGGAGGATGCTATGAAGACCGAAATGGAAGCCCTTGAAAGGAACAAGACATGGGAGTTAGTTGAATTGCCGAGGGGAAGAAACTGGTCAGATGTAGGTGGGTTTTCACTATACAAGGTTGAAGGCTCGGTGAAAAGATACAAGGCAAGATTGGTGGCCAAAGGGTACACTCAAATCTGTGGCATTGATTATCTAGAGACATTTGACCCTGTTGCTAAAATGAACAAGGTACAGATACTTTTGTCATTAGCTGCTAATTTTGAGTGGAATCTGCAATAATTTGATGTTAAGAATGCATTCCTCCATGGTGATCTAAAAGAGGAAATTTACATGGAAGTCCCTCTTGGATTTGAATCTAAAGAGCAAATGGTGTGCAAGTTGAAGAAAGCCGAAGAAAGCCCCTTATGGCCTCAAACAATCACCACGAGCTTGGTTTGGGAGGTTTGCTAAGGTGATGATTTCATTGGGATATAAGCAGAGTCAAGGAGACCATACTTTATTCATTAGACACTCAAATTTTGGGAGAGTCACAACGTTGTTAGTTTATGTAGATGATATTATTGTGACAGGTAATGATGTAGAAGAGATGAACAATCTGAAACAATGCCTCTTGAACGAGTTTGATATCAAGGAGCTAGGAAAATTAAAGTACTTCCTAGGCATTGAAGTGGTAGACTCAAAGCAAGGGATTTTCATCTCTCAACAAAAATACGCACTTGACTTGTTGAAAGAAACTGGAAAGTTGGGTTGTAAACCAATGGAGACACCGGCTGAATTCAAACATGGATTATGTGATGATTCAGAAGATCCCATGGTAGATAAAGGATCATATTAGAAGCTTGTTGGGAAGTTGATATATCTGGCACACACAAGACCAAATATAGCATTTGCAGTGAGTATGGTTAGTCAATTCATGCCCAATCCCAAAGAATCACATCTCAAGGCAATAAATAGGATATTACAATACTTGAAAGACAGCCCGGGAAGAGGAATTCTGTTTAAGCGACAAACAGTCACAGGTATGATGTTAGAAGCTTAACTAATGCAGATTATGCAAGGTCTTTGGTCGACAGGAGATCAACATCTAGTTACTGTACACTCCTAGGTGGTAATCTTGTAACATGGAGAAGTAAGAAGCAGAACGTGGTAACAAGATCAAGTGCAGAGTTAGAATTCAGATTAATGGTGTTGGGAATATGTGAGTTACTCTGGCTGAAGGTAATCCCAGATGACTTAAGAATAAAATGGGAAGGACCCATGAGGCTGTACTGCGATAATAAATCAGCCATCAGCATTGCACATAATCCTGTTCAACATGATCGAACAAAGCATATTGAAGTTGATAGGCACTTTATCAAGGAAAAACTAGACAGTGGCTTAATATGCACTCCATTTGTGTCAACAGTCAGTTGGTGGACGTACTTACAAAGGGACTGACAAGCACTGTGTTTCAAGATATTATTAGCAAGTTTGGGATGGAAGATATCCATTCACCAACTTGAGGGGGAGTGTTGAATTATTTAGTCTTATTTGGAAAAATTGTATAGTTATAGAAATCGTATAATTCCCTAATTTCTAGGGATTAGAGTAAGATATAGATTTCTCTATTTATTAGGGAGTTTGTTACTATATTTAAGCTAGACAAGTGTGTATATAAACTAAGGCTATAACCTAATTTATATAAGAAAGAAATTCATTCTTCTCTTATAATATTCCACAATAACCAACATATTTTTCTTTTAAGGAAGACACTAATGGTGCATGTATATTTTGATGACAGGAAGATTTTACCTGAAGAAGCATCTTTTTTCCTCAACAATTGGGGTGATGTTTCAACCTCTGGTTCCCCATATTGGAACAAGATGTCACTAACAAGGATCGACGGTCTACACAACACAAGATAAGAATGAGAATAAAATTCATGAATATTTTTGAAGCAAAAAAAAAACGAAATGTTGACCCTGTAGGCTTGTAATTTAAATCTTCCCATATTTCAATATTATGCAAAGAAAACAAAGAAATGGCAACATAGTGGGTTAACAATCATCTATACAATCTTAAGGCGCCCCAAAAAAAAAAAAAGCATCTCACTAGTATTCTAAGGATTAGTTGGATAGTACAAACGTCATACCACAATTAGCTTGATAGATCACGTAGGATACAAGGCCACAAAAAAATGTGATATCTAAAGCTACTTTATTCTTGTGTGACCTAGTAGTGACTTAAGTTAAGGAATGCTGCTCATACATTGAAGTCTCCAGGCATCGCTCTAAAATTAAGTGTCGATCATCCCCCTCGCCAACTGATAAATGGGCAAATCTAATACAGAGAACAAGCATACTATATTAATGCCATATCATAAGAAACCGACTCCTACAATAAACTTATACGACACTCACTTCTTAGGAACATCACTTAGAAGCAAACAAACATTCAGAGTAACATACCCAAATATGTCTGCCAAACGATGCAATAGAAGGCGGCTGTAAGAATTCATTGGTTCCAATTCAAGGACCACATCACTACAATCAAACAATTCATTATAAGCAATTAGTCAGGAACAAAGTGAAAAGATGTGCATCCAGTTTCAAGAAATACAATATATGCAGCTAGGAAAAGTTAGCAACCAAATTATCAACTCCAACTATACAGATAAAACAATACCATGGGAACAAAATAAAAACTTCCCATTCTTTCACTAATTAGTGTGTGTGTGTGCGTGCGTGTGTGTGTGTGTATGAATATTACAAGTTACATAACTCAAAACTCTTTAAGGTCACCACAAGTTAAATGTGATTATTTAAGAAAGTTTTATTTTGTATTTAATTGATAAATTAATCAACTCTAGTATTTGATAATATCCACCATCTCTGTTTTTCGCTCTTATGATTAAAATTATGTTGTGTTAGGGAACATATTGTTCTATAGAGTTAGAGTTCAACCAACATACAACATTGTTAATACAATTTTCACATATCTTTGTAACAACTATCGATCATGGTCAATGAACTGAAATTCCAAATGGAAGGTAGTGATTGATTGATGGTAAGACTATAACATCCAAAATTTGGCTGAAAAGAATTATCAAACTCAATGGTTGGTAAATTTTGCGCATGTTATCCATGTTTCATAATCTATCACTGCATGACTTGGGATTCCAACATAATTGCAAGATCCCACCAATATTATCTTATGCACAACAATAGAAAAACAAGGAAAAGAAAACATAAAAGCAACAACAACTTTATTAAGAAAACAAACATGTTAATTTATCATTCTTCATGTGTCGTCTACATAATTAACATTGGAACAATTATGGAAGAACAAATTGATAGACCTCCTATACTGCACCTACACTAGGAGAGGCAAAAGAATAGGATGAGGTGGCCAATTGGTTACAAAATGTCAGGATGAGGAGGAGGCTAGTTAGTTACATAATGTCGGGAAAATAATTCTAGAATGTTTATAGACAGTATAAAAGACAAAAGAAAGACTAGAAGGGCAGAGAGGATTTTCTGTAAACCAATTGTTAGGAGAGGGGCAGTCTCTCGAACACTACCAAACCAATCCCTTGTATTGGCTTTAATCTTTAATTCTTTTTTTTTCTCTTTTCTCATTCTTATTTTCGGTGCCTGCTTACTTCCTTTAAGCTTTTTCTAATCAGTCAATACCAGATTCCTAACACAAATCAAACTAGTAGAGATTATGCTACCTGTTTTCATCCTGAAGGAAGTTAACAAGTTTCTCTTCCATGGAAAGCACAAGATGTTTGCAAGGAAGATTGTCCTTCACAAGAAATGCCAGTTCCTCCACCTGAATGTCCATCAATTATCAATTCATTCAGTACTTCTTCACAAGCTTTGCATCAAGTACTTCAAACTTCGTTGTTTTAAGTTTGTAGAAGGAACATACGAAAAGAAAATTTCAACATTATCTATGACAAAAGAACATATTCCAAAATAAACAAAAAATGAATAGTCAAGATCTTAGTGCTTTAATTCCCCTAAAAGCATCAACTTTACTTAGTATTGCCGATAATAGAAGGTTGGTAAGAATTACAAACAGTTCTCAGAACAATAATCAATCACAGGGAGAACACATCTTCATCAAGCCAATATCTTGAACAAACTATAAAGCGCACCCTCATAGGCACCAAAAAGAGAGGAAAAAAAAAGAAGAAGATAAAGCAAAAGGCAGTGAGCATAACAAGAGATCCTACATGTATGTGTAAAAGATTTAAATATAAGAGTAAGAAGTGAGAGAAATTACCATACCATAGCAAACTGGTTGAGAGTCATGTCTGGGGATTCAACGACAGGAGGTGAGGAAGGAACCCTTCAAAACCGGAATCCTCTAGCTTCTCTTGTTTACGATTTTATGACTCGCAATTTGTCACTTCAACTTTATACAAATAAAAATACGGCTGTTCTACTATTCTTCATGTTTGTTTCTATCATCCATTCCAAAAAAAAAAAAAAATGTTTGTTTCTATCATAGGTTTAAATTTTTTGTATAATAAAAACTTATTATTTGAATTTATTTATTTTAGGTTTTAGATTTGATTTTTTAATTTTATAACTTAAATCTATAAAAAAATATTTGTGTTTTATGGTTTTATTTTTCATAATTAAATATAGCATTTAATTAATAAATTATTAATAAAAATTATGATTAATAAAATTTGATTATTTAATTTATTATTATTTAAAATTTTTAATAATTATTTAATAAATATACTTTGTTTGAAATATCTTAAATCAAAAGTTATAAATATCGTACCCACACTAATATCTGTACAATATTTAGTCCTAGTACAATATTATACTAAGACCGATCAATACCATATACTGTTTCGAATAATTTTTTAAATTTATAAACTAAGCTTTTAATTTTTTTAAAATTATAAAATAATCTTTCAATATATTATATAATATCATTTATAATTTTACATCAAATCTGCTTTTAAAAATAATTCAAAAATAATAATTAAAAAAATTTATTAATATTACTTTTCACATATTTCATATATAAAAAATTATAATTAATATAAAAAAGATCATTTATTTATTATATAAATATAAAATTAAAAACAATTTAAAGTATTTAAATTATTTCTATTTTATTTTATTTTTTTTCCTTCATGTCAACGGAAAACGTCAGATTGAGGTGGCATCTTTCCCAACGGATGAGATCCTGTATGCCAGAGAATCTCGAAGATCTTAATTGTATGGATTTGACACAAAGGATTTGACACAGAAGACCTCATCTTCTTTTGAAAAGAAATTAGAAAAGAGAAATAAACAATTATCTATAACACAAAATCTCGATTAAGAAGATACCAAACTTGTGAGCACTAGTTGGCGACCGTACTTTATTAACAGAATTAGAAACAATAAATTGAAATCGAAGTTTAAAAAAAAGAAAAGAAATAACAGATCAGGTTCTACAGCTCTGGGTTCAACACCATTTCTATTGACTTCCATTTGTAGAGATGTATATCCCAAGTCCGGAGAGATCTTCACGCAACAATTCTGCATTTTTGAAATGCAGACCGACAATGCCAATTTCAATTGCAGCCTGTACGTTTTCCAACCTGGATTGGTTATGAGAATATTGACACCACCAGTTAGTGAAGTGTAATGAACAAGTGCAGTTTGTAGCAGCAGCAAAGGATGGGGTGATAACGTATATGGATGTACATTGGCATATTAACCAGGAATGAATGACCACTCCCTTTAATTTCCAGAGTTCCCTTAGATAACTATTACAGAAACCTTTCACTGAGCAGAGACGTTCTACTTTGGCAATACCAATTAGGTTTGGAATAGGAAATCAGGTCATTAGCCAGCAATGAAGAATCTTAAATAATATCCAAAAGTTAAATGAACTAACAAATAATCATCCACCTGTCCCTCACAGAAATAAAGTTTTCTTTGATCATGTAAACTTAAAAAAGATAAAATGGACTGATGAAAATCCAACATGGATTCTGCTGTCGATCCACACTATGGATGAATCTAATTGCGGGGAATCAGGTCAGGTAATGACCACATCTGGTATCAGAAACTGAAGCATAAAATAATAATTACAGAAGTTCATCACAATGATTGAAAACCAATAAGAAATATTGCACTAAAAGGAAAATACCTGTCATCAATAAATATACAGCTTCCTGGTTCAATCTTAAGATTTCCCAATGCTTCCATAAAGAATTCATGATCAGGCTTCCTCTTTCCTTCAACATAATGCAGATATTACAATAAACAAGTGTCTAATGTAAGAACTTAGCTAATATGTTCCACCAACTGTTATAAAAACTCATCAAATGGTAGAAACTTTTTCTCCCATTTAGAAATCTGTGTTGAAAAGCATAGAAATACTTTTTAGTAGAGATTTCAGTAGTAAGAGGACTTCCAACAACAAAAATTAAAGCAAGAATGCTGAAGTAGGAAATAAGTATAACTAGAAAAGTATTGATTGAAACAATTACCGTTAAAGCATGGATTTTCTCTCATAGACAGATGGAAGTACATTAACAGTGTGATCGACTTCAGAGAGGTGACACACTAATGTAAGACAAACTCACGAAAGCTAGGAAAGACTGTTGAGTGTTGTTAAGTTGTTGAAATATCAGATTTCAAGGGTGGATTTCAGCTTAGAGGAATTTCAAGTTTAGATTAGCTGAAATTTTAGGGTTTGATTTGACTAAAATTTTAGGATTTAATGCAGCTAGAATTTAGATTTTTAGTTGTTAAAAATTTAGGATAAAATTGCAGAAATTTATTTTAAACAAGTAATAGAGCATAAGAAACTACAAATTACTCATAGGGTCTGAAAATTTCTCTTATAAGAAAGCATTATACCTTATAATTAAAAACTCAAGTTTATGAAAAAATTCAAGATCTTATTATTGAAGGGTTGAATACACACATATTCATATAAAAGTTCCTAGAACCTTTATTTGAGTAAGAAAGGGTTTCTAATTAAATTATCCAAAAAAATTAAACTCTATTCTAATAAAGATTATTTATTCTTAAATAAGTTCGAGTCCTAAACAAAATAGGTCAACATTTTTAACTTATTATTCTTCTTTATTTAATAAAGGAAACCTAACATAAGTAAATTTAGCCCCTTATAGCTCTTGCTGTCACTTCAATTCTCACTCTTTATTCTACCAAATTAAAGTTTGTGGCTGATTAGTTTGTCCTATTTTACTTCTTTCATAAACTCTAAGCCATTTTGCATCAATTCTTCCTAACTTGTCTAAAATCGTCCCCGATGTAAAATGTAATAAATACTAATTACATAAGTTGATTCAACTTTTAAAATTTGGATTTTAAAATCCAAGTTCTATAAGAAATTGAACTTCCTTTCCACTTGACAAGAAACCACCGAATATCTACCAGTACTTGCGGCTACAATATGTTCATCAAGAACATCTTCTATCTCCCCTTTAAGATAGCTAGTGACTAAAATTTTCACAGCTCTTGGAAATTGTATATGATCATGTCAATGATAAATAGTTAAATCCATAAAATTAAAGATACAACTAATCTAGAAGTCACAAAACAAAAGATTCAATCATCTTTTTCTTGAATTCCTTTGACTGAGTAAACTATCCTTTCTTCATACAATAAGTAACGAGTACAATGGAAATGGCTAGTGAGAAGAGCTCCACCCTCTCAGTAACACGATCTCGGCCATGACTAAGCTAAGTCCTTGTCCTCCTACAGAGCTTAATGAAAAAACCATTGTCGCGTCTGGTATAAAAGTTCTTCAAGAAGGAGCTAGGAGCTGGGAGCTGGGAGCTGGGAGCTGGGAAGCCTCACTATTGACAGAAGACCACCTTTCTTAGCGATCCAAGCTTGAGCTCAAAGACAATGGAAAAACAAAGGCTTACAGGAAGTATTGCTAACTGAAGAAAACAATGTAGTATTATGGAGGAGGGGCCTTGGCACATCTTCCAGCTCCCTCTATTCTTGCAGACATGGCAACCAAGAATGGTGTTGCAAGACATCAAGCACAGGAACATTCCACTGTGGGTAAATATTCACAACATACCTCTTGAATATTGTACAACTCAAGGTCTAAACATTTTGGCTAGCTAGCCAGGAAAGCCTCTATGTATGAATGAGAAGACTGCCAAGAGACAACGCATTGGATTTGCAAGAATTTGTATCAATATGGACATCTCAAATGAGTTGAAAGACAGTATACCTATAATGAGGCCGACTGCGGAAAAGTCTTTGAAAGAAGACAATGTGTATGTTACATACCAATGGAGACCTTCACTAAGAGATTAAGAAAAAGCATGGAAACTTATTGGAAGAGTTTTTCAGAAGGGGGGCTATTTTGAGCTAATGGGGCTGGAGGAGGAGAATCAGGAGATAAATGACAGTCGATGGTTGTTGAGAACGAGTCTCAAAATTCCCAACCAGAAAAGAAGACTACTCACTCCAAAGAAAAAGGAGTTGGCAATAACCTCTCCTAGAGTGAATGACAGTGATCCCACAAATCAGGCTCCAAGCTCCATGCTCCATGCTCCATGCTCGACTCCAATTCAAACTAAGGAATTACGACAACTAAAGGATAATATGGAAGAACAATTTCAGAATTTGCAAAGGAGGAAATCTAACCAGAGCAATAAGAAAAGCTCCAAAGGTAAAGGCATTTTTAAATTACTATAATTTTTGGAATGTGAGAGGATTAAACTGCCCATCTAAGCTAAACGCTTTGAGGGATTTTGTGCTAAGGGAGAAGCCTTTGTTATTTTGCTTATTAGAAACTAAAATCAAGCAGAAAATTTTGAATAAATTGAATAGATTGGGATCATACTAGACGTCACTAATCATCAATATCATGGTTTTGAAAGGATCATCATCTGTGACAATGATGACCTTGTGAAAGTGGAGCAAATTGAAGCAAATGAACTACTAATACACACCAAGGTGTTTTTCAAGATGGGGAGTTCATCATTTTTGTCTCATTTATATATGGCTTTAATACTATTTTTCAAAGAACAGACATCTGGAATAGTCTAGAAAGAGAGAAGTGTTAGACCCTTGGCTAGTTTGTGGGGATTTTAATACCACTCTATATAGATCTGAAGCAGATGGAAACCATAATTTATTAAATTACAACCAAGACCTTTATGATTGCACTATGGAAGTGGAGCTAACTAACCTCAAATATGAGGGTCATACTTACACATGGAGCAACGAACAATCCACAAGATGGTTCATAATGAAGAAATTAGATAGGGCTTTAATGAGTGTGGACTGGTTGACTCATTTCCTATAAAGCAAAGCATATGGATCCCAATTCTCGGATCATACTCCTGTTAAGATAGAAAACTTATTCACTAAGGTCAGTGTGAAACATCCTTTCAAATTCAATAGCTTTTTTGTTAATATTGATGGCTTTCAGGAAGCTATAAATAAAGGCCTTTGATGCACTGTGAAAAGAACAAAGCAATTTGTGTGCTTACAAAAACTCAAGGCTATCAAACAGGAATTAAAACATTTTAATGCCCTAAGAAGTCTTAATACTAGAGTGAAGATTGAAAAGGCTAGAGAACAACTCTCCTTTATATAAAAGTCAGTAGCAAACTATCTTGGGGACTTAAAATTTGATGACAGAAGAATAGAAAGCTCTAAAAAACTATCTACAAGTTCTAGATAATCATAATTCACTAATCCAATAAAGGGCTAGGGTCAACTGAATTAATTAAGGAGGTAAAAGCTCAAAATTTTTCTTCAATGCTCTTTCAGCTAAGAGAAATTCTAACAGGATATGCTCTATAATTGATGAGAATGGTAGGTTGATTGGTAAACAAGAAGACATTAGAAGGGGAGTAGTGAAGTTCTACAAAAGACTACTAGGTACTGAGGTACATACAAATTCCACACTGGAATCACTAAGGCAGTTTATTCCTACCAAAATTTCAAATGAAGAAGAGCTCAATCTAATCAGACCAATGGTAGACAGTGAAATTGAAAATGTGGTGTTCAAAATGAATGGAATGAAAGCTCTTGGACCAAATGGCCTTAATGGCAACTTCTACCACAAAAACTAGGCCAAAATAGGAAGAGTAGTCAAAGAAGTAGTGCACAAATTTTTCAAGAAAGGAATTCTACTAAAAGAGGTCGATAAAACATATCTTTGTTTGGTTCCTAAATCCTCTAACCCCTCTTCTTTTAGTGATTTCAAGCCAATTGCTTGTACAAATTTTTTAAACAAGATCATTGCAAAGCTGTTGGCAAATAGATTGAAAACTGCATTGAATTCCATAATCAGTGGGAACCAAGGTTCTTTTTTGAGCAACAAACTAACTGGGGACAACATATTAATAGTACATGAGCTTATGAAGGGATATACAAGAAGAAATTCTCCACAAAATTGCTCTATAAAGGTTGATTTAGATAAAGCCTTTGACAGTGTTAACTAGTATTTCTTGTTGCAAAAACTTGGAGTAATGGAATTCCCACAAATGTTCGTCATGCATGCTTCTACTTCATTTGGGGTACTAATCAATGGCTAAGGGTTCTAAAGGTCTCAGGAAGGGGAATCGTCTCTCCCCCTACCTATTCATTATTTGCATAGAAGTTTTCTCTCTATACCACTCTAAATGCAAGTTGGTCTCCTACGTTTCGCAGATGATCTCGTTTTACTTTGTAAAGCAGATATGAGCTCAGTCTCTTTAATGACGGAAACATTACTAAAATTCAAAGAACTATCTAGATTTGGTATCAACCACCAGAAGAGCCAGGCTTTTTATCTCTGAAAGTGCCGGCCATTTTACTAATAATATTGCACAAATTAGAGGAATGAAAAGACATTCTCCTCCATTATTATATCCGGGGCTCCCAATTTCTACCAGAAGACTCAGACATAGGAATGCTTCCCAATGATAGAGAAAATATAAAAAAGATTAAGAGCACGGATTAATAGAGCTCTAACCTATGGAGGAAAGGTACAACTATTGAAATCTGTTATCTCCTCTATGCATATATATTGGTGCTCCCATATTTTTCTTTCAAAAGGCCTCATTAAGACTGTTGAAAGAATGATGAATTAATTTTTATGGGGAAAAGCAGGAGGAGGTGGAGGAGTAGCAAAGTTTCTGGCACTCTCTATGCAGACCAAAGGAAGAGGGTGGCTTGGGATTGATAGCTATCAAATGTAGCAACAAATTCCTAATGTATAAGAGGATTTGGAGAATTCTAATGGACATGGAATCCTTGTGAATTAAGTGGATACACAACTATATCCTTAAAGGCAATAGTCTATGAGCCAAGAATCTAAAGCTTCTCACTCGTGGTTCTTCAATCAACTTCTAAAGTTAAGAAGTTTAGTGGAGTCAAATGTAACTTGCCTAGTAAGGAAAGGTGACAAAGCCTGTTTATTGTTTGACAAGGAGCTCTTATACAGAATCAGGAATCTGTGGTTGCACTATCTAGATTTCCTCAAAAAGCTAATGTGCAGGTTTTTCTTTCTGATGGTAACTGGTTAAACCTTCCTAAAGTGATTAGGAACATGTTGTTAAACCAATTCCCTAACCCTACAAATGAGGATAAATACTATTGGCACAATGGCTGATTTAATCAATAGAAAAACCAAGGAACTGATTCAAGGGACAAGTTCCAAAGTGGGATGGAGTAAAATGGTCTGGAATAGCTACCTAAACCCGAGCACAAGCTTCCAAACTCAGCACAATAGACAGACTTGGATAGTTATCTCTACCAAAAATTTATGTCTTATGCAAGCTAGAGGATGAAAGCAAAGACCATCTTTTCTTTCAGTGCAGAATTTCAAAGGAATAGGTCAATCAAGGATGACCTTAACCTTATCAAGGTCCATTCCTTGATATAATATAGAAAACAAAAAAATACAACACTTTGATTTTAAGTTGAAAGTTTCTCTTATCTCAAAACGCTCAAGACTTATTGTAAGTGTAGCAGATGGTTTTATTTAGTCTTGTATATTAATATATCATCAAATATACCACCAAAAATCTGGACATAAATGGTTAAAACATTTGATTCATCACTCTTATAAAAGTGTTAGGTGCATTTGTAAGTCCAAATGGTATCATCTACTATTCATAAAGCTCCTCCCTAGTCTTGAAAGCTATTTTTCATTTAATCCCATGTTTGATTTTGATTTGAAGGTACCCACTTCATAAGTTTATCTTGGTAAAGAAAGTAACTCTAATCAACATATCTAACATGTCATCAAGGTAAAGGATTGAAAACCTATACCTTATTATGCTCATGTTTAGCGCCTGACAATCAATGCATATTCACCAACTTTCTTTTTTTTTTTTTTTGAGTCAGACTTTATTAAACAAATCCTTTTTTCAACAACTCCTCTACTTGTCTCTTCAAATCTTTATTCTCAATGGGATTTAATGACAGGCTATAAGATTTGGTATAGTAGATCCAAGTATCAAGTCAATAGCATGCTGAATATCTTGTAAATGAGTTAATTCACTAAGTAAATCATCCAGTATAAGGTCTAAAAGATTAGTCAACAATTCACCCACTTCCTTTTGGTAATGCAAGGAGTTTCAAGTGCTATTTCTGTTACTTCTCTCCCTACCTTTGCAAATACAATTTCCTTCTCCTTACTAGCATCTTTAAATTCTCTCTTCTTAAGGATATTATGAGACTTCTTTTTGGCATTTATGGATGCCTTGTTACTTTCTCTTTTCTTTTCTACGTTGTCCACATTCAAGGCTTCAACATGATCTTTCCATGAAACATAAACTGATAAATGTTAGCTTTTCCAAAATGTTGCAAATTAGCTTTTCCAAAATGTTGAACATCTCAATCATAAAGCCTCGATCAACTTAGTAAAATATAAACTACTTTTGTAAGAGTACCATGACAACAAATAGTCTTTATATATTCTTATTTGAAAGACACTAAGACCTTTGAACAACCAATATAGTGCTATCATCCACCTAAGCAATTTTGTAGGGATGTGGATGCCTCTTCGAAAGTAAATTTAATTGCTTCATGTGTTCTCCAATACCACATTCACAATACTTCCCCGATAAATGATAAGTTGACATATTTTAAGCAATTTTGTAGGGATGTGGATGCCTCTCTGAAAGTGAATTTAATTGCTTCACGTGTTCTTCGATACCATATCCATGGTACTTCCTCCATAAATGATAAGTTGACATATTTTATCTCCGCATCTAACTTGAATAAGGAAAAATAGCAGTACGAAACCATTCTTCCTATTTTTTTGCCTTACGGGTTGTCAGTATACATCTTGCCACATTAAGATTTGTAAGACCAACTTATTCATCACTAAAGGCTCCTTTCAACTCCTTTCTGGCTTCATGTTCACACACATATTCATCATATTCTTCCTCCTCTTCTTCCATCTTATGCAAACCTCTATTAGTACATTCATAAGCAAAGTGACCCATTCCATTACATC
>JAOTAX010000007.1:9196210-9208089 GCA_025629825.1 Erythroxylum guanchezii
CTTTATTTTCCTACAACACAAAATAGCAATTTGTAGTATCAATTGTCCTTAGAAAAATTATAATGCAATTAATATCAACCATACTTAAATATCCTTTCTATTACCCAACCTGTGCTTAATCCAAGGGTACACAACATTTCTCAATTTCTAATATATGTGAAGACCATGAGTATTCCCTGGTAATTGGCATTTACTAGAATTTTTCATTTCTGAGATAAGTTTTGTGTATCCATTTTATCCTAATGGCATTCTTGTCTACATATAGCCTCTATATACTTTTACACAGAAGTACTTTTTGCATTAGAGGAATAGAAATCATCCTTAATCCTATCCAATTCTTAGGAATTGTCACTTCACTCCATTTGACTTTAGCTTTCTTAGAATTATTTGTTTTTCTGGACCATAAGAATGCTTTCATGATATAATCAATCTCCTTAATTACTTCTCTAAGTAGGATGATGTGAGTGATCCAGTGAACATAGATATTTCCAACGACTAAAATAATCAAAGTGACCCTTACAACTAATGATAGATATCTATTTTGCCAAGTATTTATTCAGGATTTGAATCTTTCAATAAGTGAGATATAATTTGAATACTTAGGTTTTGCATACAAAATTAGGACTCCAAGATACTTAAGTAGAAGATCTTGTAACTTCAGCCCTGAAATTCTACATAACTTATCAAAATTCCTTACATCTTTAGAACAAAACAAGTTTTTTTTTTCTAGATTTATTTTAAGCCCTAACCAGCTTGAATACAACTTGAGTAGATATTTTAAAATCTTTATATAATGGGCTTCAACACCTGAAAGAAGGATCAAGTCATCTGTAAACATCAAATGGGTAGGCTTGTAATCTCTACATTTATGATGATAATGAAACATGCCATAACATTCAACAAACTTGTTAAGAATTATAGATAGCCCTTCTATAGCTAGGGTAAACAAATAAAGAGATAGGGGTTCCTTATCTTATTCCCTTAGCACAATTTAGAGGCTGAGTAAGGGCTCTATTGATAATTACACTTATTAAGGCTGACTTAATGCACATCAAGATCCAATCTACGAAAAGTGTAAGGAATTTAAGTGCTTCTAAGAAAGATTGTATAAAATGCCAACTCACTATGTCAAATGCCTTATAAAAATTAATTTTCCAACAATAATTGTCGATGCTTTTCCTATAATTATATTCTCTCAATGTCTCCTACATTTGGAGAATGTTATCTCTTATGGATCTCCCCTCAATGAAAGCAATTTGTGCTAAATTCACCATTATCTTTAAAGCTATTTTCAGCCTATTAGTAAGAAGCTCAACAATTACTCTGTAAATCATTCAGTAGCATGAAATTGTCCAATAATCCACAAAGGAAGCAGGATTAAGTTTCTTAGGAATTAGGAAGATGTAAGTGTGGTTAATCTCCTTTAACATATTGTAAGAGGAAAAGCACTCTTGTACTATTTTTGTGAACAAATTGCAAGTTATCTCCTAGGTTTATTGAAAAAAATCAAGCAATGAACCCATCAGGCCCTGGTGCTTTAGACAGGTGCAAACCAAACATCACTTTTTTTATTTCTAGGATTGTAAATGGGGTTATTAAAAGATCTTTTATATCTTGGGTTAAAGGAACATCAAAGAAACTTTCTATATTTTGAGCATAATCGAAGTTCTGGACTACACCCATCAACTACATTGAAAAACCTCTAATGGGCTTTAATAAAGAGGATTGATCATTGATAGAGTTACTAGAATTGTCTTTAAGCTCTACAATCTTGTTCTTATTTCTCCTTAATAATAGGAAAGCATGGAAAACCTTAGTATTTGAGTCCCCATATTTTAACTACGTCATAAAAGCTTTTTACTACAAGATGGAGTTGTGTATATTGAGGGCCTCTAGATGTTCTCTAAGTCTCTGGGCTCCAATTTTCTTTAAGTGATTATTATATGGGAATTTGTAAAAAACATTTTGAGCCTCTCTTAACTTTTGTTAGGTCTCCCTTATCTGTTTGGTATGAGAATTAGTAAAATTTTTGATAGCTTGTTTTACCCTTTTCAGTTTTTGCATCAGCTAAAAAGATTTGTAACCATTCACATTCTGGTACTAATACGTATCCAAAGTTTCAAGAAGCCTTTTTGTTGCGTAAGCCCTATTAAGAATTTAAAAGATACCCTTGAAATCTTAATAGCTTGGATATTCTAGATGACTATGAAAGAGTGATCTACAAAGGAACATTCACCAATATAAGAATGTGAGTGCAAGATTAGCCAATCTTAGTTGACTAATGCACGGTCAAGCTATTTTCTTATCAACATGTGTCCTTGTTATTTATTAGACCAAGTAAACAACCTCCCACTAAATCTAATATTAGTATTATTTTTTTTCTAGAACAGGTGAGCTAAGTCTCTCCCTATAGTAGTATGAAAGCCCTTGCCTCCCTCTACTTTATGATCTAAGAGTATACAATTGTAATGACTAACTAACATCCAATGGTTGTCAATAGTAGCTTCAACGGTCTACAAATTATTCCAAAGGATTTCTCTTTGAAATTGAAAATTATAGGCATGTACTAATGTGATATCAAAAGTTGAGTTTAAACTTACCAGCTTATATTTCAAATGGATAAACTAATCATTTTCTCCTTCCACTTGCATTGAGATTTTGTTTGAATTATAAAGGCGTAGGATTCAGCCCTTGTAATTTGAAGTGTGATTAGATATAGTTTCCCATTCTACACCCAAAAATTTTAAAACACCTGGCATATGAGGTGATTTTATTTTTGTTTCTAAAAGCCCTACTAAGTACGACTTCTTCTCCAAAATAATCGCCCTTACCATTGATTTTTTAACAGGTTCAGTGAACCCTCTAACATTCCATACCAAAATCATCCAGGGGTGTTGCCCCTGTGGATTTATTCCTAGCCTTTCTTGTAGCTAATATTCGCTTTGAACCCTCTAACATTCCATACCAAAATCATCCGGGGGTGTTGCCCCTGTGGATTTATTCCTAGCCTTTCTTGTAGCTAATATTCGCTTTGAGTTAGTTGTTGATTCTTTAGTTTCAATAAGGATCTCTAATGCTTTAGTTTCAACTGGGAACTCATTTTTAGAGTGAATCACCTTTACAATCTGATTGTTTGCCTCCTTTTCTTTTCTTTCTTTAGGATTAACATGAGTGTGGTCAATTTCTAGCATATAAGCAAGTTAAGTTTTAGTCAAGTCCATAACACCATCAACTTCCACTAGTTTGTCCTAATTAGGTTCTTTTGAGTTGTCTAAAGTTATCAACCCATAAGCTCATCATCCCAACCTGTTTTGAATAGGTTCCCAGTTGGTTTCCATAATTTTCTCACTAAATAAGGTTTCCATGGATAGGTTTTGGGTACTTCAAACTTCTTGGGTTCCCCATCATCTCCAAGCTTCACAATTGACAACTTATCTGGCCATTTTTGAATCTTAATGCAAATTTTTGCAAAACATATTTGCTTCATATTAGCAATTTGAGAGTCCATACAAATAGGTTTTCCTAGTGAGCCTGTTAGATATCTTAAGCCTTTAATTGTCCAAAATTCAAGAGGCACATTATGGAAAGTGACCCACAAAGGAAAGACATCAATGTTGCCTCTGTAAAATTCTTAACTTGGCTTCCATCTTTGAATGAACATAGGTTGGCCTTCCAATAATCTCATTTAAGCAACACTTATTCATGAATTTGAAGAGAAATGAATCATCATCCATTACCATTACTTTCTCCAGTCCCTTTCTGCCCACTTGGTTGTAACCTAAGCATGTAAAATAGAAAAAGCAAGCCTTTTATTGCAAAAGAAACCCACTAAAGCCAAGGACCATGCATTTGCACCAACTTTTAGAAGCTCAATAAGAGGTGTAAACACTCCCTCTTTCACAACAATTTGAAAATGTTTCAATTATCCTTTGTTACACTGAATGTGTAGTTTATTTTTCTAAGCCCCCTCAAGCTGCTTAGAATTAGTTCTAACACTCTCCTCGTAGATTATTGTAGCAAAATTTTCTCTTGATTTCTTCCCATTTAGAGATCTGGCTAGTTCTAAGAATTCTTCCAAATTCAAGTTAGAAGGGAAGGGAAGCCCCTCTTTCTCTATATTCCAAGCATCCAAGAGGTCCTCTTGGTAGAAGGGAAGCTCATCTATCGAAGAAAAAGCACTATTCCAGGATAAAAACTTACTAGAGGAGGGAGATTAGTTTCCAAAAATGGAAACACTCAAGGACAAATGGGTAAAAGCAGATAGAGAGAAAGTCTAGAGGGAGATTATCTATGTGCTAAGGGTTAAATTTACTCCAAAAGGATAAATTATGGGTAAGGTAATTATCAAAGAAATTGTCTTAAACAAATTGTTGAATCTAAGTGCCTTTCATTATTCCAATGCTTCTAATTTAACAAAATATGATCTCAATATTAATAATAAAAATAAGTTCTAGAATTATTCAACTATGTATGATAACACATCTAAAAGAATCTCAGAGCTTAATTTTTTTGAAAATTTTGCTCTTAGGCTCAAAAGCTCATGAAAAAGATAGTTTTATGTGTGTAAATAATATGCAATTTTCATTTAACTTGACTATTTTAATAATTACTAACAAAATGACTTATAAAAGCAAGTTTATTCTAACTATCATCTTTTTGCATACCAACTCAAATCAATATTCAATAATGAAATAAAGTATTGATGGACAAATTTTAAGTAATTCAAAATATCAGTTAATAAAGTTTAATAACAAAGATCTTAAGAATTTCATTAAAATCATTAATCCCTTCCCTATACTTAAAATTGTACATTGTCCTTAATATACACAATATAAGCACATATGTTAAGTGAGACGTGGAGGTTGGTATTTCCCTAAGAAATACACTTTTTCTGATTTTTGATTTTAGGATTGTCCATCCGATCTTAGATACCAACATCTTAGCAAAATATAAATAAAAAGGATAAAAAGATAAAAGAAGATAAAAATAATAATAAAGAAGATAAAAATGAAATATGAAACTAGAAATAGCATAAAATTGAAAATAAAACCTATCATAATTCATGGGTTGCCTCCCATGCAGCCCTTATTTAACGTCATTAGCTCGATGTACCCTACATGTTTACCATCATTCCAGATCTATGATCAATGACTTGCTTCTACCCGTTGCTCCATATAGCAGATTTGTAGCCTATAAGCAAACCACATGTTGAAAGATAATGATAAGAGCATAATTTATCGAATTAATTAATCTTATTAACTATATTAATGCACCTTGTAATGACAAATTATTAATAAAATTAGGGATATCAAAACTCCATAAATCATCTGTCGACACATATAGCTTGTCTTGGAGGAAGTGGGAACCTTTCGTACTTAAGGTGACTACTAATGACTAATCAGTAGTTTACTTATTTTTGGTTCCTTTACTAGTTCTTCCTCGACCACTTTTGTCCACTATTTTTCTTCTTCTTCTTGGACAAAGGTTTCTGGCTCGTCTTCTTCTTCAATTATATCTTGCAACTCCTCTATTTCCTCTTCTTGGACAAAGGCTACCTCTTCTTCTTTGTCTTCTTCTTCTGGAAGCTCGTTTCCACTCTTAAGGGTGATTGCCTTTCCATGATCTTTAGGATATGTTTTAGTAGTACTAGGCAAACTCCCTTACAATTCATCAGATAATATGTTCTCCAACTGGTTCACCCGATTCACCATGTTTTGTATACGAGCCACTATCCTCTAATACCTTATGTTTGATTATTAAATAAAGCTGGTCATAATATCTTTCAGAGCAGCAGTTACATCCTCTTCTTCTTGAAATGCATCTTTATTCATAAAATCGATCGTCATCTCTTCTTCACTTTGACACTTGGGGGAGCATAGATAGTACAAGGTATTATTCTCATCATATTCAGGTGAAGAAAATCTCTCCTTAAATTCAAGTTGACTCACTAGACTATTGGCAAGCTATTCTACTAATAAATCTATAATACTTTTGTATTGTTGCTCTTGTTGTACATGTTCAGTTGGAGCATAGTCATTCCATCCATACACATAATGTTTGGTCCACTTTAAATTATACACATTTTTGTATGATGCACCTTGAGTTTGGTTGTACATGTTTGGTTGCTCCTATATGTAGGTTGGTTCCTAACATTCATGATTGTAGTAATTACTCCCAAAAATATTGCAACACCGTATGGACATCAGTTTAGCTCTCAAAAACATGTAAGGAACTAGCTCTTTCCAATATGGTGATGTTAAATATTGAGAAGACTCATCATAGCTCCAATAAGAGTACTGACTGCTCCATCTATCTATTGTGAGTTGTGGCTATGATGTTAAATCTCAATAACCTAACAATAAGTCACAAACTCAAAGTCAAAGTAAAGAAGTTCAAAAGATAATTAAATGAATATCCCAATAATACAAAAGGATACAATAAAAATAAATAAAAAATAATGGTTAGATTAATAGAATCTAGGCTTTCCTAATATTACCATCCTCGATATCGGCACTAAAAGCTTTATTGGTCAATTATATACCAATATTTTAATTAATCACAAGTGCACAACGTAGCTATAGCTAGCACAGGCAAGTACGAGTCAATCTCACGAAGATAGTAAAGACTATTAATTACTCTTCTTCTATTATCTAGCCTACGAATTGGATATTTGATTTTAAATTAAAACTAAGACCAAAACTTAAAAAATAAAATAGGAAACAATGATGAATGTATAAGGAAATTACTTGGAAAACTCAATATCAAAGATTAGTGTCTAGGTGATGAATCCTTTTAAAAATCATTAAACAGTTAACCTTTTATCATGCAAATATTTTATTGATTATTAGACTGTGGAAATTCTTATCTTATGTTAATAACTCTCTCAAGACTACTAACAATTAATCCATATAGTGATTAATTGTATTCTTTCTAGTTAAAGTTCCTAGGATTAAAATATCAATTTATGAATTTCGTTCTTAGGCTTGACCCTAATCTGCAGGATTTATGTCGACCTAGCTCTATGTTTGGTATCAAGTCCTTTCAATTATGGTAAATCATTTCATCCACAAGATTTCTTAATCTTAATGATATGGAATTAGATCATATACTAATATTCCAGATCTATTAAAACTTACATAAAACAAATAATTGAATCACAATAGATTAATCAAAATAATTGCATTAAATAAAGAAATTATGACATTTTGTTATCCCAACCAGGCTTCATCAAACCTAGACATTGAACACATTTAGTTACAAATGATAGAAAATGAAATCAAAGATAAACAAGAAGAAAAACAAATAGAAAACAAAGGAATTATAATTCTAAATCTTCCTTTCTCTTCTAATGAATATCTTTGCAAGTTTGAGGTTTGTTGTTGTAGTCTATTGGATTTTTTGATTAATTCTTCATGTTCTCCATGTCTTTGAATCAATATCATCCCTTTCGTAAGCTTTATACGTCTAGAATCTACTCCAAAAGTTTGCTCTTTTTTGTTTGCCTCTATTCACATCCTTTTATAATCAAAACTAGAGTTATTGGGACATACACGGTCACTTAGATGGCTCCAAAAACCCCTAAAATTCGTGACTTTAAATGTTCACAAAGACTTACAAGGACACATACATAGTTGTGTATGTCCAAGATGCTTCAAATCTTAATCTTATGCCACAATTTCATCCAAATTTGCCCCCTTTTGGTTTATGAAGGCAATTAAGACCTATAAATGTAGTTAAAGAGAATTAAGTATCAAAATACAACAAAACTAGGCAAAATAATCAAACATAGCGGTATAATTGTATTCAAATATGCATCTATCATTTCTTAAAACTAAACTACCAGGATTTTGGTAACAAACATCCTAAGCTTTCCTCAATTCCTTTTTAACATCATGCAAATTAATCAAGTGTTGAATATTGTTCTACTTTATGGAAATATTTTAGTTTGTTTATGAGGATCTGAAGCTTTTTCATGAATTTATAGGCTTTGCATCTATGGATTTTGCTACTTCAAACTTCATTCACTATTTCCATGAACCGTTATTTTTTGGTAAGAAAATTAAAGAACTTGAATGGTGCTTTGAAAGTGGTTGAAGAGAAAAAGTTTTTAACTTCAAAGTTAAAATGATCAGAATATAGAGGATATCCAAAATAGGAATAAGAATTAGGGGAATTGACTCAATCAATGTTTATTAATAAGAATTCTATCCAATTTCTTCTTGATGAAGCAATTTCCAAGCTATTTAGTGCTCCAAGTGAAGAAGCTCCCAATTAATTTAAGATCAGTTACCTCTAGTTTAGTTAAGGCATTCTCCAACTCCTTGCCAAGAGTGAATGAGTTCACCTTATCTCCTTAGGATTTTGAAGGATGTAATACATAGCTGAGATCACCTGTAATCACCAAGGGCTTATGCATTGAGCTTTGGATAAAGTACATATCTTCCCAAAGTTTTGCTCTCTAAAATTCAAAATTAGTAGTATAGATAATAATCGTGACAAAGTTAATCCCTAAGTTTGCAAGTTGGAAATCCAAATGGATATATTGGTCAGATGAGTTTAAAATAGAAACCTACACTTTCCTTTTATTGAAAGTGGAAATGATTATGCCATTGTAGTGGTGAGTATGATTGGAAACAAAATTTTAGTCTTTTTCCAAGAATTTCATGAAATTATGAAGCTTCTACGCTTTAGTTCTTGTTTCAATCAATCCAAGTATAATTGGATTATTTTCCAGAAAAAATATCTTTGACTGCCTATCCCTTGTGAGATTCATTTAGACCTTTAATATTCCAAAAAACCATACTTATAGAAATATGTAAGAAGTGAGGTTACCAATCGTTTTTGGGTTTCCTCCCTGATTTTCTACTAGAAGTTGGGGTGAATTGGTCAATATGCTCTTAACTTACATCAAGGAGATCTTATTGAGGTTCCTCTTTTTCTTACTCACTATTAATATGGTTTAAATAAGGTAATCCATTCTCCTCATCAGGTTCAAAATCTCCAATCCTCAGTTTGGAAATCTAGACCTCATCTTTTACTGTTAAGATTTTCTTATTTTTAGGGATAGCCTCAGAGTTGTTTACTTCAATGTTTTGTGGTATGGGAACATCTCTAATCCCTATAAGTTTAAAGTAGTCCCCTGAGGAGAAATGTTTTCCTATAAGTCTTTAAATATATTTTCCCATCTAAGGTTTCCAATTGTATGAAAACTGGATTTCAGCCCTAATTATTTCATTGACAACATTAAGTTTCATAATAGGAAAAGTATTAGGCAATACCTTTTTAGGATTAATCTCCATACAAATTCTTACATAGCAAACTTTTTTAAGTTTAGTAGTAGCTAAATCCAAAGCTATAGGCTTCCTAATTGAACTTGCTAAAAAGCTTAAACCATCCAAAGTCTAGTATTCAAGAGGTATATTGTGGAAGTTAATCCATAATGGAATGGTATCTATGCTAGCTCTATAAAATTCCAAACCTAGAACCCAATTTTGGATGAATATGGGTTGTCCTCCCATATGCCAAGGGACTGATTCCATAATCTTACATATGTTGTCCCTATCCAAGGATTTGAAAAAGAAACTGTCTTCCTCAACAAGCAAAATTCTGTCAAGACCTTTGTTCCCCCATTTGGTTTGAGCCCAGTTCTGCACAAGAGGGAAAGTTGGCCTTTTGCTTAGAAAGAAGTCTATTAGAATATTACTCTAGTGTTTAGCACCTTCCTGAAGAATATCAAAAGAAGGAGATACAATGCCATTAACAAAGGTAGCAAGAAGGTATTTTGTTTTTTTCACTGGAAGATTCAGTTTCTACAATATTTTTCTCCATATTTTCCTTGCTCCATTCTCTGTTTTCTACTTGCTCAATTCTCTCACAGTGTTGACATCCATCAACTCTTACAAGGATGGGAAATGGTTTTACAGTTCTCCCAAAGGAGAATAACCTCTCTCGAAGGCTTCCATGAAGCTTCCTTAATAGGAAAGTTACTTAAACTCAGCCTTCAGCCTACCTAAAATTCTTATGCAAATGGAAAGTTACCATTTATCCAAGAGGGAACAATGTTCATCTTAGAGGGAACACTTTATAAGTTCTTAGAACTAATCAAATAATTAAATAGTAATTTACCTTTTTTGAAACTATATTGTATAATACAAAGATCTCCTTTTAAACAAAAAGAAACTAAAAGAAGTGTCAATAGTGACTCTGAATAGGGAGTGCTTTTAAAACCTTCAAAACAAGCTTCCTTAGAAGACAAAAGATCTAAGGAGTTATATTATCCCCTTGAAAAATTAGCAATTTATATATTAATAGGGAATTAACAGATTTAAGAGTTGGAATTAATCTTATACCTTATAATTTGTTTAAGAAATTATAATTGGGTAATCTAACCTAACTAGGGCAAGCCTTCAATTTACCAATAAATTAATTATCCTAGGGGTATAGTGGAGGATGTGTTAGTTAGGGTAGGTAATTTTTTCTAGTCGACTTTGTGATTTTGAACATAGAGGAAGACATAGATGTGCCTTTGATTTTAGGATTATCCTTTCTAGCTATTATTAAGACTTTATTAGATGTACATGATGGGAAGTTGATCTTAAAGGTTGGGAATAAAAAACAGAATTTAAGAGATCCAAACCCATAAGTCCTTCTATTAGTAAGCATGATAATTGCCTTTAATTTGCTGTGATTGACACAAAAAATGTCTTATGTCGTATAGTAGCCAATAACAAAAGATATCATTGAGATATATGTCATGCAAGAAAAAAGTGAAAGAGAAGGGTAACCCCATCTTAAGGAAGCATAAGACAACCTCAAAAGCTAATGAACCTATTAGGAAGAAGAAGATTGAGGCAGTTATTAGACTTTAAAGGGGTAGTGTCAGCCCTATAAGTAACGAATCACCATTACAAAATTTGAGTAAGAATTCCAAATAAATGACTCATAAAGAAGTATCTTTCACTTTCTGATTGAACCTAAGTTTGCTATATTATTTATTGACATTTTCATGGTTTTTATTATACTTTTCGACTCCTTTTGTTTGATATTGTGCTTAATTTGATCCAAGAGTACTTGTTTTGAATTAATGTGATTTGAGGGTCAAATTGTCATAATTAATTAACAATTGCACTCCCTTAAATTGTAGGACAATTGATATTACAAATTATTACTTTTCATTGCAGGTCTAAAGGGGAGTAGAGCCAACTCAAGAAGAGTATAACCAAAGTGGAACAAAGAAATGGAAGCTATGAGATGACTTGTTTCGCTGCGGCAATGATTCGCCGTGACAAGAATTACTTACCCTGCCGCGGCACGCCATGAAGGAAAAGCTCGCCGCGGCGTGAATCAATTATCTCATTGCGACGAGTGATCAAAAGGACACGCCGCAACGCAACTCCCTCTCGTCGTTGCGGCGAACAGTCGGACACTCGGACTAAAACTGGAAAATTCTCATACTGTGCATACCCAACCTAGCGACTCGTTTTGAGAAGAAACCTATTTTCGGATAAGTTGGAGAGTGCCAACGTATATATTGAAACATATTCCATCTGATGGACGATAGATCATTCATTCGGAAATAGAGATACACGAGGCCAAGAGAGAACAACAAAGAAAGGAAACACTCACGACCTCACCACCCAGGGTTTCCTGGGGAGAATTTTTACATAGGTTTTCTCTTCTATTTTCACCGCAGACTTCCACCATGGGTAGCTTGGATTCATTCCTAGTTGTGAAGCTTCCGGTTGCAATGTGTGGTTGGGCATTCATTTTCTCCTGAAGATGTAGTGACGGCTAGAGTTCAATGAGCTTCAAAGGGGAGTAGCTTAATCCGTAGTTTAGCTATGATTTATGAATGCCTAAGTCTAGGATTTGTAACTTGT
>JAOTAX010000007.1:9235727-9251941 GCA_025629825.1 Erythroxylum guanchezii
GACTCTTCATCCTTTGTAACCTTCATCATTAAGAGTTCTGTCAAGGCACCTGCTCGAATCATCATAGACCCTTCACATTGGACGAGTTATGTCGTACACACTTTTTTAAACCATCACTAGTGAAGTCGGAAGAAGAGGTTCACCAAAGATATGCATCTGAGTTGTACTATTTAAAAGAATAATAAATTTTAGTTGAAAAAGCTTCTTGAGGAACATATATGCAACTTGTATATAGTCTCTATAAAGGGAAATGGTTATTGCATAAACACGTCCCTTATAGGATTAAATTGTTAGATGGAAAAGATTCACCTCAATGTCTTACTTCGTTTCTCTTCATTCTCACTCTAATGTTCATTAAATTCTATGAACAAATCCAGCGTCTCTTTTGTTTTTACAAAATTTCTAACTTTAATTGTTAATGGATACCCCCAAAGCATAGATCTAGTTGTACTTCACGCTCCAAAATTTGGATGATAGGGTGCCTTCAAGATATATTTTCAAATATTGCTATGCAATTAACAATAGCTACAGTAGAATCATCATTGTATTTACTAATAGTTGTTTATTGTCGAAATAAGCTATAATCAATAATCAATCTAGGTTATTTTTATTCAGTAGAGAAATGTTTGTAATGTTGCGGGTGCCTTTGTGGGAAAAGTTTACTCTCGACACAAGAAAAGTGGCTGACAGGACAATCGTTAACAAGTTTGCTTTTATTTTGTTTTATTTGATTTTCTTTCTTCTATTAGGGTTTTTACATATTATGTTTCCCATTTCTATTGGGATTTTATTTTTAGACTTTATAACTAATTAGGAGTCCTAATTAGGGTTGTTAATTTATCTTTAAGCCTATTTAAAGGATGCTACGGTTAATAAAGAGGCAAGCAAACTTTTATCAAGAAAAAATCGTGGCTGGGAATGTTATAGTAGCAAAAGCCATTGTAATTTTTGTTTAGCTACCAAATTAAAAAACAACAACAGCTGTACGAGTTCCTTTCGAGGATAGGTCTCTTCCTTGTGTCGGCATAAGTTCTTCAAAGGAAGGGAAGAACACACCCAGTGAAAAAGAGGTTAATTTCCCCATGTCTCGAGCCATGACTAGGTCCTATGCTAGAGTATATTACAACTTAGTATCAGAGCCACTTATCATGGGTGACTCAAAAAGCCTAGTAAGCAAATTGGAGGCTTTTATGTAAACTATGGTCGTGAGGCAACAAACACTAGAAGAACAAATAGAGGAGCTCACATGCCATGTCCATAGATCGGGGAATGATTTAGAAAGGGATAATGCTGGTGGTTCTAGTAGTGGTAAATAAGGGAGCCGAAACTGTTCAAAGTAGAGAACAAATGGCAGGTTGGGGGTCAGTCGGTACCATGCTACTCCAAACTTGAATTTCTGGCCTATGATGGGTCGAAAGACCACTTGATATGGTTAAGGAGGTGTGAACAATTTTTTGGGAATCAGAAAATCTAAGAGGGAGAAAAGTTGGGATTGGCAGCCTACTATTTGGTGAGGGAAGCGCAACTGTGGTTTTATCAGTTAGAGTAGTAGGAGTTGGAAATGGAGTGGGAAGGATTTAAAGAACATTGTTTCGTTAGGTTCAGACCACTCATGAGCAACAATCCTTTAGGGGAGTTGGCAAATTTTAAGCAAACAGGAACTGTAGAAGATTACCAACGACATTTTCAGTCCTTGTTAGCAAGGGCTACAAACTTGAACTCCCATAAAAAGGTGATTTTATTCACGACAATACTGGTGGAGAGGCTTCGAATTGAGGTAGAGATGCAACAGCCTAGTAATTTGGGAGTAGCGATGAATATGACACTTGCTTTAGAGAGGAAACAACAGTGTATATCACAAAGCAGCTCTAAATTTTTGGCTGGGAGGACAGCCCCTATATCAGTTGTAACCAACATTGCCTCTGCTGAGAATCGAAGCATCAAAGGAGCAAGTGGAGGAGGGGAACCGGCAGGGTCAACTACCAGTAGTTTAGGCAGCACCCCAACCCATTGGGCTTTCAAGGGCAGAGATGGTAGAAAGAAAGGCTAAAGGGTTGTGTTTTAACTACGATGAATCTTACTCAATAGGACACAAGTGCAAGAGGTTTTTTTTTGGATTGAAGTGCCAAACTCAGATAATGAGCAGGAGGAAGAGGTGGTAGGCGACCTGAAAATTTTGTTACATGCTATAAGTGGGATTCGAAGCTCCCAAATGATGCAATTGCAAGCACTAGTGGCTGGGTGGTTGATGTGGTTATTGGTGGGAATTGGGGAGCACCCACAATTTCATTTAGGAGCGACTGATACCTAAGATTGGTATTACAATAAGGGAGCGGCCAATAGTACAGGTGGCAGTGGCCAATGGAGAAAAAGTGCCCAGTTTAGGTATCTACAAGGCGGTAACTCTACAAGTTGATTATGATTCTTTTACCACTGACCTTTATTCTATTCCCTCAGATGGTTTTTATGTTGTGTTAGGGGTTAAATGTTTGCATATGTTGGGCCTTATACTCTGGGACTTTGCATCTCTAACAATGAGTTTTGAGCAGGATTAGAAGAAGGTGCAATGGAAGGGGCAAATTCCAAGTGTTGAACAGAGAGTAGCAATAATGAAGGGGCAGTATTCCACCTTCGTCGCTATAGAAAAATTGCTGGCAGAATTTCCAGATTTGTTTGTGTAACCTTCAGGGTTATGGTCGAGTTGAAGTTATAATTACAGGATTCCTTTAATGTTAGGATTTGGATCAGTGAACTTTACCGTTATCCTAACCTTGAAAAGGATGAGATAGAGGAGCAATGTGAGGCTATGCGACAACAAGCAATAATAAGGCTAAGTTATTCTCCCTTTTCTTCGTCGGTACTACTAGTGAAAAGAAATGATAGGACATAGAGGTTTTGTGTGGACTATAGGTAGCTTAACAATCACACAGTAAAGGATAAGTTTCCAATCCCAATAGTGGATGAGTAATTGGATGAGCTACATGGAGCACGATATTTCAGAAAGTTAGTTCTTCGTTTAGGATTACCATCGAATTAGAATGGATCATCGGGATATAAAGAAAACAGCTTTCAGGCCGCACCATGGGGATTTCGAATTCTTGGTAATACCCTTTGGGTTGACCAACGCTCCCTCAACTTTTCCAAATTTGATGAATGGGGTGTTGAGGCCTTATTTATGTAAGTTTGTCTTAGTCTTCTTTGATGACATTTTAATATATAGTAAGACTTGAATTGAGCATATTCAGCACATGTGTTTAGTTTTTGAATTGTTGTGAGCTCACCATCTTTTTCGTAAGAAATAAAAGTGCACATTTGAGAAGAATTAGGTGGCATACTTGGATCAAGTTATCCATGGTGAAGGAGTGAAAGCGGATGTAAATAAGATTAAGGCGATAGTAGGGCGACCAATACCACAATCAGCCAAGGCTCTCAGGGGCTTCCTGGGGTTAGTAGGGTGCTACAAGAAATATATAAAAAAACTATGGGCAAATGGTGACACCTTTGATTAGCCTATTGAAGAAGAATGCGTACTAATGGGGGAATGTGGTCTACTCGGCGAATGCGTACTAATGGGGGAATGAGGTCTACTCGGCCTCCTCTAACTTGAAGAAGGCTCTTTCTATAGCTCCTATTCTGAGGTTGCCTAATTTTGAGGAAGAGTTTATGGTGGAGTGTGATGCTTCTTGTAGCTGTATAAGGGCGGTTCCACAGCAATAAGGCCATTCAATTGCATTTTTCACTAGAAAATTGACAGATCACCATTATAAGCTTGCAGCGTATGAAAGGTAGACCACATCTTTTGTGGAGGCATTTCCTCATCAGGACTGATCACTTCAGCCTAAAATTTTGTTAGAGGTTAACCACATCACCTCAACAACATTGGATTAGTAAACTAATGGGTTTTGATTTTAGGGAGTACAAAGTAGGGCAGCTCAACCAACTTGCAGATGCACTTTCCTGACATGATGAGGAGGATGTCCAAATCTTTGCTCTTTCTAAGCCACAAGCTGACATTTTTGATACCCTTAGACAAGAAGTGGAAGTCTCGAACGGCTTGAAACAACGGTGGGACAACATAGAGAAAGAGGGAGGTTGAAGCTGCTTGGGAAGTGAGGGATGGCTCGATCTTTTTCAAGGGGAAGGTCTATTTACTGTCCACTTCACCCTTAGTGCAAATCATCCTCTCAGGCATTCATAACATGACCCACGAAGGGGTCCAGAAGACCTTGTAAAGGGTGTGTAGCGATTTGTTTTAGGAAGGAATGAAATTAGCAGTGGCTGACTTTGTGCAGAATTGCCTAGTTTGTCAATGCAACAAGTGGGAAACATACACCCTGCAGGGCTCCTATAGCCTCTTTCGGTACCCCAAAAGGTATGGGCTAATATTTCTATGGATTTTATTGAAGCATTACCCAAGGTCCAAGGGAAATCAGTTTTGATGGTGGTTATAGGTAGATTTTCCAAATATGTGCACTTTGTTGCACTTACTCATCCTTTCATTGCTATATCTGTGGCTCATGTATCTTTTACAAAAGTCTTTCGTTTGCATGGGTTACCTAAGATAACGTTTCTAATTGAGACAAAGTTTTTACGAGTCTCTTTTGGAAGGAATTATTTCGTTTGTCAGGAACAAAGTTGGCCTTTTCTTTGGCTTATCGCCTATAGTCTGATAGCCATAATAAAGTTGTAAATCGCACCATTGAGATGTACTTGCATTGTTTTACGGGCGATAGACAACGACTATGGCTTCAATGGGTTCAGTGGGTGGAGTATTGTTACAACATATCTTTCCACTTTTCCTTGCAAGCTATGCCATTTCAGGTGATGTATGGACGAGATCCTCCGCGTTTGCTCGATTATATAGCCGGTTCCACTAGAGAGGAGGTGGTGGATCGTGCTCTTTATCAAAGGAATACAAGTTTACAATCAACAAGGTGTTTATTGCAAGCTCAGCAGTGAATGAAACTTACATATGGTGCTAATCATCAAGAGATCTCCTATGAAAAGGGAGATTGGGTTTGGTTGAAGCTTTACCCTTATTGGCAAATTTCGATAGTGAAGAGAGGACTTCACAAGTTGTCTTCACAATATTTTGGTCCTTGTAATGTACTACAGAGAATTGGTACAATAGCAGACAAGTTGGGGATACCAGAGGGGAGTCGTATCTATGATGTTTTCCATGTGTCCTTGTTAAAGAAATTTAGGGGCGATACTCCAATGGCTGGACTACCAGGCCTCCATGGTGGCCAACTGGGCTTGTTCCCCACTCTATTATCTGGTCCATGATTAACAGAGGCAGACAGTAGGTGTTGGTGCGTTAGTTGGACGGTTTGAATGAAAATGCTATAGGGGAAGATTTCACCACTCTTCATGAGGTTTATCCGGAGTTTGAGCTTGAGGACAAGCTCAGAGCCAAGGAGGGGAGTAAGTAATGTTGCGGATGACTTTGTGGGACGTGACATAAGAAACGTGGCCAACAGGACAGTCATTAACAAGTCTGCTTTTATTTTGTTTTATTTGATTTTCTTTAGTATTTTAGGGTTTTTACAGATCATGTTTCCTGTTTCTGTTGGGATTCTTTTTTTAGACTTTATACCTAATTAGGAGTCCTAATTAAGGTTGTTAATTTATCCTTAAGCCTATTTAAAGGCTGCTATGGTTAATAAAGAGGCAAGTAGATTTTTATCAAGAAAAACACAGCTGCCAGATTAAAAAAGCAGCAGCAGCTGTATGAGATGCTGTCTGAGGACAGGTCTCTTTCTTGTGTCGGCATAGGTTCTTGAGAGGAAGGGTAGAACACAGCCAGGGAAAATGAGATGACTTTTCCCATGTCTCGACCCGTGATAACAAGAAAGCTCTCTTATATGGTGGAGTTACATCCTAAAAATCAAGGAACTAAATTCTAGATTTTAAAGATATTAATATAAACATTCAAATTTAAATAAAAGCAATCAATCTTCCTAATAATCTGAAATTGAAAAATTTTAGATCAAACTTTCAAACTCAATCCAATCTAGTTTTCCTGATTTTGTGTCTTCCAGTATGTTCGTCCTGATTTTCTACCTTATTTGTCAACATTTACGTTTTAGCTTTGTAATTTTAGGTTTGCAGGATAAACATAGACATTTCCAGTTCAACGTAATGAAACTAAGCTACACCTTCTTGAATATCTAAATGAAAATTGGGTAACTATGTTGGAATTTAATTACCCAACTGATACTTGCTTTCTCTCTCTAAAAGCTGAGTGGCAGTTTCTGGCTAAGGATAATTAATATACGTGGATATGAAATATTTAACTTTTTTATTCAAATTAGAAGTTTCCTAGGCATGATGCATACATCTGGACTTTTCTGTTTCCATTTTGCACCTGTGTCAACTAGCATCAATCTGCTATCTATTTGTGCTGTATTTGAAATCAATAACAATGATGAACAATTTTTAGTTACTTGCCTTTTGGTGGAGGACCAAGAAAATGTGTGGGGGATATGTTTGCGACATTTGAGGTACTCAATGGAAGGTTTTGACGTATTATATATTGGTGGAGGACCACCCTGTGCAACTATTGTATTGATCAACCTTTGACCACTATTCTTATTGGCAGATTGTAGTAGCTGTTGCAATGCTTGTGCGCAGATTTGACTTTCAAATTGCACTTGGGGCGCCTCCAGTAAGTTGGATGCTTCTACGCAATTATTTATATTTATTTTTCAGATGCATGTCTGTAATCTTTGAGAACACAAGTTGAACTACGGTCAGATGATAAAAAGATTTCTATAATAAAAAATGCTTGTCAAATAATTTTGTTGCTTTGAACTTAATTTGTTTGGCATACATATTTACTGTCTAGTCAAAGCTACGCGGAGTAGGAGAATCCTGTAGCTAGAAATCCAGAAGGGGGGAGAGAATTGAGGTACAAGCAAGAAGAAAATAGTGTATAATTGAATTAAGGGATAATGGAATGAGTATCAGATAGAACAAGAGAGAAACAAAGGAAGGAGCAGAATCATATCGTCAAGGTCAATCAATACAGTCATCTAAATTGATGCTAAACTTCCTAGTAATAACCTATACCTACTAGAAAATCAGAAATATAGTAAAACTCACGATCCAAATGAAACTTGAATGGGACTTTTAACTCTATTGGGTGATACAATTAACCATATGTCAACTTAAATGTATGTTTTTAACATATCACCTAGTAGATGGCCCACAGCAGAATGCACTTGGAAAACTCATTAAACGCTGTTATGTACATAAATCATTGTACCTCTGGCCAGTATACTTGCATTTGAATTAGCTAAAGATCGTGATAGTTTATTTCTCGCTCTGCATCCTTGCAGAGTTGTAATCTAACAACTCTGAGCTGGTTCTCATTGGCTTTTCTAAACTTGTAATCAATTAAATGGTATATGATGCAACATTGAATCTTAACAAGAACATAGAAAATGAGAGAAATAAATTGTGGCTATTCAAAAGAACTTTCCTTCTTGCAGGTTCGGATGACAACAGGAGCAACAATCCACACAACTGAAGGGTTGAAGATGACAGTCACACGAAGAATAAAACCACCTATAATTCCAACATTAGAGAAGCCTGTATTAAGAGCCGACACACCTGAAGGAGAGCCCGAACTCAGTCAAAAAGGTGATGTTTCTCCTGCTCATTCTTGATTCTTGTAGCCTTGCTACATTTCACCTGCAAAATAGGAGGAACATGAGGTGGAGAAAAAATTGATTGTACATTTTCTTTTTCTTCAATTCTGAATTTGTAAATTAACTCTCTCACATTCAGCGGAGGCTTAGGTTGTCCTATTATTATAATCCATAGAGATGTTTAGTACTTAATTTTGCTATCAAGTCTTAATTTCTATATGGAACATGCATCTACAGCTTGTGATCATTCAAGTCATATGCCACATACCGTTATGTAGGAATTGACGGTCACTAGGCCGTATGGTAGCATTGTGTAACCTTTTTTTGAAAATTGAATGAAAGTGTTAATCAAGGCAAAAGCCAAACTATTACACTGTCAAAACAAGAAGCAATTACACAAAACTCAAATGTTCCTAACTTTGATTGGGTTACAATTGAATGTATCTATATATAAAAAAAAAAGACTATGCAGTGTGGGATTGATTAGAGGAAACAGTTGGTAAGCATAAATGGGAACAACTTCAAGTGAGGCCCTCTTGTAATGGCTATCTCCGTCATAGTTCGTACTTCTTGTTTGAAGCTCCAAATTGTCATAGGATTGACCTTTAAAAATTCTCTGATTCCTTTCTTATCAAAGCCAATAAATTGTGTAGGAGCAAACTAACTGTAGTAGCATAGCATCATCTTTACTCATTTGAAGAGGATCCATGATCCTCTGCACTATCTCCCTCCATACAGTAGGGGGATTAGGAGCTTCACATTTTGACAATACCTTGCCATATGGAGCTAGAGAGGGGCACGTAAAGAACATATGGTTCAAAAATTCTTTACACATATCGAATAATTTGTTGCAAAAGAGTTGGATTGAAAGATTTCACTACAAGAAAATTAGTAATTATCGATGGAAGAGAAATTGTAGCAAATTATCTGGAAAATTTTCTGATGGAATATAGCGACTGTAGAAGATTTCCGTCAGTAAAGGAGGCGATTCACTTTTGGAAATGTTTCCATCGGTAAATTTTAAAGTAGACGTCATCGTTTCTGTTGACTTCAATGTTTTTAATATAAAGAAAAAGACATCGTTTAGTTTTAACACCAAACGACGTCATTTTCCTATGCATTTAACCTACCCAAAGACCCCCTCATTTTTTCTGGCTCTTTCCTCTCCTGCTCTTTTCTTCTTTTTCTCCGTAGTCAACGACCTTTTTCTTCTTCATTTGTGTCCTTTTGTCTTCTCCAGTTGGCATCCTTTTGTCTTTCGGTCGACTTAAGTCGTGGAACCTTTTTTTTGTTTGTTTTGTGCTTCTGTTGTTGGTTTTTTAAGGTGTGATGTTGCATAGGTAATGACAATTTTTTTTAGTTGTTTGCGTTGGTTTGGATTATTCGTGATTCGATTTTGTTTGGAATGTCTTAATGTTAGTGAAGAAAGGAAAATTCGATGAATTACCTGCTCCAATTGTGTTAAGTGTTGGAAGTGTTCTGCTTATGTTGGTGTATATCACGTATTGTTGACGTTATGCCGATAATTAATATGCTTTTTTTAAAAAACTTTTCTTTATTACTCTATCAAGCTCGATGGAACTTTGATTTCTGAAGTTTACCATAGACTATAAGGTTCAAGCTCCTATTCTTCTTATATTTTTAGAATGGGAGCCTCTAAGGCCTATCTATGTAATAACCCAGAAGTTGAACCGAGTTCTTGTGCTGAATGCTAGTTATCATTCTTACCTCTGACACAAATTCTGATTCACCTTGCAACGATTGTCAAGAGAGAATTTCTTAATAGCAACAAGCCTACCTTCAGGTAGCTTTCCCTATTAGATGAACCGATTCATTTTCAGTATCCTTAATATAGATTAAAGTGCTAAAAAAGACTTTTGAAACATAAAACCTCACTTAGCCTCTGTATGTATTAGTATCTAAGGAATACCGAATGAATGGGTCCAAATCTGTCTTTGGCAAGAAGATAAGCAGAATTAAAGTTCGTGGTTTCCTTCTTCAATATCTGAAACTAAAATAGTTCATAGCACGGAGGCTCCCACTCCACAGTACTCGGTTTGGTGCCAACTTTTCCAAAAATTCTAAAAGTTGGAACATGTGACAGTTTGTTATGATAAAAAAATGTCAAAAACTTCAACTGTATATTTCCTTTTTGTGGCTTATCTTGACTTCAATATTCATCATCTCTTTTAGTTTGAACGGTTGCCATAATTGGACTTAAAATGCATGTCAAATAAGAGAACAACACGTTTAAGGATAATGTGGAACGTGATTAAATTTAAGAATAATGAAAATTATGTAGTCAGACATTTAGAAAGATTTGAATCACATTATAGAGTCTTCAAAATCGATGATCATAATGTCAACGTCAACCTTTGATTAGGACCAAAAAAGTAATACCAATGAATATAAGCTCAATCGTATTTGAAATTCATATAAACAACACTCAAGCCTTCTTAGAAACCTACCTTTGACTGTCTCTAAAATATTTAAATTAGTCTGCTGTAAAGAGTTAGATGAAATTACTATCATGACTTTAGTTAATTTTAAATCAAAACTAACCCATAAGTCTTCTATGTTCTGTATTAGTTCAAGATTTTCATAACAAGGGGAGAGCACATACTTGTTAAGCCATATTTTTAGCTCTAGTTTTTGCTATACTTGGGATTTCATGATTTTGATAGTTCGTCTTAAACATATCAATATCATATGGTTAGATGTATCATATACTTAATAATTGGTCTTGATATGTCAATTTCTTGTTATAGTTCGTCTGCCTCCTAAGACTTGCTTCATATAAATAAGTCTCATATGGTAAGGAGGTTTTAGTAGTAGTTATACCATAGGAAAGTTTGATATTTGGTTCTCCGAACAAAGGAGACCAAAAGAGTAATTATTGTTTATTCTTATTTTCAAGACTCTAAGAGCTACGTACCAATCATGATAGCCATTATCCTACTATATGCAGGGATGCTACCATCTTGGTCTTCTTTGGTTTCCTACCATGCCTCCTCTGCATTGATGAATAATGATGCCGCTATGAAGCACTTATAAGGCACTAACTCATGAGAAGTTAAAGAGTATGTCAATAATAAGCTAAGCTATTTATTAATGACATGTGTGACTATTTCGATCACAACCAACTCATTGAATTTGTAACCATATGCTTATCTAGCAAGATTTGACCTAAAAATAAGAATAAGAAATAGAAAATTTAGAAAACAAGAGGATTTGATGAATTCCATTGTTCACCAAAAGGAGATTATTGATAACTTTGATGGGATTGAGGTTACCTGGGGGCTTCTTAATGAAAATGATGATCAAAGTGGTGGAAAACAAAGATGTTATACTAATGATGAGGATAGATACTTCGAGTTTTGAAGAGAAGGATAGAGATATTGTCTTTAATAAGGACTTGATTCACTTACTATGTACTCATGAAGCTACTTTGAAGTAAGAAGAAGAGGTCTTATAGCTCTTCACCAAGAGAAGCTACCCAGCAATTGGACTAGCATTGAGTTCGACAATTTGTCCACATTTGACATTATAATGAATGATCTAGACATATTATTGTTAAAGAAAGATTTCTATAGAAGAGTAGGTAAGGTTTGGAAAAAGGGTTATCTATTGTATGGTCTTCTTAGAACTAAAATCAAGTTTAATCGTAAGAAGCTAAGGTCAATTACTTGAAATATGATATAATTTAACTTGGAAGTGTTAGGTCCGATGATGATTTAATGGATATGTAACTACATATAGGAAATAATTTTCTAATAGTTATTGTGGATATTAATTTCAATCAAGAAGCATATAATCAAAACGAGGATAATGGTAATGATGAAAATGAGAAATATTAATTCAAAGGATGAGATATGAATTTTAGGTTGAAATATGCCATTAAAGAAAAAACAGGATACAATGCGACCAAGGTTCAGACTACGATTTAGAGCCAATTACTACAGCTACAAACGAATTAGATGTTGTATCTCCAGCTTCTACTACATTTGCAAATGAGGCGTCACCTTTTGTTCCTGCTACTACACTATCCACCACCTCTATACTGATAGAGATATTAGGAGTAAACGATGCGAATGAAGGAGGAGACCTCCGGCTTGGAGCCGAAGGAGCTGATGGAAGAACTTACATCACAATTATCAACAATCTGTAAGTAAAAATCCATGAAACACCATTTGTTTATAATTAAATTATAAGTTTAAATTTAAAAAACGGCATAAAGTTAATTGTTTTAATATTAGGTTGATTCCGTCTGGACCACGCTCAAGAAACGTGACATCCAAATCCAAGGTGAAGATTGATGTTGAGGGTTATATGTGGAAGAATATCTCTCAGGTGACAAAGGAATTTTACTATCAGGAGTTTGAGGTATAAAAAATTATTTTTTGTTTTTAATTGATTTTTATACATTTATTAGATAAATATTATTACATTATAAATACTTATTGTATGTTTTTCTTTTTATTTTAGAAAGAATGTTTTTGGGATTCTGAAGTTGATGTGATCATTTATAAAGTATGGAAGAGACAAGCACGTATACGTTATCGAGACTTTGTTGGTGCGATACACAAGACTGATGTATGATCACCTTATATTTCTGAACAAATATGGAGTCGTTGGCAGTGGTATTGGACATCACTCGAGGCAATGTCCATTTCACAACATAATTCTACCAACAGATGTAGAGGACCAGGGGGAGAGAGTCTTCCCGTACATACTGGAGGATCTATTACTCACCACGAGCATACAGAGAGACTTGTAAATATCTACACTTTACATTTATATTCTGATTTTTTTTTTACTTTGATGTATTTCAATTTAATTTGATATGTGAATTTTAGAATGAAAATATGTATATTATGAAGAATGATAATGTTATAAATATCTGGTGCCATATGTGGCTGTGTTGTTGGATTTTTTTCTTTATTCAACAGGAGGTAAATATCATAAAATAGAGAAAATTCTGTCGAAATTTTTATAAATTATAGTTCACTTATAACATTTTATACTGATGCAGGAAAAGTCTATGGGCACGAAGCTTGCACCCCGTCAACTTTTTTACAGACTCACACTAAGAAGCATGACGGTGTGACCTTCGTCAACATCCAATTTAGAGAAATAAATGTATGTGAAATTTATGCTTTAATATTAATGCTTAGTAGTTATCACTTACTAACATAAACATTGCCTTATGATATGACCAAATACAAGAAAGCATTCAACAACAGTCTCAACAGGCTGAAGATGTTGATGAGACTCAAACCTATCTTTATGCAGTGGGTAGTAGGGACCATCGTAGAAGGATATTCAGCTTAGGTTCATTTGCAAACACATATTATTCACAATCATCCACATCCAGTATAACAACATCTAGTAGGTGGTTCACACCCAATGAAGTCCATGAGTTTCAGAGCACAGTATAGATATTGGCAACTTAGTTGCAACAATCGATGGAGTACATAGCTCAGCTCCGTAATAAAGTGAATGAGTTCAAGGAGAGACGTAGCACCTTATCGCAACAATCAGAGCATCTGTGATCCCCAAATGAATAGAATATTTGTAGTCATTTTGTATGAATTACAAACACATATTATCTACAAAATAATTTTTTATTATCAATTAAGATAATTTTTACTTTATATCATCAATCAACTTTCTATTTTAACAAATTAAATGTTGAAACAAATTAAAATATTATCAACAGATAACTTATAACTGCTTAAATTATGCATCAACCATAACATCATCAAATAAAATTTAATACCGAAAAATTAAAAAATAGTTTTTAGTAAATTTACTGACGGAAAAACAAAGTTCGTCAGTAAAATCCATTTCATTTACTGACAGATAACTAATAACCATCGGTAATGAAATATTACCTTACCGACGAAATAACCAATTCTGTTGGTAAATTTGCCGACAGATATATCTTATCCATCGGTAACTTTACCAATCAAAGATAACACAGAATAACTGTCATTATATTCACCGACGGTTACACAAAATTTTTATCAGTAAATTTGTGACGGACATTCTGTGATTCGTCACAAATTATTACCTACGACCGTTTCTCTAACGCCTTGGTTCGTCGATAAATTCTATCACTAGCTTAGCTTTCTGATGGAATGTGTAGATGTTTTGTCGGTAATTTCCGTCACTAAGCTTCATTTTTCTTGTAGTGTTTGATCATGTCATAAGTTGCCGGTCTTTTAATTACTGCTAACCACAAGACAAAAGAAACCTTGGGAGAAAGTAACTTGTTTCACACTACTTTTCTCAATGAATCATAGCACCCATTGGTATGAGGATTAGCCTAAAAGACTTTGTAGAGAAAGACGAGGAATTCAGGAGCCAAGAAGCTCTATCTTGGGAAGATAGATTAAGGGTGTAATTAGGAAATCTTTCACTCAGTGTATCATAAAATCTACTAGATCTATTCCATTTGCTTGAGCTTATCACGGAGTTAACTTTGGCATCAGCTAGAAATAAGAGTCTTATAGCATTGTAGCTAGTTAACAAATATAGGGGGCGAGAAGGAATTCTTGGCGATCATCAAAACCATCTAGTATTGGCACCATTATTTAAGTTACAAACAATTCATTGTAAAGACAAACCACCGTAGCCTCGAGTATTTATTGGAGCAACAATTGTTAACTCCATTTCAACAATTGTGGCTTCCAAAACTTTTAGGCTACGATTTCGAAGTGTAGTATTGGAGTGGGAAGGAGAATGTCACCATAGATGCCCTATCCCGAATAACCAGTGCGGAAATGTTAATGTTCACAGTAACACAAGTTCAGGGAGAATTATTATATGCAATCAAGAAGAGCTGGGAAGAGGATCACGCAATTAAAGAAATTATGAAACAACTGGAAGCAGGACAAAGGAAAACAACTATATGAATGGAAGGAGGGTTTGTTATGTTAAGATGGAAGGGACGATTGGTAGTAGGAGTTAACCTGACACTGCAACAACAGATTTTGACCATCAGCCATGACAACCCTATGGGAGGACGCACAAATGCACTGGCTACAACGATGAAATTACAAAATATGTTTTTCTAGAAGGGGATGGCTCGAGATGTGAGAAACTACGTGCAGGCATGTATGATTTGTCAGAGAAGTAAACATGATAATTCAACTTATTTGGGGTTATTGCAGCCTATTAAAATACCAGAGGGTAGTTGAAAAGAAGTTAGCGTTGATTTCATTGAGGGTCTTCCTCGGTCGAAAGGTAAGACGGTCATTTTGGTGGTGGTGGATAGATTCACGAAATATTCTCACTTCATTCCGATTAAACACCCACATACTGCATGTGATATCGCAAAATTATTTCTCAACAACGTATTTAAGCTACACGGAATGCTAGAATCCATCATCAGTGACCGACACCCTGTATTTTTGAGCAAATTCTGGCAAGAGTTACTTTGGCTATAAGGTGTTCGTCTGAAGTATTCCACTGCATATCATCCGCAGACAGATGAACTTACAGAAGTGGTGAACAAAATCTTGGAAACCTATCTTCAATGTTTCTTTGGTGAAGAGCCTTAGCGATGGAGTGAATGGTTGGCATTGGCTGAATGGTGGTATAATATGACGTACCGACCCTCCATCAATTCAACACCATTTGAAGTTCTCTACGGATACCCACCACCGGTTTATACACCATATGTAGCGGGAGATTCAAAAGTGGTAGAAGTGGATCGGGTTCTACTAAATAGGGAAGGAATGACTAAGGTCACGCAATTTCATTTACAGAGGGCCTAAATGCTGGACCCCACTTCTGGAGCCCAGAATTCAAAGCCATAAACTGAAACAATCTCATTGCAAATTTTCTTAAACGATTTACGGATATGCGAAAAATAGATAATCAGATCGACTCGATTTATTTAAAACAATTTCAGTCACAAAGATGCAAACATTATGGAACACATCAAAGTTTCAGGAACTACTTGGGCCCACTATAGAACACAATGCTTGTTTTCATAATGTCTTTACATTTCAAAAGCCACATCGTTGGCTTAATACAAAATACAAAAATACACATAATACAATTGAATGCTTATGCTTAATATGATTCTAAATACTAGGGGTGTTCATGGTAGGGTAACCTGACCTGTTCATAAGTAACCTGAACCTGAACCTAAATGTCAGGTTCGGCAATTTTACGAACCTCAACCTGAACCTAAACCTAAAGAACCTATAGGATCGGTTAACCTATTTTCAGGTTCAGTTCTCAGGGTAACCAGAACCTATTCATATCAATATAGATGATAAAAAATATTAAAAATTGGTGAAAACAAATATAAATTATTCATAAAAGTATGCATATAAAATCTATCAAGGATTAATCCAATGTGTTAAACCCAAGCCAAGTAAAAATAAGTCAAACAATGTCTTATAAAAGATTCATACTAGAAAAAAAAGATAAATTATTAAACAATTATTCTTCGAATAGAATGGTAGGATGGTCCACTGTTATACATGAAGCCACATCTGTAGAAAATAAAGAATAAAAAGAGTTAAACTCGTTATTTCTTTTTTAATT
>JAOTAX010000007.1:9273176-9289850 GCA_025629825.1 Erythroxylum guanchezii
TTTATTTTTAAGTTTTATTTAATTTATAATTATTTTTAGTAATAAAATATTTATTATTATTTTAAAAACTTTGAAAAAAAGGGGGGGAGGGGGGGAAGGAGAGGTAGGAGGGAGGAAGGGAAATTTTGAAAAGTTTTGAAAATTTTGCAAAAAAATCCCTCAATTTTTTAAAATTTCCGGTACCGGCCGGTACTTGACCGGTATTTTGAATACCGACCGGTATTTTTCGCCAGTACCGACTATACCCATACCGGTACCGGTTTCCGGCCAGTACGTTGTACAAAATTCAAATCATTGACCATGAGTGTTAGCTGGAAAACAAAATTAGGAATTTGTAACTATGCTATGATGCAATCTCCCTTTCTTTTAAGTGAAAGGACAAAATCAGCCCTCTCTTCATTCACTTCTAAGTATATAACAATTCTAACCCAATTAATGTGAAGTGGGTCCAGCTAAATAAATGTCATCCAAATTTGAAATTTTCTTTTATGTTGAAACTTGAAAGTATCAATCAATTTAACGTGACAAATATTAATTTCATGAATATCCAAATACATATATATTATACTTGGTTTCTTTTTTTGGTTGTATGTATCAAAATTAAAGTATTTTCTTTTATTATATTTTATATTATTTATTGATTTTAAATTAAGTAATAATTTATTCATAAAATTAATTTATGACTAATTAATTTTTTTGTTTTATTTTAAAAACATTTAACTATGGAGTTCTATTACTAACCTTTAATAAGGTTTTTTTGGTTTCAATTAAATCTTTAATTCAAGATTGATTTAATAAAAATAAATAAATTGTTATTTTAAATTTCTATTATAATTTTTAGAGAAAGGATTGATGTAAAATTATAAATTATACTGTATAATATATTAAAAGAACTATTTTGTAATTTTTTTAAAAATTTCAGGAACTATTTTATAAATTAAAAAATTATCCAAAACAATCCCCGGTATTGACCGGTACTATTACAATATCATACCAGAACCCAATCCGTAACCAATATCGGTACGGTATTCATAACATTGGTATGTATTCAGCTCTTCAATAATAAGCAATCTGAAATTTTATGCAAACTTGAACTTTCAACAAAGATGTGATGCTTTCTTCTAATAGTGATTTTTAGACATAGGAGTGATTGCTAGTTTTCTGCTCTCCATGATTTGTGTTCCTCACAAAATTCTAGCAACCAATATCATACATTCTAGCCACATTAAACCCTAAAACACTAGCCTAAGATGAGCCATATTTTCTAATTTTGAGAGTTTCGCTACTGGTTAATCTTTCTTCTATTTGTCCTACATCAAAGGGTGCATAAGATATCAAAAGCAAGTGCATGCTTAAATAAGAACAAAATCAACACTTACAATCCCCAAGACCACCCCAGCCTTTGTTAATGATGCCTCTTTGACCAGTCATCTCCAGAGCTTGAACAATTGTCTGGGTCATCTTCTCTGGTTCTTGAACAGGCTGTTGGAATTTTATGATATTACCAATTGTTCATTTTTTAAAAAAAGTTGACATAAATATTGTTTATCTAGTTTGAACCAATGTTTTCTTGTATTTCAATCATTGTTGTTTCAATCCTTGGAAGAATTATTTTTCCATCTTTGTTCACCAATAAACTGAGAATCAGATTTTGAAGACAGTTCACCTCAATAACGTGTTCTCGCACCTAAATGCAGGGTGAGAAACAGGTTATGTACGGGTAGTTCATTAACAAACAGGCACTTGGAAAAAAAAGAGAACAAACAATTGAATACAGATGCTTGATATAAAACTGGATCAGTGTATTGGTGGTTAAGAAGACAATGAAAATGTGGAAGTGAGCGAAAAAAGGAAGATTTTTTTGGTTTTTCACCATATCATACTACTGATGTCAAAGGAAGAAAAAACTCACAAGGCTGCCAAAACCAACATAGATAGGTGCATTGCCATTTTCTAGCCAATTCACAAGCTCCTCTGGAGGTTTATAGTTTGATGCAAGGTCAAGGAAGCAAAATCCGACCACATCAATCTTAGGTCCCCAATCTGCATGATGGATAGACAAAACAGTAATATCAAATAACTATCTTATAGTATAGCAGCATTTCCAAAAATCAAATTCACTATAAGCACGCATGATATCTTGTATCAAAAATGTGCCAAGCCTGGGAAGCTAAATCTAGCAGAAAAAAGAAGTAGCCTTTGTCCATCCTTCTTAACCAAAACTAAAAAGGTAAGTAATGAACAAGCCTGAACCAGAATGAGGACCTATACCAATTGAAACTATTAATGTCTCCAAAAGATATACTGCTTAAGAATGGAACAGAAAAATGTGCATGCGATCAGTACCAAGCCAGAAGGCTGGAGGCCAGAGGGACTTTTCATTGAAAAAAATATAAGATGTACATAAAAAGCTAGCATTCCTTGAAAAGGCTTAATGATGGCAATTAACAGAAATGTGCAACAACAAATACAATCATCATAAGATGAAAAGATGGGACATTATAAGCACCAAGAACCTTCAGAGTACACAAATGAAACAAGGAAAAAAGAAAAAAGAAACATTACTCTAAATAAAGTTCACGTTTTGAACAATGTTAAGAAATAACTTTAACTATTAAAAAACCATAGAAATTGAAACTACTAATGTCTCCAAAAGATGAATACTGTTTAAGAATGGAACAGAAAAATTTTATCAGCGAAGCTAACTTTTTATACAGAAAAAAATCCAGCAAATGCTATTGCATTAACATACTCAAAACACAAAAACTTCGAAACTCTAAACATGCCATTAACAGTTTCACTGAAAATCTTTCAAATTTTATAGGAAAATTTAAAGAATATGTTAAAATATTCAAATTTGTACAAGGTAATTCTTGAACACTTTTTTTCCAAATTCTGCAGTTTGTCTTTCAAAGATCAAATCAATAGATGAGTACAACAAGAATCTGAAATCAGCATTAAGAATCTATCAAGCATTCACCATAGTCTGTCTCAATCCCTTTTTAAGAAGCAAGAAGATGAAAACCAATATAATCAAATAGTAATAACTAAAAATGATCAACCCAATCATGCCAATCTATCCACACATCCACTATAACAGAAAATAAAAGCTCTTCACTGAAGAAAGGAAAACACATAAAAACAAAGTCACTAGATTTGAGCTTAAGGTTTGACCAAGAACCCAAATTTTTGGAATGATAACTAACCTTTTGGTTTGGGAACAAGATGAGGACTCCATATATACCCATAAGGTAAATCAGAAGGTGAACTATAGTATCCACTTAAGTAGGTTACAGGTCTAAGCTTCAACTTCTTCTTCCTAAACTCATTTATCATATCCCTAATTCCAAGCCAAATCAAGCCATCAACAATTTGATATGACAACTGCAGTAGGAAATATACGTAAATAAGAATATGATATCTCAAAAGATATACAAATAAAAGATTACCCAAAAACAAAGATACAAGCATACTTTATAGCCAACAGATTGCTTCACTCGGGACAATGGATGAGGAAATTCACTAGTTGGCCTGGCAAGTATAACAAATTTAACTATTAAATTGAATTTTAAAAAGCATATTAGAATTTTTAATATGGGTAGAGTGTAGAGCCCATAAACAAAAATTAGGCTTGGGTCAACTATTGCTCAAATGACTAGAACTAGTTGGCCCTTACCACTTATAAACCCTTTAACATTTTTACGTTTAGTCAATATGAGATACTCTTAACACTCCCCCTAAAATGCAACTGAGATCGAACATTCAGTTGTCACTTGAAATAAACACAATGGCAACCGAACCGAGCCGCTAGAACTGGACATCCAGACGGACAACCGAGAAACTAATAATTCAGACCAAACCTGTTCTAATACCATAAAGACGTAAATTGGTTAAATAATATTCATTGATCAGAATTGTTACAATTTAAAGCTTTACAAAAGAGCTAAATATGGTAAGTATCCTAAAATTAAGAAACTGATTTACAGCCTAATCGAGAGCTATTTAGACGCGTATTTTGGGCATAATTTACAAAGAAACAATACACTGATTTACAGCCTAATAAAAAGAAGAAAACCTCGCAACAAAGCATATATTACTTTCCAAGAAGATAGAAAAGGGAATTCTAAGAAGAAACTTTCAATCCTCAAGTGCAGGAATAATTAGGCAAAATATTTTAGAACACTATTATCAGCATCACAAGAAACTTACGTCCAAGGCATTGTGAAAAATATATGGAGGGGTACTTTAAGTGCCTCAGCAACATGTGTATGTCCTACATAAAGAATTTGTTGAGTTAGGAATTAAGAAAAAAACAGAGAAAAAGAAAGAAAAGACAAATGATTATAAAAGCCAGAAGGATTATTGATCAGAACCACAGAGGAGTTAAGGTCAATTTACACCAAGAATGAGAAAATAGGAGAGCTTAGAGTTCAAAACAATCCAATCTGACGTATTTTTCACCATTTCACAGTTTGCCTTGGTAGTTCACCAAGCAGTCAACAAACGTACACCCGAGTAGGCACAGCAGTAAAAGACAATGCATGAGAAGCAAGCATAGCATTGGATTCACACTGTATACAGACTGACCGAGGTTCAACCCCAAAAGAAATTTTGTTCAGTGACTACTTCTAGCCACTATATCGGAAACCAAATTTCTTAATTAGTGTTGCTTTATGAGATATGCAATAATTTTCATGCACATGCATGCAGATAATCTGATAAGTTAGAATGGCTATATGCAAGTCAACAATAGGTCAAGACTCAAGATGAAACATCAATGCATTTCACAGGTTGCATTGATGGACTTATGTTTTCAATTTATTATAATATCTCAGTTACCAACAAATCTAGCAGCCTAATAGTATTAAAGGCTTAAGAACCACCTTCATCCCCTTTGTAAGTCCCAGCTTAACAAATGAAAACGAACAAAGGAAACATCCCTCTCACAAATCATTAAATTTTGTAATCCCTCCTTTCCTTACCTCTATATTTTCCACCTCTGGCTCTCTCTAGAAACCTCTAATTTATTTCCTGATCTTTGTCATCAAATCATTTACGAAAGCTAGAGGAAGCAGCCTTTCCACCGAATGGCATCTCACTTAATGTCAAAGACAAGCAGTAACAACCAAACCAAGAATCCTAAAGCTTTATTTGTCAACAAGAATTCATTTCTGTCTAAAACGAACCAAGATTTAAATGAACAACTGGCAATAAGGAGTCAAAGCAGAATGAATGCATATATTTCAAGCAGATAATATAACTAAAGTAGGTCTTAGAAGCACATAGAATTATCAAACAAAAATCTAAATCAACAGTAGAAAAGAATTATGTATTTTTCTTTTGGTTTTGGAAGATCAATCAGATTTCTCCTTCAACACTGTGTATGTAAGGTTAGCAAAAACACTGAACATTCCATGATGAGTTACAAGGCTTCCACTACCAGAGAACAAACTTATCACTAAGTCAGACTCGTTGAGTACATTAGCTAAAAATAAAAAGAACTTTGACATACCATAGAAAAAATACAAAAAATAAAAGGAAATTATTTGTTTATGTTCAACAACCAAAATAAGAGAGAAAATCCTGAAGGGACAAAACTGTAGGATAGGTTACCATATGCTGGTGGATTGGCAATTATTGCATCTGCTTTAAAGGGGACTTCTGTTTCAGGATCAGGAGCTTGGCAAGCAGGAAGCAAAGACAATATGATTTCTTTCATTTGATTCCTTTGAATATATATTTCTGAAGGTGTTGATGGTAAGAAACCTTTATTCTTTACCATATCTGCAAGAAATATGCTTACATAAAATTGTTTTTAATGTGAAAAAGCAACCTCTAGAGATTCTATATGGAAAAGGGGAAAAGATGAAAACATGCACACTGGTAAAGAAAACATTTCATAGTTAATGGCTTGAAGTGAAATTGTGTTAGTCAACATTTGGATCTTTATTTTGTTGAGGTAGCAATGTTTTGCAAACATAATAAATCTACTGTCGAATCCTCTCATCTGGTTGCATTCAGCATCATGGGTCAAAAAACTTACACAGGGGAAATTTAGAAAGCACAGAAGAATAGGAATGTTTACATATAAGCAGAACACAAAAAGACAGAGCAGATGAAATGACAACAATTGTCATAGTGATTCTGAATTCACCAAATACTTCACAACGATTGAATTTAAGCACAGAAATGAGAAGCAGCAATATAGTCCTCAAGCAGGTAACTTGATTTTTAATAATTTATTTACATGCCAACAATCACAAAAGAGAACATAAGGAAGAACTTACAACCATAGCTAACCAATCTATACTCGAGACTGAGGAGTCAAGAAGTCAAGAAGTCAAAATATCCCAGACCGAGACATATTGTAGAACACAAGATTTTGGTAATGCATCTGGCTACATAAGAACAAATGTATAGAGATTATCCAAGGACCACTTTGACATAGGTCAAACTTATATGACACTCAGGAACTACCTCGTATATATATACAAAACATTAGTTGTCTTTTTCAATCCCAACAATATTTGAAGTTGGCTCTTTTAGTGACCATTATCATTTCAGCGTATTAAATAAATAAATAAATGCTGTCCACCACCAAAAAAAACCTTCATGATTAAAATGTAAACAGGAGACTCACAGCCAGCTAAGGCTTTTGGATCTCCACCTAGAGGAAAGAATTCCAATCCAGCAGTCAGCACAAAATCTCTAAAATTTGAATGAGTAGCTAACCTAACTCTATGACCATCTTCCTGCAAGAAAATGATTATACGCATCAACTCAAAATCACTGAAATTGCAAGTTCATGAGTCAATCAGAATATCATTGTCCAGTTACAGTTTATCAAGAACCATGCCCTATTAGTATTTTGCACAATTGCCAGACATTAACAAAAAAATTTCACCTATTTGCAACGTTAACTCCTGTAAGAAGCATAAGTTTTGGACAGGTAATCTTCAAAACAGAAGCTTACTGACGATTCAGAAAAGAATTAACAGCCAAACTCCCGCCTTTTTAAGCATGTGATACAGAAAATCAGTAGATGAAAGGATAGTATGGAAAGCTTAAAAGTGATTTGCAATCAAGATCTATTCTATTAGAGAAAAGGAAGCATCTCTTAGTGCCATCTCTCTCCTAGAAATTCCAAGTTTTCCTAGATGTACACATGGGCCAATTAAATATGCTTCTGAATAGTATCACAAAGATCAGAGTCAAAATACTTTAACACAAATTACCCTTCTCAACATTTAGTCTTGAAGTGAGAAAAATCTTTAGTTCCTGAACTAACACTAACGTGTATTCTTAATGATTAAAGTTGTAGCTTCAATTTCATTTCATGGAAATTACAATTAAAAATAGGTCTTCAAACTGGGTGAAGATAACATTTTCAGCAAACATGCACACATAACCTGGAAGCGTTTTCCAATGGCAACAAACGGTTGCACATCTCCTCGTGTTCCAACAATAAGCATTACTATTTGCAAGGGAGGTAAAGTTTTAACTATAGGTATGCCAAGATGTTCCTCATCAGTATCTCCACAAACAACTCCATCTCCAAAATTAAGGCTTGGTGGTTTGGTATCTCCAGGAACTTCAAACTGTACAGTTCCATCATTTTTGACAGTAGCTAGTCGACGAAACAATTTGAGCTGAAAATATTAATCAAGAACTATATTGAGAAACAGAGAGATGGTGAAGGAAAAATAAAGACTTTCCAAACTGACAAAGGATAAATAAAGAGTTTCAACTACAAATAATGAACGAGTTGCAAGGTGATATCTCAATAATATTGAATAGATAGACCTAAATATCCATTTGATACAAAATGTGATAAATACAGAAGGTTTTTATTGACCTCAAAGAGGACCAGTGGTAAAGTTTCATCACAAGAATTTTATCGAAGTTGGAAAGAGAAAAAAAAAAAAAAGGGGCCCCTAGCAACATTTTAAAGACATAACTGCCATATTCAAAAGAAAAATTGCTTGTGGAAGGGCAACAGGCAGGGATTCGAAAGAATTCCATTCATAAATGATATACATCAATCCTTCAATCGTTTCTTTTACACATTATCTATAAACAAATTAAGTGGACTAATTAAAGACCCACATTTAACCACTAGAGATATGAAAACCAACATACCTCACACAATTATGACCAGGTCTGACATCCAACACTAACCAGGGTGAATGTGTTGTTTATTTAATATGCAAGTAAAATATTTAGTAACAATAAATTTTAATGGGTTGAATAAAAAGATGGAGTTCTTATGTGCAATAAGGAATGTAAATACTTCGTAGTAAGACAACAATGAGGGAACTGCCACACCATGTTATCTAAATAACTGAATTGACTTCATGACACTAAGATTTCTACACCATCCAAAAGGTAAAGGATACTGAATAGCGAGATCAAAGTCATATCTATATTATGAAACGTACTTAAATATATAAAGAGTTACAAGGTTTTGTTGTAACAAACTAAGTAAAACCTTAAAGATATACATTGACTATTTCCTATTACGCCTCCGCAAGATGAAGTCTCGAGACGTGGGATTCATCTTGTTTCGAAAAAGCTCGAACTTGTGTCGAGACAACGGTTTGGTCAAGGCATCTGCAATCTGATCAAGTGTCGATATGTGAGAGACTTTCAGATTTTTCTGTTGCACTTGTTCTCTGATGAAGTGATAGTCCAAGGAAAGGTGCTTCATTTGGGAACAGAAAGCCGAATTGGAGCACACATACGTAGCTCCTAAGTTGTCATAATAAATCTTTGGCTCAACCTATGATTGAACATATAGTTCTCATAGTAGATTGTGAAGCCACATTACTTCTGCAACAGTGTTGGCAACTGCTCGATATTTTGCTTCTGTGGATGACCGAGCTACTGTACGTTGTCGTTTCGAGCTCCATGAAACAGGATTGTCACCAAAATAGATAACATATGCAGACGTAGATGTTTTGGTGTTAGCATCTACTCCCCAATCAGCATCACTGAATGCCTGAAGCCAGAAATGTTTCGGTCGATGCAGTTGAAGACCATAGTCATGTGTATGTTTGAGATAGCGAACTTAACATCACTGAATGCCTGAAGCCAGAAATGTTTCAGTCGATGCAGTTGAAGACCATAGTCATGTGTATGTTTGAGATATCAAAGAGTTCACTTCAACTGTTGAAAGTGAAGTTCAGTCGGTTTTTGCATATACTATGACAATTTGTTGACCGCAAAGCTAAGATTTGGTCTGGTCAAGATTACATATTGTAGAGCTCCTAAGATGCTTCGATAAAGAGACCTATCTGATGTGGCTGAACCATCATCAAGCTTCAGTGTGGCCGATGTACAAATAGGGGTGGTGCACAGATTACAGTCTACCATTTTGAATTTGATGAGTAGATCATGAATGTAGCGGTGCTAAGAGAGCAATAGACCACCAACATTTGGCATGAGTTCAACACCGCGAAAACATGAAGGAGTCCCCATGTTTTCCGGTGAAAATGTACTGGAGATATCTGCAATAAATCTTTGAAGCTCCGTTGTTAAGTTGCCAGTTAGTAATAAATCATCCACGTATACCAAGAAGTACATGATCACACCACTACATTTGTATATAAAAAGAGACGAAACACAAGTGCTACTGATAAAACCATACCGAAGTAGGAATGAGCGGAGTTCTTGCTACCAGGCTCATGGAGCTTGTTTGAGTCCGTATATGGCTTTGTGTGGTTTGTAAACATAATTCGAACACTCCTAATTGACAAAACCCGGTGGTTGTTGCATGTATATGGTTTCACTGAAACGGCCTTGTAGGAATACGTTTTTGACATCCATTTGATGTAAGGCCCAACAATTTGGCAAGGCCAGAGATAAAATGATTTTGATCGTCTAGTGTTTCGCGACAGGGGAGAAAGTTTCTTTGTAGTTAATCCCTGGGCACTAACTGTACCCTTTTGTTACAAGTCAGGACTTATATCGAGCCACCGATCCATCCGGATTCCTTTTCGTGTGAAAAATCCACATACAACCAATCACATTCTGAGCTTCTATAACAGGTACAAGTGTCCATGTGCGTGATGGTGGTGATGGTGGTGGTGATGTATGATCGGAAGTGACCATTGGTGATGAAGAATTGTACTGTTGGTTTGGTGGAGATGAATTTTCAACAGGTGCAAACAGTGCTTTAGGTGAGAGATACCGTTGTTGACAAGGAAGGTTTTGAGTTTGATAAACTTGCCTCCATTATCAGAATACAAGGTTTTGATTGGTGTTTCAAAGTGTTTTTCTGCAACCGTTTTGAAGTTAACAAATGTGGACAAAACATTGGATTTGTTTTTCAACAAGTAAATCCACGTGTTTTTTGTGAAATGATCAACAAAAATTATGTAGTAACGAAAACCATCAACTGAAACCGTCAGAGCAGGACCCCAAACATAAAAAAATATTATTTCTAAAGGTTTAGTGCTTTGCAAACGAAGACTTGAAAACGAAAGTCTATGACTTTTCGCACACTGGCAATAAACACAAGAATCTGATAGTACTAGACATGATGCTAACTTATGACTCGACTGTAGAAAATTAAAAACTTCATTAGAAGGGTGGCCTAATATGTGAAGTAGGACGGGTGGACTTGAAAGACAACCATGAAACACGACTGGTTTGTTTGTCAAGAACAGAGGTCATTGTGGCATGAACCTGTAAGAAGCACCTAAAAGTAATTGGGAAAAAGTTCAATGGAAATGTTATTTCGTGTGCATAACCGTTTAACAGAAATAAGATTCTTGTTAATTTTGGGCACGTGTAAAATTTTGTCAAAGATAATTGGCTTGGATTTAGCGTTAAGAGAGAAACTACCGATATTTTCGATTGGAACTTTGTATCCATCTCCAGCCTGCAGATTATCGTCCCCTCCGCATGGTGAGTGAATGGACAGATTGCTCAAGTCATTTGTGACGTGATGAGTTGCCCCGGAATCAAGGATCCACTACCCTTGCGGAGATGGCCCTGTTGTTCGAACATTGTCAGCATCTGGAGCGCGGTTTGGGCACTGGACTGACTTTGATGCTTGATAGACCTCCCGTGTAGCAACCAACAAGTCTTGGCAGTGTGACGAGGCTTGTCGCAGAATTGGCAGATGACTTCTTACTGTTCGGACATTCCAGGCGTGACAAAAGGGCTCACGAAGGCAGCCTTGGGTACTGATGTTCTGCACGATGTCGGGTTATGGTTAGGGCGACCATAGCGCTTATTGAAGCCTACACGGTGCTTGTTGGAGACGTGCACAGAAGACACCTGGACAGCTTCTTCCAGCCTTGCTTATCGTTCCAAAAAGTGCTCAAAATCAACAAGTTTTTCGTGTAGATCATCAAAACAGATCGGAGTCTCTCTAGCACGAATCGCAGCGCTGACATCTTTGAAATCAGCAGACAAACCATTCAAAGTATGGATTACCAAATCCGTATCATCAATTGGCGAACTAACAATTGCAATTTCATCCGCAATTCCTTTAACTTCCTTCAAATATTCAGAGATGTTTCTACTGCTCTTCCGAATACAAATCAGTCTCTCTTTAAGAGACATGAGTCTCGATCGAGACTTTCAAGCATATGCCTTTGTGAGGAGCTCCCAGGCCTCCTTAGAGGAATGAACAAAACCAAGAAGTGTTGCGATATTTGGAGCAACAGTGGTCACTATGGCATAGAGAACGAACTGATCCTGTCGAATCCATAGATCAAGTTCCAATCCTGTGGTGGCTGGACAAGGGATTGTTCCATCAACGTAACCTTTTACATTATATCCAATGAGCAGGGCGCTAACTTGTACTCTCTAGGCAGGAAAGTTTGCACCAGTTAGTTTCGAATTGGACAAGAAATGGCGAACATGATCACATTTTAAGGTAGAGCAGCTTCAATATTGACAGAGGTGGCTGCAGTAGAGGCAGATTCATTGTCTTGAATCATTGTTGAGGTTTCGTTGTTGAATAATCAAGAGCATAAGTGGCTTGTTCCTTCCTTGGAATAAAGCAGCAGCTATGTTTCGGTTTTGATCGAAAAAAAAAAGTGATGTCGTTAGGCTTTGGCTCTAATACCATAAAGGATACTGAATTGCCTGATCAAATTCATATTTGTATTACGAAACGTACATAAATATAGAAAGAGTTACAAGGGTTTGTTGTTACAAACTAAGTACTGGAATATCTATTAACTAGGAGCTAACAAACATGAAAGATATACATTGACTATTTCTTATTAAGAGGCACACTATTCTCCCTTGCAATCCAATTTTATTAATTACCAATCCTTAGCCTACATATGTAACATTTGCTCAAGACAACTCTTCTTCAGACAAAAACACTAAAATGTAGCGAAACACAAGAACAAGAGAAAGGCTTCCTAGTCAGGCCATGCTATTGATTTTAGATCACATGAGAAGTTTGTTGAAATTTGGATTGGTAATTAAAACATCCAAAAACATTAGATAGTCTATCCCTAGTTTCTAGCCAATCACTGATAGAAGAGGAACAGTAGACAACAATAATTGCCAAATCTTAAAGTATAAGCAATATAACTGACCTTCTTTCTATCAGACAATCTTTCATCACGTAGTTTTGCCATCAATATACCTCGGTGATGATTCTCCATCCGTTTACCTAACCTTCTAGGTACAAGAGCACTAGACCCTGATTTATCAACATTTGATGCTTGCTCTGGCACATCACTTTTTGAAGCATTCCTGTCAACAGGTACTGAGTCGAGCAACTTCAGATATGTATTAGTGGGTAATTAGTTAAAGAAAAAACAAACAAATTTGAGTTGATCTAGAAGTAAACATGAATTAACGACAACAAAACAGTATGATACTATCTCACTCTCCATCTTAAGTTGTGCTGTAGGTTGATTTGGATTGTAAATGATTGATGGTTGATTAATATTGCTGTAAATTGTTGTTGGTTAACTTGTGTTACTGGTTCGATGAGCTAGCTCTATAAGGCCTTTTTGGTAGAAAGGCTATAGATGAGTTTCGGTTGTTTGTGTTTTGTTGTAAGGAAGCGTTGTAGCTTCCTCTTGTATTCACTTTACGTTTCCTTTTGGTAGGTAAGAGATTACTGCTCAAGTAGTCTCTAGTGGTGTACATAACATTTCTTATTTGTATAAAATCTTCTGATTTACCCAAAAAAAAAAACAATATGATACTTGTCAACAAACACCAACACAACTCTTCCAAATAAGTTAAAGGTAAAATTTAAACTTTTACATGAGTTTGAAAAGTATGTTATGTCTGCCAAGTGCCAAGCTATGAAAGTATTAGCTCTCGCTAAAATGTGGCACAACTTGTAAATAAGAAGTTCGTCAGCATTTGATGTTCTGAACAAAAATTTCAGTCTGTAAGCCTTTTTAGCAGCAGTAGATTGTTCAATTGAAAAAAGCTAAAAAATTTCACCTTCTGTTTCGTACATTTATTTGTCGTTATTAAACATATCAGGAATGCAACAAAATATAAGCTTTTGCAGGTATTATTCAACAAATGGAGCCAAATATAGAAAAAGTGCATTAACTTTCAAGCCACAAATAGATGTAATGTTGTCCACCAAAACAAATAAATAAGTCGTCAATTCATTAACATAAATATAGTAAAAGCTCATGAAATCGATTGTTCTTAAAAGGCCAGAAGACAATCATTAAAAACCGAATAAAATTAATAAGAAAAGAAAACATACCAGAAGAATTAGAGGAGTCGCCATTGTGGCCACGAACAGGAACCTCGTATTCAACTGAATCTTCGCCGGATGGGATCGTCGGAACACGACTTGCTAAAAAGGAAAAAGCGTTTACATAATTTAGTGAACATCTAATCAATCAAAAACACATCCTCAAAACTCTCTTTCTCTCTCTCTCCGTCTCTCTCTTTCCATTAGATACTCTTGTATCTGGGACAACAGAAGGGAAGCATATTAAGAAAATAGATTAAATTAAAGAGAGAAGAGAAGAAAAACAAACCAGAAGCAGAAGAAGTAGAGGCATTGCAGCTTACATCGGCAACATCACAAATATCTAATACAACAGAATCGTCGCCGGAAATGCTGCCGTTGAGAATATGATCTGGCGGTTCCGCCATGTCGTTTGGGGAAAGCAGAGAGAAAACGTCGGCTTGGTGGAATAAAAAGGAGAAAGAATAACAGAGAGAGATATGACAAAAAGGTGACAAAAAGGTGTAATATTCTACACTTGCTCAACAAGAAATAACCAACTGGTGAGGTGAGATTAGTCGGTGGAATAAAGAAATAATACCTATAGACATACTGCATTTAGTTTAAAAGAGAGCTTGATGCATGCATAAAAGAGAGAAGCATTGAGGTTTTGATACGAGAACAGATAACAAACCCGGATGAGGCATGAAAGAGAGAGCTAAGAGATAGCGACGGGCTTAGGAGGGAAATTAGGACAGTCTTTGTCAGAATATATACTGCAACAGTTGCCACGTGGGTCATTCAAAAGCGAGGGTGTTCTTTGCTTCTTCCTTCTTTCTGGAATCTGGACACCCGTCTTATGACCAAAATCTCCTCGCGTTAGGCTTTTAATAAAGTAAATTGAGTTGTTAACATGTTATTGTAGAACTTTCAATGAAAGTGTCCTAAATTATTTTTTAAAAGATCATCGAATAGAAAGACTATTATATTTAATTTAAATAATAGACAACAAAAAGTTGCTAAGACTTATGTAATTTGGTGTAAGAAAGAGGTTGAATTGTATAAGTTATTTAAAAATTGGCATGAAATATATGTTCTTTCCATTGACAACCGCTTAGCTAAGAGATTTTTTTAGCATTGATAGATTTATTAGTTTAGTATGATATTAAATTAAAACTTTTGTTAACATTTTATTTATTATATAATGATTTTTTTATTTTTTTATTTTTATTTATGATCAATATTTTTATAAATAATTAATAATTAAATCGATGTATTTTTATTGTTGATGAATAAAATTATAAAAATATTATTTTATTAATTTATTATATTTACAAATTATTTGTCATTGAGTGACATGTAAAGTGGGAGATTCTCAATTTAAGCTATTTAAAAAATAATGAATGAATTGATTGATAATATAAATATGTCATCCATTATTTTATATCAATCAATTATAAACATAAACAATCTTAATGACAAACACAATAATAATATAGTAGGCAAAGAGACAAAAACTAATTTGATTCTAACTCTAAAGATTTAGGTGTTTATATCTCTAAGATTCAATGCAATTCTTATTATTCAAGTCATGATATATTCATATATGATTTCTCAATCCTTATATATGAAATCTTAAATTAAATAAAAATGCTAACATATTTAAATTCAGTCATAATAAGTAATCATGAATAATTGGCAATAAAACTTTGGTCTTTTTTTAAATTAAGAAATCAGTCCAAAATGATAATTTTAGGATTTATTCCATTTAGATTTATTCAAATTTAATTCATGCTAAGATAAAAGAAACCAACAATAATCAAGAAAGAAAATATGATAAAAGACATCATTCTTATGGATTCTTGAAATCTTCAAGTTCTTTAATTACATCTTAATTGAATCAGTTTCTTTGTATACAAAGTTATTCCTTTCTTCTCTCAAAATGCTCTAATTTAACTCCTTGTGATTGCTCTCTATTCGTGTCCTTCTTTAATGCCCTAAAAGCTCCCTTTATTTTGTTGTATATATATATATATATATACTAAGGACGAGTTCATGGACGACCACGCAGTCCATCCACTCCGTCCATTTCATCTGACGGTCACGTTACTCTCGAAAGCAAAGACTCTTGGCATCCCCTAAAAGAAGTTCTTCAGTATTACGACTCTCACGTTTCTCTCGTCGTTCACCTCCTTCCCATCTCGTTCACTGACCCATTCTCGTTCACCTCCTTCCCATCTTGTTCACCTTCTCACAGTTCTCTTCCTCTTCCTCATCACCAATAGAGCTTGACTCGTTCACTAGCCCATTCTCTTCCTCTTTCTTCTTCTAATTTTCTGATCTCTTCTCTATCAGATCTGCCAGACATTTTCCTAAATTTTCCTTTTTTTCCTTTATTTTGTCGGTCTCTACGATGCTCCGTCCTCCAGCATCTCGACTCCTCAGCTCCACGCTCGCCTCCGCCAGGTTATATCACCGACCCATTCTCTTCCTTTCTCTTCTTCTGATTTTCTGATCTCTTCTCTATCAGCTTATTTACAAAATCCCTAATTTTTTCTGCTCCGTATTCCTGTTGCTTTAGATCTAATAAAAACCTTTTTCTCTTTTTTCGATTTACTTTTTTTTGCATGCAATTGATTTGAATCTTTTTCTATTTTAATGATTATTTTTAATTACTAATCTTGATCTGCGATGTAGATTTATATAATTTTTTTGGGGTATTTTGTTATCATTGATTTTGTTATTTTCATGGCAGCGTTATGCCTCATCGACAGCTCTACCCATCGGCCCATAGGCTTTATATGGAACTTCTCAGGGTCTTCTGTTTTCATGCTCTTATCGTTGTTCTTTTATAGGGAGTTCGCAAGTCATCTAACTCCGTGTCGCTTATAAGAATACGTATTAGGAAGGTACAGTTGTTGTTTTCTTGATTAAGAGTATAAGTGGTGTTCTTTTTCATTTTTGTTAAATGACATCCCTAATAATTTTTCTGTGAA
>JAOTAX010000007.1:9325186-9339119 GCA_025629825.1 Erythroxylum guanchezii
CAAGTTTTAGTGTCAATATTTATGTCACAAAAGTGTTGCATAATTGTGACCATATATTAAATTAGTCACTATTTTATCAGTGACGGAGGTATTTGTGACGGTAGGTGACGACTTCAAAAATTGGACACTATTAATAATAGTGACTTATATTATTGCTTTTAGTGACAACTTTTACTTTCACTAAAAATACAATTTCTTGTAGTGATAGAAGGTTGATTTTAATTGAAAACAAAAAGGCAGTGGAGAGGAGGGTAGAACACGTTTGAATGTTTAGGTTTTAATTGGCAGCTCTTATCTCATGTATAAGGGGAATTAACGAAGTGACTAGCGGGAAAAAGGAGTGAGGATTATTTTATTGGGAGGTGTTATTAATTGGGGAGACACGCGACATAGAGGGGGACATTAGGTTTATTACGCTGTAGCAAAATTGTAACTAGCGGCATATAACAGAGATAAGATTATTTGGATAGAGTATCAAATATAGAGAGGAGCGGCAAACAGTAAAAGACGCACTCACACAGAGACGCGAGGGACTGGGACGCACGAGAGTACTCCAGGAATTTGGACACATGCAGAAGGGATTGACGCTGGACAAGGAGCGAGCTACCTAAGGATACTTGGATACATGCACACCGCAGCTAGACAGGAGACTTTGACACGTAAAAAGCAGGAGAACTCCAGGATTTTGACGCACACGAAGATAGAGACGCATTCCAGACCTGTTTCTTTAACGTTTTATGTCCAAGACTCATCTCGGTTTTTTGTTCCTTACTCCTTTAATGTTTATTTTTCTTGATTTAATATTTATTTTGATGAACATAAATATGATTGAGTAGATTTCTTGTTAGGTTTCAAAGATGGGTAGTAGTTTTCGAATTTTTGTATGAATTGATTCTTAATTTTATTCAATAAAATTGATTTGTGGCTATTGATTCTTGTTTTGCGAATTATTGTGCTTGTTATGTGTTAGGCCTCACATAATTTGCGTCGAAATTATCGATTGAAGAACTGAAAGGTGAAAATCGGTAGTGGAAAACCAAAATTAAGAACTTGTAGGTTTGGACCCAGACATAGGCAAAAATCTGTAAGAGGAATCACCAACTAGATAAAAATCTTAATGGATTTTAGTTGATTTCATGAGCCATGATAGTCGGGATTGATTTTAACTACGACACTTCTTTAACATCTCGATAGAGAATCGTAGATAATTTAGATTTAGTTTCCTTCCAAGTCTAGGAATTGAGTTTATTGAATAAACCAGAAGAGAATAATTAGAAGTCGATTACGAAACCAAATTTGAAACCTGTCTTTTACATATCTCATTTATTCCTTACAGTCATAAATTGCGCGTTTATTCTGTTTGTTTTAGGATTAGTTTTAGCAATTCGTTAATTAATTAATTTCTCAATAATCAACATTTAAGTGATCAGTCCAAATAATTGAGTGATTTTAGCATAGTAATTGTTCATTAACTCCCTGTGGATCGATACTCTTACTTCCCTATTTACTTGTGTGACCCGGGCCTCGGACAATATGACATATATAATGTATGCTCAATAACAATCTCGGGTAAATTTTCTTAATTCACATCTTACGATCTTCCATAAATCATATCTTGTAAAACTTGATTATCCTCAGTTCATCAATCAACCATTTACCAATCCTTTCTAGTGAATTCAGATGACAATGAAATTTGGTGGAGAGGAAGGACAATGTGTGAGGAGCTTGTGTTTCAAATTTTAAGTCAATCGGAGGTCCGGAGAAAGAGTTATGGTTAAAAGAGTGAAAAGTGTCAAAGCTATCAAATAGCTGTACACCTTCTTTGTGTGCACGATCGTGCAACTCCCTAATGTTTTCTCTCTATCACGATTGTGCTTAACTACCTAATGATCAATTATTCAAGTTTCATTCTAGCTTCTCTCCAAAGCATATTTTCAGGTAAATTTTGTATGGCCATTTTGACCCAAAAAAAAAGAAGTATTTAGGCAATAAATTCTTCTAAAAAATTATTCCTTTATGTCGTAAGATTCTAATGAAACCAATTTCATACAGTTTGGTTCATTATTCTGCAAATTATACTCAGAATACTACAGACTATTCCCAAACCACGATAACACATAATACTTAGCTTGAAGACAAATTTTGAAACTCTTAGAGACAGAATTCAAATTCAATTCCTTCATGAAAAATCTATCCATCTGTCTCTAGTTTAATATAAACTTAAAATCATCCTATTTGGATATGTAAAGATCAAGATAGGGCTAAAATATTGATATATGTTCCGTGAAAATACTCCATCTAGCATATTCCAGCACACTTCATCATCATTTTCATCCTAACTAATCTCTTTTGCTTAGTCTATCATTTCTAGCTTATGTCCTCACTATCTCCTCTCCATTCCTACTTCCCTTTCAGCTCAATTTCAATTACAAACAAATCATATTATATGTTCAATCATAACATAAAAAATAGAACATTTACATACATATATATATTCATCACTAAATTTTTGCACCTTTTTCCTATATCATTATCAATGATCTTTCTATTTCAAACTCATCTCTACAACAACTCATGAAATATTAATCAACATAAACACAAAAACAAGACACCAATGTATTCATTTCTTTACCCACGTTCCAACATATATAAAGCACCATTTTATAATCATGTAACCTCTAACTATCTTCATACATGTTTTATCCAACAAATCATGAAGAACAATATGATACTTACTTAATAAAAATCCAAACTCTTTAAAATCACATGAACCCTGGCTTTCCATGGCTCACATAATCATCAACATGAAGGTGGGTAAAGATTTTGTTTTTGACAAATGAAGAAAACAATCAAAATGAGAGTAGCAAGTGAAAAAAATGAGGACAAGGTTTAACGTTGATGGAGGTGGGTAAGTTTCGTGGAAGTGAAGAAGCTTGAAGAAGATGAAGAAGGTCACGAAGAGAAGAAGAAAGCAAGAAACAAAACAATTAAAATGGTCTTTCAATGTTAAAAGAATCGTGGGTGAGTGTATGGTATGGCAAGTGACACTTATCACTTGACACATGTCACCACCTTATGGTTCCCTCTAATAACTAGTTTATTTGTCTCCAATTTCTACTCTAGTTGTCACCCAATTTTCAATATCATATTCTTAACAAATCCTAATACCATTTTTCAATTATTTCAACTGTCATTTGACACTTATTTCTACTATCATAAATCAATTGTCTTGCCATTTGGCTTTTTCCTAGTCCAAAAATACCCAAAATTTCATAAATTCCCTAAATTTTACCAAAAACTCTAGATCAACAATTATTATCACCAAATCAATTTTCAATACATATAATCTGCAATTATCAATATAATCACATTTATAAATCAATTATATCAAGAAAATATCATTGAATGCATGTACAATTATTGTAATATGTGCAATTATCAAATTCACGTGTATGTATGTTAATTGATGCATGAGCATGAATTGCATTTCCTAATTTCTCAATAACATGGGATAACGAGATGTTACACAATTCATCCTTTCACTATTTGTACCCCAACTTGGTTATGGGTATGGTCAAAGTGTCAACTCCCACTAGACTGACTACGTCACATCTAGTTCAAGTCATATTAGATCTTGTCCTAAGGATCTTATTGCTCTATGTATCATTAAAGACTTTCTTCATGACGTAAATCTACTCTGAACAGAGACTCCCGAATAATGACCCTGACAAGAGGTCGTGGATATCATCTTCTTCTATTAGGAGTGGTGAATCCTTTATTGGCTACTCAATTACCTCTAAATACCTTAGGCTATACTCAATCACCACCCTGTGAGTAACCCCTGAAAGGCACCGATGAATGGAGTCAAAGCACAGGATTAGTATTCAAGATATCTTTGAACTCCTTAAGTTAAAGGATACTTGCATCATTGCTATGATAAGATTATCATTGACACTAGAATATAATATCCATATGATTGTCTCATAATATGTCAATCCAATGTACTTATTACCCTTTGTAAGAATCCGCATGTTAACTCTAAATAACTCATGTCTACAACTTATGAGATCTACTGCTTGATCCAATCAAGGAGTATAACATGTGTTAGTCTATCCAGATTAATGATATGCCATCTCATTAACCCTATGACTAGGGAAAGTTTAGCTACTAACATAATTACACATGATAGAAATCTCATTATCACGATCTCATCATGATTTCCTCCATGTTATGTTTTATATCAAGGACTTTATTAAATTAATTTAAGATCAACATCAAATCCATAAATGTATGAACATCGAAATAATGAAAAATGCCTTTATTAATCATAAAAATGATTTGTACAATAAGTACTAAAGGTGATTGATTAATTGTGTTAAGGGTTTTAAGGGGATTTAAAACCTAGATATTAATTTTCTAATATGGATAGTTTACTAAGTGCTTAATTCTGTGACTCAAATTTGCATCCTATTCATTTTACTTGCTTAGCTTTATTTTCTTTTAAAATCAAAATCAAAATCAATTACGTAGACTAGATAATAGAATAATGGTAATTTCTAGTACTTATAATCATCGTGGGATCAACATTTGTCAGTAATAACTACAATACGTTGTACACTTGTGGTTATTTCAATATTGATACTCAGAAAAAGTCAATCAATGTGTTTGCCAAGGCCTTTAATAATCTTGTGATGGTCTTCTCATTCATAATGTTAAACACAACATTCCTAGCCAATGTCAACCAAAAGACACCTAACATTTTCCTGTCCAGTAAATCCCGCTCGTCCTTTACTATGGAATCTAGCTTCTTCTCATTAAGGGGGAGGTGTAGACTTTTTTATTACTAATAATCTCTGCATCTTCCAAAACCCAAAAATCCTTCCCATTGAAGTTTTCGATTTTCACCTTTCCGTCCTCCACTGTTGTAAATCCAGTGACTTCCTAACCTTGCTTCGATGCCAGTTGTTAGGATTGATATCTACAAATATTCAACAATAATAAATTTGCAAGAAAGAAAATTAAATGGTACAATATTTTTATGTGGTTCAGCCGTGTGCCAACATCCACAGTCGAATTTTATTCTCTCATCTTCTGGTGTACAATGACAGAATACTAGGGATATTGAGAACTTACAATAAAAAATAGAAACAGAATCCTACCCAAACTACCATAGAATATGGAAACTAATTGACTTCTTATATTTCATATTATTTCCTGCTAGAAGTAAAAGACAACTCTCACCAATACAAGGAAATTAAATATTCTCATTAGGATTTACATCCCAAGGTAAAACACCAACCGAATTGAACTATCTTTACTATGAATTTTTTTTTTTGTTTAACAAAACATCAATTCTAACAAGACATTATTATAATTTGTGAATTGCTTGTTAACAAGGTTTTAGCAAGGTGCGCGTGTCGATTACCTTGAAACCGATCCCATCTTACTGAATAAACTACATAAGCCCTTAATTTTCGCTTATAATGAAATTGAGAGCAGGTATTGTTTGTGCACTCCAATTGGGTGGTTAATTATGAAAGTTATTCGTGCTCGGCATTCACATCACTTCCGTTTAGGCCAAAAACTACCCAAGGATAAAAGATTACTAGAAAGATAACGTTGTTTCTTGCAAAATAATACTCTATGCTGAAAAAGAAGATTGGGAATATTTGGATTCTAGTGTGGCATGGCGATCCAAATTCCAAAGGAGGGGACTCTTCGTACTTTTTTCATTTGCTTTCTTCACTAATTGACAACAAACTTCTATATCATGCCAGCGGGGAATCGTATGCCCGCTTCTTACTGTGGGGATTGTTGAGTTGCTAGCATGCATCACGTAACTATCTTTCGTAAGGACACAGGATTTCTGAGAGAAAGATTTAACCTTGGTGCATGAATCAATCATCGGGTCTCAGTCATATACATTTAGAGCTATATTAAATTAAGAATTCGCCTCAAAGGATTTGTAACGTGGAAATAAATGACCTCGTCAAAGGCTTCGAAATGAAGAAAGGGTAAGAGCTATAATTGGATGTCATGTCACACAACTCCATGTTCAAGCTAGATACGAAGGGATGATCCAAACAGTTGAGTGATCTACGGACAAATTACAAGTCCGTCCAAAGCAAACAGACAAAGGAAGAATACAGGTTAGTCCCTCCATTCCGCCCAAAGGCCCTTTTTGAACAGGTCCATGATGACTTGGTCACCTATCGGCACGTCTGTTCGTTCCATTGTTTTCCCTCAACTAAAATGCACATACAGTTTCTTTGTCAATATCATAAAGCATCATCATGATCATCATTATTGTTATTATATTTGAGGCATAGTCAGTGTGGAAGTTGATTGCTCGGGATTTAAGTGTAAGCTGTGTGTCCATTAATAACTTGGTAAGTATCACTGATTGTTTCCAAGGAAGCCAAATGGAAGGCGAGGTGATAATAGTAGGCGTTGATGCTGCCAAAGAAATAACAGATTATGCACTAGAATGGGCAGTTTGCAATGCTGTGACCAAACCTACGGACGTTGTCATCGTACTTGCGGTGCTTCCACAGGATTTTGTTGGACGAGATCCATTGAATGCGTCCTATGACAATAATCATTATCTTCTTTCATGTATGCTGTCCTGAGATGTTTTACTTGGACAAAATAGATGGATACGACTGTATATACTGATTGTGTTGGTTGTAGGCCTGCCAAGGAGATGGAGCATCGGAGGAGGTCGTCACAGAAACAGTAGGGAATGTTCAACTCACCCTATTCATCACGCTGCTGCTCTCGTATCTGATAAAGCCAAGTCCCAGCAAATAATGAATGCCTGTATGCATATGATGCGCCAATTGTGCTTGGAACACAACAAGCAGGTATTTGGAAACTGTATTTTCTTTAAAATAAATAAAATTGTACATATAATCATATATATTATTTCTTCTTTTGTTGGTGAGTTAGCTTCGCGGTCGAGTAACAGTTACAGAAGATGCAGGGCCAGGGTCGGTTGGCAAAGTAGCCAGAGACATGGAAGCGACCTGGGTGATTTTAGACAGGTGATTAACTAAAAGCTACCCTTTCCCATGTCACCATATCTTAATAATTATAATTATTTGATAAAATAAGCATGTTGAAAATAATATTAATAATGATATATTATTATCAGAACAATTAAATATAAAGCAGACTAATAATACACAATAAAATTATTTAATTATATCAAAATAAATAATTTATAATTATTTTAATTATTAAATCAAAATTCATTTGAAATTTATATATTCTAAAAATATTTTAAATTTAATTATTTTTATTAAATTAAATTTATTAATCTAATTACAAAAATAAAATAAACTACAAAATAATTAATAATTAATTTTGATTAATTAAATGTATAATATTAAATTAAATTATTCATAAATTTTATTAATAATCAATGTATTAAATAACTCAAATAAATAAAAATTTTCACTAATTTTGAAAACAAAAATAGAAAATAAATAAAAACAAACAGATTATTAACTGAGTATCAGTTTTTTTAACTCATGGATTTGGGCAGTTCATAATTTCAATAGTGAGTTATTTCAAATTTCCTCTCTATTATACGAATGACAATTGACGGATTGGTCATATAATTGTACCATAATGTCTGAAGAAGAGTGAAGTTGGTAAGCCTAAAGCCTCCAATTTGTTCATGTTACAGGCACCTGAAGAAAGAAGGCGACATCTGCGTCAGACAACTGAACTGCAACATTGTAATCATCGACCATGCTCTTTCAATAGTCTTGAAGTCAGTCAGCGGCGTATCAAGAAAGAATAATAATAATAAGCTTCTTGCAAGTGAAGACGACAAGATTAGTTTAACCAATGATAACTTCAACAGTGCAACCACAGGAAGTAGCCTTGGGATAGAGAGTCCAAATTCCGACTCAGACTTTTCAATATCACTATCAAGCGCGGAGAAAGGGAAGTCCTGCAATTGTACTGCAAGTCCTTCCAGTGAATACTCCCTGTCAAATAGTCCTCCTGTTTTTCGCTTAGATTCTGGTTACATGCATTACCAAGTCGACGCACAAACAGCTTGTAGTAGCCCCTCTACAAGTAATACTAAATCATGGACAACGGATATGGGTTCAACTTTGATTGTTGAAGAATTGTGTAATAAATCATCAACAAGTCCCGTGGATCGAAAAGTTAGGAGCCATAGTGGAAATTTAGGCATCAAGAATGGTAGGAAAATAAACTTGTCATCGTGTTAACAAAAGTCGTTTTCTGTTTAACTCTTACCACGAAACTGATCATACAGGAAGAGTTCAAAGTAGCGGGACTCCTGCTGCAGCTTTTCCAGCCAGAAGGTCTACGGGTTCAATGTCTGGATTGAAGAAACCTCGAGAGAGGTTAAGCTCGCAATTACAACCCATTTCAAGAGAACTTTCTGAAGAGAAATCTTCTTCATCGGAGATAGGAAGAACCTCAAGCATCAGAAGGGCAATGTCTCTTTCACTCAAGCGTAGGCCAACACCGCCACCTCTTTGCTCCATTTGCAAGCACAATACCCCTGCTTTTGGGAAGTCCCCAAGGAAATTTAGCTACAAGGAGATTGAATTAGCAACTTATGGATTCTCTCAGGATAATCTCCTTGCGGAAGGTGGAAACGGCTCAGTTTACAAGGGTATATTGGCTGATGGACAAGTTGTGGCAGTGAAGCAGTACAATACAGTAAGTGCTCAAGGAGCATCCGAATTTTGTTCAGAGGTTGAAGTATTAAGCTGTGCTCAGCACAGGAACTTGGTTATGCTCGTTGGCTATTGCATTGAGACAAAGTGGCTCCTCATTTATGAGTATGCCTGTAATGGCTCTCTAGACAAGCATTTATACAACAGTAAGTTAATGTTTCTCTTGTAATGCTGTTTCTTCATCTATTTGATATATCAGAAAAATAACTTTGGTTATTTAATTATAATATTCAAAAACCAACGCAGGAAAAGAAGAAGATGAGGTTATGGCCTGGCATGAAAGAATGAAGGTCGCTATAGGGGCTGCTAGAGGTCTGAGATACCTTCACGAAGATTGCCGAGTGGGCTGCATTGTTCACAGGGATTTCAGGCCTAACAATGTCCTCTTAACACATGACTTTGAACCCATGGTTAGTCAATGTTCATAACAACAATCTTCAATTGCTAATATCACATAGTTTACTACAGGTTTGGCATAAGTTATTGTTACTGTATTCATATATATACTAATAACATTTTCTATCCACATAGGTAGGGGACTTTGGGCTAGCAAGATGGCAGGTCGACGGCCAGTCAGTTGAGGAGACTCGTGTCATTGGGGCTTTTGGGTATTAATGTCCTTACGTTCATTCTCTTGTTTTCCATTTCTCACATTGATCTCTTCAGACATACATCACACTGTGAAGGGAATTCTATGAGCCTGGTGCTCGCTAATATATGTACTTTAACTGCACTCTTCCCTACATTATTCCCTACCTTTTCCTGCGTCCAATATCTCTACTTGCTGCAATAAACTACCCATGTAAACTAGACCAATGAAACTAGCTCAATCACTGAGGATGAACGTTGAACTGACCTTGTTTGTTAGATTCCGTACTCAATTGTCTCTTAATTCCCTTCTGGGGAAATAACTCAGAAGAATTGAAGAAGCCGTGTCGTCTGACATCTTATGAATGTTACACATCATTGTTCTTCTCTGTCAACATTCCATTATACACAATTCTGTTACAAGCTACTCCGCTGTAACGACTTTGTAGGTATTTGGCTCCTGAGTACACACAAAGCGGGCTAGTAAACGAAAAAACTGACGTATATGCATTCGGGGTTGTTCTCTTGGAGCTATTGAGTGGCATTAGATCGACAGAGTTCTCAAGAAGTACAGGACAACAATTTGTACTTCAACTGGTAAATTTCTTTTTATTCCTCATATGGACAAGTGTCAGCATATGCACACATGTTATAGGTACGCACGGTACGTACCTAGTGGAACAGCATATGCAGACATGTTATAGTTACTCACGATACCTAGTGCTACAAGGATTTGATTTCTTGTTCAGTAATTGATGTCGAGAAACATGCATGATGATTTAGTGTTGTAAGCAGTGCACACTAAAGCTGCTTTCTGATTCTGCTTTGATTACTGCAGGGAAATCCATTTTTCAAAAAGAAGACGATCAAAGAGATGATAGATCCTCTGTTGGGGCAAAATTTTCATAAGGCAGAAGTTGACAGAATGATGTATGCAGCCAGTTTATGTCTATCACCAAATCCGGAAGGAAGACCAAGGATGTCTAAGGTTACTATCTATCTTAAACTCTATTAGGACTCGTATAAGTGGCTCTCATAATTGAATGATACAGGTCCTTAAACTATTGGAAGGAGACGTGCCCATCGAATATCCTCCCAATAATAGAAAGCTTGTTTCTGAGAGTCCAAGGCTGTCTATGAACAACCTCTACCATAGTAAAACTGTAAACAGAACCAGTGAACTAAGCAGCAAACTGAAGACATCGTCACCCTCCAATGAACATAAAGTGACAACAAGAGGCATTCCTTCCCATCGAGCTGATGTTGATGTGAGCGGCGAATATCGATCGTATTTGCAAGGTTCACTCACAAAGTTTCTCGGTAGTTTGGATACTCACTGAGGCGCGTGCATGAGAAAATTCAATACACTAATGTGTTCTTAGCATCAATATCTGGCCTCCTTTTAACAGAATAACCTTTCCCTATTGAAACAACACATAATGGTCATAACATTTGAGAGTTACGACAATCCACCTCTAAATGTCTGTTCTATAGTCTGCAAATATTCATTTCGAGGGCATAAGTGAGTGAGGCTCATTTTTCTTAATTTTGGTGGGCATAAGTCTTCGTTGTCACGCCTCTTTTAAATTTACATGGAACAAGGAAAAGTGGCATATCTTTGCCTCGATAACAACAAGGATGTTTGTTCTTCCAGTAGCACCATCTTACTAAGCTTAAATCGATCGCTGTTGAAAACTTCTATGTAGTCCATTAAGGACATCTTAAAGATTGATATGGCTATGGCTTAATCACATGCTTGCTTATAAGATGGAAAGACCTGGCAAATCAGAAGTTGTTTGAATTAACGATGACCACAAGGCGGCTTCAGTTTGTCTTTCGTGTCCTTTCACTACTAGCGACTGCCAAAGCTTCGCATAATTGTGGTAGATTTTCTCCTCGTGGGCAAGAAACAGAATGATAAAATAAGCCATACTTTTCGCTAATGGAGCTCATGAAATCATCATAACCAGATCAATAGACAAAAACCAAAACAGTAGATCAAATATGATGTGTATCTACGCCGTGTATAAAGAACTTGAATAAGACAGAAACTGAATAACAAGATCAGTCAATAATTCGAAGCTTGTCAAGAACAGAACAATCAGACACAAACTACAGCTGAAATTGGGACGGACCATGTAGCCTCAAAAGTCAAAACAGTAGCAAGGAAGATGAAGGGACACTAAAACACTTTAAAGTCCTTCTTCAGCAATCAATAGACGTCAATTCTACAATCTTTTTAGCAAATTATTGAAGTGGAAGCACTTAAACAGATATAAATATAATTATACGTACATATATATGATCTGTTAAACATCGGTGAACCAAGGACACTCGAGCCGTTGAACACAGATTGAGATTACTCTTTAACTACTTATCAGCGTCACCAGGAAGTTGGAATCTAACCCTAACCTTTCGAGTTTTGGCGAATCTGTTCTGTTTCAGACAAGGCTTCAACTTCTGGTCTCCATGCTGCTCCTCACGAAATTGAGCTTCAGTACAAGAGGTGCCATTTGATGAAACCAAAGCTCTTGGCTTGTGAACTGAACTGATAGGCTTTTGCTGTTTAGAACCCCGGCAAGACTTGTACCTATTTTCACCCTTTAACGAAGGAAAAGTTGAGTGTGGTTTCTCTGTAGTATTTTGAGAATACTTTACACTCCTCTGTTCAAAGCCTGAGTTGATAAAGGGATCATTTCTTCGAAGAAGAGGATGGTGATGTTGATCACTTTTAGTGGGAAGACAATTTAGTAACAAGCAACCTTCTTGAATTTCAGACTTGCAATCTATTTTCCGTCGTGTTTGAACAGATTTTTCATAATCAGAATCATTCTCCATTAATAGTTGTCTGAAGTATTGCGGAGAACTCTTAAAATATAACTCTGTTGAATCTCCTTCCTCGTGTTTCAGGGCCAAAGTCGTCGATGTTAACTGGTCCTGAAACCTGCTTCTTTGACTTAAACGGTGGACAGTATGGTAAGGAACGACGTAGAAAACATTACCAGGCTTTAAAATGGACTCAGGTCGAACAACAATCCAAGGATACCTGAAAAAATCTGAACGAGTAACGCAATGTCGAGGATTCCGACGCATGATCTCTGCTGCAGTTATGGGGTTCTCATGAATCTGTACAAAGTGTCCGGGGTATACCAACTTCAGAACCATACCCCTCCGGTCGCTGATGTCTGCATCCATAGTCTCAAATCTCGATCGCTGGCGACCTACAGTAATCCGGGGAGTCAAAGGCAAGCACTTCGGTTGTAATGTGTGGAGTGGATAATTAGTATACATCGGCTGAGCTGGCAATCACACGCTTTCTAGTTAACGATAAATCAAACATAGGAGTTTTCACTCTGGAAAATTAAGGGCTACAAGAGCTATGTTCCGTTACTTTGATGCTATCCCACAGAAATCTGAAATCTAGGTTTCAATACCTCTCTTGTAACTTTATTACTAATACTTTGAGAGATTTAAGGGTTTTTAATTATTAATGCTAATTAACTGTTTGACTTGTTACGCTTAACTGTAATAAAGTCCCTTTCACATGGAAAACCTTTTAGGAGGTGAGCAAAAATATTCATGTACATAAAAATTGCTCCGCAAATTCACCCATACAGTCATCAGTCATATCATCAAAGCATGGAGCACATGTTTACAAACCTGTGAGCGTCTTGAGAAACATCGTGAGCATGAGCATAAGCATTATGAGCGAAACACCGTGATTGAGTGAGAGAGACGGGAGCGTAACACTGTGACCGAAACCCGACCTCCACGTTTCACTGTAGATTAGTCTACATTGACGTGAACATCTCTCTGGCGATTGGAGGGAGACTAAGTTCAGTTGGCAACTTTATCCTACCATGAAGATCCTGCTTCTTGCTCAGATTTTCTGGTGTTCTGGACTTTAGTGGCTCGAGCTATACTCTCTTTTACTCCTGGTAACTTCTTAAACTCGCTGCTAACTTGGTTCTTCTCTCTTCCTGTTTGCTTCTTATGTCTATACGGTTGGAGAAATTGCGTAATTTTTTCCTTGAAGGTAAGCAACTAGTGAAGTGAATTGATTCAGTAATACTCAGGAAACATTGCCAAACGGACTCCTGAGACAGTATTGTCATTCCACGTAAAATCCCAGAAAAGGGCGGAGGGGTCACAAATTATCCTACTTGAAACCTGACCTCCTAGATAGGAATTACATGCACAGTGTATTTATCACAATCTAACCCGTGTATGCACGCGAACAGTAAATACACCCAAAAAATTGAACACAACAATACAAATATACCTGACAAATAATATTGAATACTATAAATATGGAATAAATAAAAGAGATAAAGAAATAACACAATCGAAAATTGATAACGGAATTCGGCCAATTGTGCCTAGTCTCCGATCATCACTTAAGGCAGCCTGCTCTCATTAAGAAGAGAATATTAAATTTGATATGTGGTTCTGTCGGATTTTGGTGAGGCTGGGCACTGCCACTTGGATCCATGAGATTGGTTGATTCCGATTTGAAGATTTCTGCAAAATAATAAAGGCACGCCGGGGGTTGATTTCCGGTGGGCCCCTCCGACGCTCAAGTCAGTCTTTTGTGAGAGCTTTTGGTGGCTGGTGAATACAGA
>JAOTAX010000007.1:9348453-9358920 GCA_025629825.1 Erythroxylum guanchezii
TACTGTATGGTTGATTTGAGATTCTGAAATGCATGTATGAAATGTTCCGTCTCGCTTGGATTTGTCTCGGTTCTGTACATATGTTTTGTTGTCTGCGTGGAGCCCCCGTATCCTCCTAGGGGGTATTAGGGCGTCACACAATGAACTTTTTAGCACCTTATTAATTTTATCACTTTTATAGATTTAGATGTAAGGTGCCCAAAGAAATTAAGCTTTTCTTTAAAACTGGTACATGTCAAACATCACATAACATGTTGATAATGCCATCAAATATCTTGATTTTGACTTATCCTATTCTAATAAGTTTGTAAGCTTTATCATCCTTTAATCAAACAGTATAACATTTTCATAATCTGTTTGACATAAACCAATCCTTGTTTAGTGTCAGATGATGTGAATATCCTACATCCAATATTTATGAGTCCTAAAGTTGGTTTGTTCAAATGTAAAATGTATCTCCATCACTGCAATCAAAGAACCCACTCTGCACTATATTAGTAAACCTTAATAAATTATAAGATTTCCTTTCACCATTTTACCTCTTTTTATTTAGAATTTCCACTCTAATATGTTACGTTTACTCACACTTATAGTACCATATTTTCCTTTTACCCTTGGATTTAGATCTATAACTCCTATTGGATGACTATGATTATTTTGCTTCCTCCCACAATTCTGGTTTCCCATTATATGCAGCCTTTCACTGAAAAGAACTCCTACTAGTCTTGAGTTGGTTATGAGCCAACAATGTAATGGTGAGGACAATGGTGATGTCCTCCAACCTAACTATCTCCTTACCTAATGTGAGCACGATCACTAGATGTTCATAAAAAGAGGTAAGCCATAAAGGAGAATTATTTTTTTCATTTTCCATAATAGCCACCGTGAGTCTCAGCAGGGCACTAACTATTTGATTGAACATATTGATATGTTGTTCTAGGTATGTTCCTTTCTACATCTTTTTCCTATACAGTTTTTGCTTTACATACAACTTGTTTCCTAGAGACTTTAACATGTACCTAACTGATAAAGTCATATGGTTCTAACTTCTTGCATCTGTAATTCTTCCAAGTCAAGCTCATTCACATCTTCTAATTCATTCTCTCATAACCTTTTCAACATGCCTTGCTACACTAACAAATCTTGCTTTCTCCATTGCCACAATCTAATTCACAATTTCATTGAACACTTTACAATCAAAGACATTATTGGCCCATAGATGCTCTATACCACTTGTTAAGAAAATAGATAACAAGAATAAAGAATAATGAAAGAAAGAAAATAAGAACAGAAGAAATTTTTTTAACAAGGTCCAGTTAATTGGGTGTTCTCAAGTCCTCAAAACTTAAGAGTTGATGTTTTACAATTGAATAATAAGATAAGGGTTATAGAAATTTAGGTTTACAAAACATATTTCCTATGTAGTACAATTTTAATAAAATAATCCCTCTCTTCAAGCCCAACCAAATTTAACCATGACTCTAGTGTGCCCTAAAATCCTTTTAGAGTTCAAAATTGACCAAAAATGCATTTCTGTGTAAGACTAACTATGCTAACATGACCTAGAACATGATCTTTTCTTAGACTTAGATCTCACTGTTAATTTTGAAATATGACATGGTTTTTAACAAACTTGTGTCTTCAAACTACAGATCATCCTAGTTCTTTTCACAACAATGCATGACATGAGACATGAACGTGTCTCCAACCCGTGGATCTTAATTACTTAGTTCTTTGTGTATAGGACACATTTTGTAATAGACTATATCCTAGACCATGTCTTCCTTTAGAAATAATTTTGCCAAAACATGCCCACGGCTTCAACCAATACCTTTCCCTCTAATTTACAGAAAAGATATACCCGAAGCCACGTCTGTATCCTAGGTTGTGATCATCCAAAAGCCTTCCAAAAAAATGTCTATTTCCATTCCAAAACTCCAAGATTGTATACCCTTTTGTATAAGCTATACACAACATATTATTTTTAATTTTGTAATATAGTTAGTTGTTAATTTCAAAGAAAAGTTTAGTAGCCACCACTTAGTGATCATTAGTACCCATCACTATCATAGATAGTAAAAACATATGATCTTATTAAAATAAAATTTCTTATTTAATAATGATGGTCAAAAATAATTATCAAAACAATCACAAACACCTAAAGGAATTTGAAAGGGAAAGCCACATTTGGGTATGACGATGTTTTTACTTCGATAATTCAATACATATTTTCATAAATTCTATAAGAAAAAAACATTTTATTTGTTGTACCAAAGATGTCTTCTTAGATTTTACAATAATATATCTATACATCCATAAGATAGATCATTTTTTCCGTATAGACATACACATAAAGAATTAAAAAAACACAAGGGAATATGTAAATATGAAGACACGAAATGCTAAGATAATATATCTCAACAGAAAACTAACTTCCTTCTTGTGAATCTTAGCAAAAATACCTCTATTCAACTCCCGACCGCATTAAGCTTGGAATAGCATTAGGTAACATTCTTTGAAGTTTATCATCTGGTCTTCATAGTGAATGCTTATTCCTTCAACTTATTTGTCCCTTGCTATTACCTCAATCCAATTTAATGCTTCCTTTGCTTTTTATCAGTCATCATTCTCATCAGAAGAACTGTTTCCATTCTGTGATCTCCCACTGGTATCATCTTCAGAGGAATGACTTCGATTATGTGAACTTCTTGAACCTGAAAGATCAGACTTTTCACTATTTCCTCGACTTAGAGACGCGTTCTCGTCACGAGATTTCTTGCTGCTTCTGCTCAAAGAAAATGACGAGTTTTTGCTACTTCTCTGGCTCGAGCACCCACTCTGATCACTTGAAGAGTTTTTGCTACTCTTTTGGCTCAAAAGGGCATTCTGATCACCCCTTCCACTATCTTCAGCAGAAGAAACGCTAGTACTTTTGGTCCTTATAGTTACACGCCTTTTGCTGCCTTTACGACTTGAAGGTGCAGTTATACTCGTCGACTGTTTGCTGCTCTTCCCCCTCTTTTTGCTAAGATTTATTGACCCTTTATGCTTACTTTCACTTCCTTCATCATCTTCATAAGAAGCTGCATCATCTTCTTCCTCATAGTCAGACTTGTCATCCGAACTGTATCTGCTTCTATCACTCTTGTCATCATTATCCGAGCTATCCTCATCGGCTTCACTGTTCTGTTGGTTACCGTTCTCCTCTAAAGATGGCGTTGAGGGATGTACAGGAGATGGAATCTTTTCCTCTGGTTTTAATGATAGGAAACTTAAAGCTGTCACAACATCGCTCATTAATGGACGAGCTGCAGGTTCCTCTTGCAGGCACATTGCTGCCATGGCAACTGCTTGATTCAAATCTTTCTCTGGAAATTGCTTATTGAGTAGTGGATCTGCCATATCAGGGAATCTCTTCGGATCCCTAAATATAGGTTGCGCCTATTTGATTAAAAAAAAAAAGATATAAAAAAAAGAGAAATTGAATAAACTCATAATGTCATTCAAACTATGTTAAATAATTACCCAAGAAACTAGATTTTGCTCGTTGTTTGGTCTTGTAGTGTCTACTGCTCTTCTTCCAGTGATAAGCTCCAGTAAAATAACTCCAAAACTGTAGACATCTGATTTTGCTGTTAAGTTACCTGACCTTGAATATTCTGGGGCACTATAACCATATGTTCCCATTACCCTAGACGGTACAAGACTGTCCCCCGATGGACCAAGCTTGGCGAGTCCAAAATCAGAAAGCTTGGGATTGTAATCATCTTCCAACAGAATGTTTGATGGCTTTAAGTCTCGATATATTACTGGAGGATCGGCTTGATCATGCAAGTATTCAAGACCTTTAGCAGCACCCAAGGCTATTCTGATTCTGGTGTACCAATCTAATGGCTTCTTATCTTGTTGCATCTCTGGTATGTACGTGTATTGCAAGATATGAAATCATAAGTAAAGACGCAAATTTACGTTGTTTAAATGATATTTCTAAAGAGAAGTTAGTGTATACCAAGCAGATGCTCCTCCACAGATCGATTTGACATAAATTCATACACTAAAAGCCTCTGGTCCCCATCAGCACAGTATCCTATTAAATTGACAAGATTTTGGTGGTGTAAAAGACTAAGCTTCTGAACCTCAAGAAGAAACTCCTTGTTCCCTTGCAATCCATGTCTATCAAGCTGCTTTACAGCCACTACCTGCACAAAGATGAAACCCAAATCAAATGAAAGATTCTATTAATTAGTTTATGATAGTAGCATAATCCAAACGAATGGAACCAGACTTCACATAGCTGGCTGCAAATGACTTTGATGTTATCTAGCAAGTTCATATTTGGAATTGGGGACGACAAGCACCTTTACTAGTTGTAACAGAAACCAAGAAATGCATATTTACATTAATTTAAAGGTCTAGATGGAAGGAAATGTGGTAGAATTCAGAAACTTTGGGAATGATAAAAGTGAAGTGGAAATAACCCGTCCGTTGGAGGCAAGTGTCCCCTTGTAGACCCTACCAAATCCTCCTTCACCAAGCAGGCATTCTTGACGGAAGTTCTTTGTGGCCGTAGCTAGCTCACGAAAGGTGAAGGTTTGTGAATCAATGTTAACCTTTTCATCGCTTCCATCCCTTGGTTTCTTTGTCTCTATAGACGACAAAAAACATCAAGGATTAAGTCCAATGATCTCACTAAACTACAAGCCTGGAAAGAGGAGAGATCCAAAACAAAATCCAATGTATTATCTGGTTTGCACCTTTATAGTTGTTTATAAAGAGAGATTACAATCTCACCACATTCATGAGAAGAAAAAGCATGCGTTTTGTCAAACAGATTCTCATTGTCATAGATAACCACCTAAAAATTGAAAGCATAAGCATATGCATAAATTAAATACAGATCATGTTCACTACCATTTTTCTGGAAGAATGTCGGATGTATTGTAATTATAGAAAATCTACAGGATAAGTAGGGAACATGTACGCCGGCATCTAGCCATTTGATAGGTAGGTTAAGCAGGAAAATATATGTACGAGTAGAACATATGGTAAAAAGCATTACCGAGATCAACCGCAAGTTCTTTTGTTGTAGCTCCATGGTCTCTCTTGCTATTCGATTTTCTACTTTTTTGAGACTGGAAACAAGGGAAGCAACTCATTTCTCCAATATATTAGCTTTTCAGGCCTTAATTTTTGTTATTTGAGAAAGGAAGGATCACACAAGAATCATTCAACAATTAACATGCAAATTTAGAGAGCAAAAGAAGGGATATTCAGAATGTTAATCGTGTATCGAACGTCTATTCACAGAGATTGTTAGGGAAAGACCTTTCTTATTTTTTAGATAAAAAAGGAAGAAGAAGAAAGTACATGCAAAAAGGTTTAAGTGATGGGGTGGGAGAGAGAGATTAGGAGGTGGAGAGTTTGGGAAGGGTCCCTCAAGTGAATTGAAGGACCCCGCAAGTGAGGAGGAAGATGGAGGAGGAAGGTCGACAGAAGAAAAAATTATTCAAGGAAAACATTATTTCCAGGGGAACGGGATGGTAGACTTTTCCTTACAGCACTCCTAGAAAAAAGGAGGAGACTTGGTTGGAAGAAAGCAACCTTAATTTGAGGGCCAAATACATGTTCATGCTATTTGGGGCTACTACTACAACACAAAATGACAAGTTACAATTTTGACGCTTGTTAATTAGTCCATTTACATAATTAACCAAGACTAATATCTAACACCTTGTTTATGCCGAACTAGGAGCCTTCCCTCCAAGATAAAAGCTGCACTCAATTCAAATGCTAAACAAAAGATGGTGTTTTTTTTTTAATTTTTAGAAATTATTACCAAAAAAGGGTAAAGTCTACAATTTGCAGTATATTACAACCTACAAAGGATATATAAGGGGAGAAAACAACCCATATACTCGGTACAAACCACTTACAACTACGGAAACCAACGTCTCCTCATTGCTAGCCGCATAGAATCTTGCTACCCATTCATAATGATGGCCTCCCTTATTAGATTAACTATGCAATCCGCAAGCTCATATTTATTGCGTTCAATTTGCTTGTAAAGTCTTCTGTTCCTCTCCCTCCATATTTGATAAAGTATCATCTGAAACGAGGCCTTAAGAATGAAACCGTCCAGCCTTCCTTGTTTGGTCTTTTGTATAACCTTTTCCAGCACATCATTCCAATCATATGTAGAATTCAGAGTGCCTATCAAATGCAAAATTCGACTCCACACCACTTTTATATACTCACATTCAAAAAACAAATGGTTTCTACTTTCATTTACTATCTTACACAACACACAAATGGGATCAAATGTACTGAATCACCTGTCCTTAGTTCTCAATCTATTTTTAATAGCTAGCCACAAGAAGAAAGCAGATTTAGGGCATATTACCTGTTTCCAAACTAGTTCAACTCAAGGTACCTATTCCCTCGGCTCTCTCCCAATACTGCATGTTAAAGAGGGTGTGAAAACGCCATCTTGAGTTGCTGCCCAAATCATCTTGTTGGGAGTATTGCTCAGTATAATGTCGTTCATTTAGTTGTTGATAATGTGTCTGAATCTGCATCTAAACAGGGGATCTCCCTCTCGTACAAGTACTTATGCTAAACATAAGTAATTACAAAAACTTACTTATGTCCTTATCCTCGTTTAAATTATCAATTGAATTTTAAGTTTTTGGCTCATTAATGACTCACTCATTGGTTCCTTTGACTATTGAAGGGATTTAATAAACAGAAGTTTTTGGATGAAATATGATTATTGAATTAAATATGGAAAGTTGTGATTTAGTGATTCTTCAAGAAATTGAGATTATCATTGTGAAACGTAATTTGTAGCCTATCTATGAAAGTGAATTGGGTGCAATTCATTTTTCGATTGATTTAGTACTTGAAACTATGGATTTTGCTCATCTAGTATTGGAAATTTCTAGTTAGACTCGAGATGTTAAGCGAGTAGTACATCAAGATGGTGTGAAAAATAAGTAGCCCAATGCATTATTTGTAGGTAATTATATATTCAACATTTCAAATGATATCTTTATTTTAATTATTTTATTCCTAACATGCTAATTCAACATATAGTAAAACTTCACTGAATTAATACTCGACCAATTAATCACTTATATTATATATTAATGTTTATGGTCTTGAATTGAATTTACTCTATATTACCTGTTGATTTTTTTGTTCTTTGAATTAAACTAACAAATAATCAGAAGTAACAATGATGACAAATTGGTAAAATAATATTTTTCTAAAGTGCCTTTATATAATTCTATACTCTTATTGATTTATTAATTAATAATTTTCTTAAATTACAAATACATAAATAATTAATTCTATTTTAAAAAAGTAAAAGATTGAATTGATAAATAGAGAGTTACTTCTGAAGATACAATTACCCTTGCTAGACAAGAGCATACAATAAAACTCAAGGAAGTTTAAAAAGAGTTGGATGCATGCATAAGTGAGAATGAAAAAATGAAAAATGAATTGCATAGCATTAAAGTATCCAATAATGACATTAAGGAATTAGGATGAAACGTTGAAAAAAAGATAGATTTCTTTAAAGAATCTTTGTCCAAATTTACTAAAGGGAGTGAAAAACTAGAAAACATGATAGGAGCTTAAAAGAATTCCAATGATCAGCATGAAACAGGATATAACTATGAACGTGAAGGCAAATTCCAAAACCACATTTGTCAAAAGACAAAATTTATATAGTAAAGAATCATTGCCTAATGTGACAATTGAATTTGGAGCATCCACATCCAAGCATATGCATACATATTCCACATCTACTACGACTAATCCTAAAAGTAAGCACCATGTTTTTATATATGGAGATAACATCATCTTCTAAAAGAGACAATTGTTAAACTAAGCGAGAGAGATGAGAAGGATAAGAAGCCTATAAGGGATTGCAAACTCAACAAGAATCTTCATTCAAGTCTTTCCCAAGTAAAGTTCAATATGAGGTAATTATTCGTTCATAATTTAGAAACATATGATAACTTACTTTTATATGTGAATTTAAGTATAAACTCTTGGTGATGATTGTTTATGTTTGAATGAATAAGGTATTTAATAATTTTTTTAAATTGTGAACCTTAGTACTTAAACTTAGAGATTATTATACAAAACGAAGAACTAAGTTAGAATTTACATTAATTAGGTAATTATTTCACTAAAACTTTGCATAAGGAAATATTTTGCTCAATTAAAAGAGAATTAGGTATATTTGATGGAAATTCTATAGATAAAGATCCTCTATTTTTTTATTGTCATTATATGTTGGAAGGCTCTTTTAAAGTTTTTAATAATTCTTGATTGATATTACTATAACCCATTAAATGTTTTGATGTTTAAATTAAGTTCTATAGTTGTTTTTAGCTTTTTAAAACACACAGGTTGACCGATATCTTAGTATAGTCCACCAGTGTAAGCAAAAACCATGTTTTCTGCCTTTTCTAATGAGTTTGTTCTTTCTTTGGTGATGCACCAGAAAATAAAACCTAACTTTACACACTAAATTTGAAGTAGTGGTGAGTAGGGATCATATCTACAAAGAATGTGTGTAAAGCTTTTATATTGAAAAATAATCAATGTTTAGGATATAAAGGGGGGTTTGGCTGGACTTAAATAACAAAATAAAGTAAATTAAACTAATAAAAGAAATTTAAATCAAATAGTAAGAAAATGATAAAATTGATGAATGAGTTTCGAATGTGGTTATTGGTTTAATCTCATCCTTCACATACTTAAACATACTTCATCATCTTGTTGTTTTTACACCTCTATCAGAAACTATTAACTGTAGTTAACAATAAGCTCTGTTAACCCTAATTTTTCCTTAGGTCTTGTTTAATCAAAATAAGCTCTTTAACTAAACCTAGCTATCAAACAACCTAGAATAAGCTCTCTAGAATTAGTAGGATAAACAGATTAATCTAGGCAAAAACCACACAAGCTCGAGTCATTTAAATTATGTTATGTTACCCCTAATGATTCATTACCATTAGTTTACCATAAATGAATTTAAAATACAACTATTACGTATTGTATTCCATATCTTACCAATGGGTTCATACATAAACAATCTATTGAGAATGAGAATGGGAATGAGAATATTACTAATTCGTACATCAATACCCAAAACATTAAGCTCAGAATACATAAATAATTTCTAGATAGAGAGAGTCAACAATACAGAATGAAGAGATGTTCATGCGTTATCTTCAGTTTCGATTTCCCCCATAAACTAGAAGGAAGAAAGCTAGCCATCCATAGGTATCCAGGAAGTAAGTTTTCTACCCCCTTTTGTGTTATAAAAACAATTCATCCTTTCTTTGGCCACTCACAGGTCTATTTATATGAAAAACTAGGTTTTTAAGGAGATGCACGATTGGATCTAAATAAATACTACCGTTAAATTTATACACGTCATATATCTTTCAAATCATGTGAATTCTTCATTTTTTTTGCATTTTCTTATCCCATCTTCACCATAATCCATCTCCTTATTGTTCTACAAAGATAGATAAGGTTGAGCATCAAGAGGATGGTTCAAGGAATGTGCTTTAAACCCATTTTAGTTCCTATGCTTACAATTTGTACCTAAAACTAAATGTGAACCAAAATAAGTATCTTAAGCATTTCATAATATTAATCGCTAAGTATTAAGGAGTGAATATATAAATAATCAAGCACACTTAAAGTTCCTTTACAATTAGATTTTGACCGTCCAAGGGGAAAATGACAAAATTAGAGTCAAAAATCAAAACATTTCCACATTTTCCATATTTCTCATAAATATAACAAAAGAGGAACAACTTTCAAAACCATGGAAAGAACTAAACATTAAAAGCCTCTACTCCTGATTAATCAATAGCCATTCCCTTTAGAAACTGAGCAATCTAAGGGTAGACTTTGACAAAATGTGTTTAAGAGTAAGATAGATCTATCGGTACACTCAAACACAATTTATGATTAAGACATTCCACGATTTTGAATATCATTTCATTTCATCAGCTATGATGAAAGCAAAAACTATGTTTCATAACTTAGATTCAAGCCTTCACACTATAAACCACATGAAGCATAAATCACTCATAAAAATTATTGACAAATAATACATTGTAACTATAGGGAGTGACCCTCCAAAACAGTCTCTCTCTCATTCACATCATAATCAAATAGCTCTTCCTATACAACTTGAGGAAGAAAGACTAATCATGAATAAATTTGCAACACAATTGCATTTCCTCCTTGATAATTTTATTTAAACATATTTTTCTTTCTTTCTTTCTTTTTCCTTTCTTTTTCTTTTCTCTTTTTTCTTTTTCTTCTTTTTTCACAAAAAATTTGAAAGAACTACATCATTGTTGGACCAATGGTGGTTGACAAATTAATCCTACTTATGTTTTGATAATAATAAAATATATAGAATTGGTTAAG
>JAOTAX010000007.1:9390131-9407851 GCA_025629825.1 Erythroxylum guanchezii
TTGACATGTTTAGTTATGGTGCAAATTGTGTGTTATGCTTGGATGATAAACCTCATCAAATATGTCTTATGTGATGACATTTTGAATTATGAAATGTGAATTGAAAATTGTAATGTTGAACTCTCATTACAAAGTGTATGCCTATATGAATGTTTATATAGATATGTTTGATTGTGTGGCTCATTGCCAATGGCTATAAATATTTTAGCCACTAATCTGTATAGCTCAACCCAATATTTTTCCCACTTCTTAGGTGTAGATCGAGAAGATCAATGAATCCTTGCAAGGCATTTGGACAAATTTCGAGAGAGTTAGTTTTTGTACTAAGTTAGTGGCTAGACTTTTGGATAGCTTTATAAGCATATTGAACATTGAGCAGCCGATGTATTTTTGCAACTTGTGTTAAGGCTTTGATGAAATGTCGATATGTTATTAAAGCTATGTATGAACTTCATTTTGATTTGGAAATGAATTAAGGATTGAAAAAGTTCCCTTGTGTATGTGCTTATTTATTTTGTAGTTTGCAATTCATATTTCAAGTTTTCATAGGGGTTATAATTGTGTACTGACTTCATGGAGAAAACTGGGTTAATTTAGGCAATATTAGACAAAGTAGTCTTCTTGAAAGTTGTAGTTTATCCTCTTATCTTTCCATCGATATAAAGTTCGTAAAATTTGGGTATCGAAATTGAGAGTCATAAGCAATATAAGTGATGATGTTGTATGGGAGGTATGAACATGACAACTATCGTGAATGATGAGAGTTAGTGTATTCTATGAGTTATTTGAGTTGAGATATGGGAGTTTAATGCATTCAAATTGGTAATTGAATATTTGAGGAGTGTTATTGCAATAGAAGGGTTGAATTTGGGGAGATTATGAGTGAATATGGTGTTAGAATGAATGTTGGAAGCATTAGTGAGGCTTTAGAAGGAGTTTTGGGTCACCCATGTCCGTTTAACGGACCTTCTCGGGTGAAAATGAACCATTAGCCCAGTGCATGTCCGTTAAACGAACATGGATGTCTGTTTAACGGACCTTCTCGGGTGAAAAATGGCTTTTTAGCCAATCTATGTCCGTCAATCGGACATCAGCAGGACAGCTACAGTAAATCGAGATTTTGACCATTTTAAAGGCCGAATATCGCTTCTAGGTCTCATAAAAGTTATAGATCTCAAAGTCCTCTTTCAAATGGGTCAAAAATGAAATCAATCCAACATTTGTAACAAAGGTTATGGCAATTGCATCAAGATATGTACAGTTGGAGTAAGGACATAAACATGTTGGATTCCTTTGGCCATAACTCCTCCATCCGACCTCCAAATTGAGTGATTCTTGAAGCATTGGATTACTAACACATTTTGCTACCTGTCCACAAGAACTGGTAGCTTTTGGTGCTGAATTAGAAAAAAATGATCCAAAGCAAGTGAGGGTTCGTTGAAATAATCCTACAAGGAAACCTGCTCACGCTTTTCGACTTGGGATTGTTGGGCTCGGGGACCGAGGTCAACCACCTTGGTTGGGCTTCAGGAATAGGGCCCAACAAAATTATATATAAATCAAAGTGAGTATCTTAAGGAATTTAATGTCAATAATCGCTAAGTGTTATCGAATAATTAAACAATCAATTAAGCACATATCGATAAGGCTATCTAACTCACCTTATTTGTCTTATATAATACAAGTTTTCAATAGATCCTTTGTAATTGTTTCCTTCATAGCATAAGAAAATTCATTATCAATCACATTTACAGAGAAACAATTATTTTCTTTGTCAAGGGGATATTTTATGACTTTGAATATCTTAAAAGCTACTTTTTCGTGCCTTACCCTTGGGATTAATTTCCCATTATACACATCTATGATAGATTTAATAGTAACTATGAAAGCTCATCGTAAGATCAAGGGAACCTCCACGTGATCCTCCATGTCTAAAATCGTAGAATCAATAGGAAATATAAGCTTCTCTATCTTAACCAAAATATCTTCTATAATAGCTTTAGGATACTTAATTGACCTATTTTCTAATTGAATGCTCTTCCTAGTTAGTTTATTTTCACCTAACCTAACTTCTTAAACATGTAACATGACATCAAATTAATACTAGCTCTTAAGTTCACTAATGCTCTTTTAATTGAAAAACTACCAAGATTATAATGGATCGTAAAACTCCATGAATCCATGATTTTTTAGGGTTGCTTATTTTGTTAGATAGTAGAGCACTTCTAACTGATGAATCATCAACAATTCATTTTTATTAAAAAGGACATTCTTTAAGTACTTGGGCATTTGTGAAGGAGTTTCAAAAAAAGACATGCTAATACGTAATTATTTAAAAGTTCTAAAAACTTACTTTATTTCTCTTCCTTCCTATTTATCTTAAGCTTACTCACGTATAGAATTTTTGGTTGGAACTATTTGACAAATTTCTTCAATGGCTCTGCTATTTTTCTTTCTCCTTCTCCTTCTTCTTTTTTAATATAATGGTGTTCTCCTTCTATTTCTTTTTCTTTCTTTTTAACTTTTATCTCATTTCCACTCCTTAAAGTTATCATATTAACTTTCTCCCTCAAATTTGGCTCTATGCTACCAAAAAAATTACCTAATTTCCTTTTGAAGACAAGCTTAGCAAGTTGTCCAATCTGGCTTTCTAAGTTATAGACGGAGGCTCATTATTTTTGTAGAGATGCTTTAGTATTTTAGAAGTGAGACTTGGATGTAGTAATCATTAGCATTTCAAGATCTGACATCCTTGATTGTTGTTGTTGTTACTAAAATCTAAGTGTAAGACCTTATCCTTTTATCCTTGATGATTACATAAAAATTTAGGATAGTTTCTCTAACCCAGATCATTGCGGTTATTACATCCACCTAATATGTGCTTAATTGTTAATACAATTAATCCATGACGTTTAGTGATTAATGCTTTAAAATGCTTAAGATTTTCACTTTAGTTCATATTTGACTTTAGGTACAATTCGGAAGCAAAAGAGCTAAACTGAGTCAAAACACAATATTTGAGCCATCTTTTTGAGATTCACTCTTACTTGTCTTCATGGAGTAAGAAGAAGAAGGATTAGAGCAAAAGGAGACAAGAAAGTTCCAAAAGGAATGAAGAATATCATAACTTATGGCTTGAGAAACATCTCACGACCATGACAAATATGTCATGGCCATCAGAGTGCTTGCATAACACAATAAGTCACGCCTATGACCTGCTGACAACTCACCCAAAAACCTTACATTTTGGTACAAAAACATCATTTTGAGAGCAGATAAATGTTATGGAAGGTTGTAGAAAACATTTCAAGGGTTTCAGGGGGCGAAAAAGGGACAGAACTTTCATCCTTTGGAGACTCATAGAGGGCTAGGCTTTCTCGACCTGATTCAGAGGTGATATCAACACCGAAGAACCTGATTAAGCAAGTCTCTCATTGTTTGATGTTCTTTATCTTTAGGGATTGATTATGTTATCCTATGCTTACGGATTTGAGTTTCGTGTATGAATAATCTTTATTCTCATTATCATTAGATTCCTTGTGTATGAACCAATGTTAGAATCTTGATCCGTAATTGTTGTGTTTAGATGTTACTAGAATCTTAAATATAATTAGTAATTGTTATGTTGAGATTCATTTGTAGCAACTAATGGTTTCAGATCATTAGGGATATAATCCATAATTTTGTGTTTCTGATTGGTGTCAAATCATTAGGGATAACATAACCTAGGTTAAATGATTCGAGTTTATGGGTTGTTATGATAACTAGATTTAATTAACGAGCGTCTTTTAATTAAACACAACGTAAGGGAGAATTGGGGTTAATAGAGTTTATTGTTAACCTACGATTACTAGTTGTTAGGAGAGGTAAGAGAACAACAATTCAATGAAGTATGTTTAATTGTGTGTTGTAACACCCTACTATCATAGAGCATATACCCAAACATCGAGAGGACATTCAATAAAATACCCTATAAGAATGGAATGTTAGAGCAATCACAATCACTTATTATGGCATGACATATAAGTAATCATAAGATCAACTTTCCTCATTTCATTCTCAAACATAAGCTTACATTTTCATTACATTTCATAACCCATATATTTACATTACAAAAACAGTCGAGAGTTTACTGTTCTATACAAAATTTCTAACATAAAATGAGATGCTAACAAAACATTCTAACTAAACTCTTCAGACATCAGCTGACCAGACCTTTGAACCAGTTCTTGTTTCCAAAATTGACACTACTAGACTACTACTAGATTGCCTTAGAAGCTAGACTACTACTAGATTGCCTTAGAAATTTGTCTATGATTTCTTCATGCTTTCGCAAAGTATCCGATTATAGAAATGAGATTAAGATTTTGAGAAATTATTTGTGGTTAGGTTCATAACCATTTTGTTTTTGGGTTGTATTGATGAATGTGGATGAAGGATTTTAAGTTTGCATTTTAGTAAGATAGGTAGGTTTTGGGTTATCGGTTTTGCTTCAGGGGTTTTCGCCGCGACAAAATTGACAAGAAGCTTTTTACTTTCGTTGACGTGGTAAGTTCGCCATGGCGAGACCAAAGGGAAGCCTCGGCGAAAATAAAATTTCAAGCTTGCCATTCCCAAAGGGTCCAAGGGATTTCCCTGCATCTGTTTGCCATGGCGACGCCCGACTTGGCTTCCGAAGGATTTTTCTTTTGAGTTTCCAAATACTAAGCCTTCCTCCACGCGCAAGCTTCATGATCCCATATCTGATATTGGGCTCCGAAAATAGAGCCCAACATTCATAGTCATCGGACCTAAGTCTGACATTCAACTTTCATTGAGAATCAAATGTCATTCAGAAATTCATATCAAATCAGAAGACTTCCAATACCTGCCCAACTATTAAACTCCTTGGACTTCAAGTCTGGAATTCAGAAAACAAATCACAAATAGTTCAATAAGATTGGAAGTTTAAACAAATCAATTCAATTTAAATCAAATCATTCCTAAGAAATTCATCTAGGTTGACTCACAGTACACTCCAATAAGTTATTGCCTAGATGGTCCGGCAATGTCCAACTGGCGTCCGATGTGTTCTTCTATAACATACACAACACATTTACAATATATCACATTCTTGCACAAATGTATAAGTATTCCTTTATGCACAGGTACTTATATAAAATATGCACAATGAATATTCAATGATAATTCCGGGTATCTTATCAAATCATTCAGATATCAAAGCCCTAATTATTCTCATTTGTATTTATAATTTGGACTAAAATAAAAAATGTGCAATCAATTTCATAACCTAATTGACCACTTCAGATTTTTCTTACATTCATACGAGTCAACTTTATGTAATTAATCTGATAGGGTTATTGAAAAAATTAGGCAACACTTTCTTCTAAAAAGTTGTATTCCATTGTCTTAAGTCTCCAATGATACCAAGTTCATCCAATTTGGTTAAGTATACCGAAGGTTGTACTCAATTTACTTATATTGTTCTAAAGTTTCAGCAGAATTCTCATCTCAACTTCCAATCAAATTCTGAAATTCTTAGGGGCCAAATTACAATTCAATCTCTTTATACAAATTGTAGCCTTATGTATCTAATTGAATCACAATTAATAATCATCTCATTCTGAGGTCCATAGATCAAGATATAGTCCAATTACCAAAGTATGTTCAGTAAAAATCCTCTTAGTTATCATACTTCAATACAGACACATTTCACCTTAAAATTCATCAATCAATCCATTTCAGAAAGCTATGATTTTTGGTGGAGATGTATATCAATGTCTTATGAATCTATTGGTTCATGAATCAAGTAATTTGGACATCGGATGAAGAAGTTATAACAAAAAGATTGAAGGATGTTCAAAAATAAAGGATTTCAGAAAAATTGATTGAAAGTCGCGATCGTGCATTTGAACGATTGCGAGTTTCGACCGACCCGTTGCACGACCGCGACTTTTGCAATTTTTTGAAAAATATCACCTTCGTGCAAAAGTAGAACGGTGCTTTCTCACTTCTTCTTCTTCCCGAATCTGACTTCTTCTTCTCCTTCCATTTTTCTTATTTTATCAGCAAAACACAATCTTAATTCATCTATTCACATTTCTAACTCCAAATACAATCTCCACACAAATTAAACTCAATTTTACACTTCAAAAATCAAAAATCCAAAACTCCCACACTTCTTCCTCTCTCTACTGTAACTTTTTCCAGAAATTCAATCTTTCATAAATTAACTCCAATAACTTGCAAACAATTCCCCTACATTTTTAACTCATCAATACACACACAGTACAAAAATCCAAACTCCACACTTAACATCAGAATCCGATTATCACACATGGAACTTTAAATTTTTTCATCATTTTCCCACATTCACAATTTCAAATCTTCATCTGAGTCATTTAGGACATGTATTCCCCGAACTTTACTGCTATACCTTCACATGCATAAAATCATCTCTAACACTAGTTATCATCAAAATCATGGTTCAACAAAATTTCCAGCACATTTAAACAAATCTACAAGTTCATGCATGTCAACATACAAGTTTTCTCGAAAACAAAACAGAGTATCCAGATTTATCAATTCTCATAAATTTCTGCATCATTTTCATTTTACCCCAATAACACCAGTATTTTAATCCAATGCATGCAGTATCGAAATACTACTAAAACATCATCAAAATCACTTACTTGATTGAGCTCTTAATTCCAGCAATGAGAAAGAATCGCATGCACAGAAAGCCTACTACTTTGTTATTCGGTGCTAAGTTTCTCCTTCACAATGAAGAACAATATAGTGAATGTTACTAACTCAAAATATCAGATTCGTGTATTCCTACATGACTCACACGTATCACCCAAGCCACTTGTCACCATATAGGTAAGCCATATGTCATATCTATATCATTGCCACGTGTCACTATATAATTGACCCATAAATCAAATTTTTTTTCAAAATTCACCAAAATTTCCAAAATATTTGAAATATACCAAACTTGCCAAATCATATTTAATACACTCCAATTTAATCCACAATTTCTATTTATAAATCAAATTTACCCAGAAATGCCAATGAATGCATGTACAATCATATGAATGTGCAAAAATAAATGTGTCCACCACAATTAACTTATGCATGACGTGCATTTTCCTAATTTCACAATACTTTCTCATAAATTACTATTCTAGCCTTAACATGGGTATCGGGATGTTGCATATACTATCATACATGTGTTGCACGATCATGCAATTGGGTAAGGACATCTGTCATGATTGTGCATGGAATGCAAGATCATGTTAGAATGTGCACGATGCCGTGCGTGATCGTGTATGGCTTGGTACACTCCAAAATTGGTACGTTATGCACCGTTTTCCTCATACATCCTCTAGAATTTGTTCCCTAACCTATGACTCCTTTCCAAAAATGAGATTCATCAATCAAAATCACTTCAAAAATAAGAAAATAATAAACTTACATGCAAGAATTTACAAAAATACCTATCTAAGAACAATTGCAAACAAAATGAAATAAATATAAAAATATAAAAATATCCTAATTCTTAGGTTGCCTCCCAAATAGTACTTGTTGAATGTCATTAGTTTAACATACCTTCATGTTTACCATCAACCTAGATCAATAATTATTGGCTTGTTTCTCCTCATGGAGGTTTAGCAGCCTATAAATAAGCCACATGTTGTAAGATAATAATGACATAATTATCAAATTGATAAATCCAAGTGATTCTATTAATTCATTTTTCCTTAACAAACTATCAATAAAAAATGGAATGATGAAACTCACTTAATCTTCAATTAACTCTAACAGTTTTTCCTATGGGAAAGTAAACTATTTTTTTTCTTCCTCAATATCAATAAAGAAATAACCCTAATTTTGGAAGATGACAGGCAGTGAGAAGTAGAGGAGATGGAAATTTACTTCTTTAATCCCCCTCATCAACCTAGAAACATTGTTGTTAATGTAAGGGCTCAAAAATGAAGTCATTTTGTTAAGCATGATGTTAGTAGTCATTGGTTGGTTTTGGCGAGGGAGTATAATTTCGAAAGATGTAGTACTATGTCTTAAATCATTTTCAATATATATACTCCATTTAATTAAAAAAAGCTCTTCTACTTCATCCTTTTGAATAGAGACTTCCATTTCTTCTTCATCCACTATTTCCTCTATCCTTTGCTCTTCTTCCTTTTCCTGAATAATAAATTCATTCGTGAATTCAACCCTTTTTTCTTTTTCACTCTGAGGTATTCATAGGCTCTAATAATATGTTATTTCAGGTTCAGTATCAGTATGATCTTATGGTGTACTTTGAGGCCAATTTTGTAAGCAATATGGATGCTCGCACATATAATCTAGTGCCTAACATTGATTATTGTAGTGGTTACCCATATAAATGTATGTGGGTTGTACTTATGTGTTGCTTGAAAGAGTCCCCACATTCCTTGTTAACAATGAATTTGAAAGTAACCCAATGTGAACCTTTAAGTTATGAATAGAAGAGGAGTGGTTCTTCATTATTTAATGAAATTTGGCTTCCACCCCCTTCTGGCTTTCATCTTACCTATCAAACTTGGAGCTTAGTGCATTTATTAACTTGTCCAACTTTGACTCTAAAGATCCAAGCTTATCCAGCCATAAACTTATTGGACCTTATGCTCTCATGTTGTTTTTGGCATTGTTAGTCCAAGTATAATTTGAGTAGTTCTGCCACTAAAAATTATATGAGTTTAAGTAACTCTCACTCATGCTGCAATGCTTTCATTGAGTAGGAAGAAAAGGTTTGTAAGTTGCTTAATATGAAGTTTAGGCACCAATAATCACACACAAAAAGCATTACAACCCTTAAATTAAAAAAATCAAATTGAATAAGATGCTAATTTAATCCATAGAAAAAATGCCAAAAACTTGTTGACAATTTTATATAAAAATTTCACATTGTAAGTATACAGCTCTTGTGGTATAAAAAGATATCAATTCTGCGAAGATTAACTAGTCACCAAACAAATTGAATTCACTTTGTCTGAGGTAATAAAAGATAAAATGAATTGAATTAAAATAAATTAAATGAGATTGAAATAACTAATAAAACTTAACAATTGAATAATTGAAGCTAGGAATAAGATTGAAGTTAATCAATAATGGAAACTTAAGGCTTATTCTATCCTTGTTTTGTCTTCCTTTGATTACCCTCTATCAAGATCTATTCAAGTAATCCCAATCAAATAGATAATAATAGAATTGCAACCTCCTGATTTACAAAACTACCCCTTACTATTCAATTGGATTTGAAGCAATCATAAGGATAATTAACTCACAATTAAGATCTCTCTTTAATTGTTTATTAATATGATATTTTTCGGTCTATTAACCTTAACATATATAACATCATTCAATCTCTCGATTTATTATCAAGCATAAGCATAACAAATATCACAAAGCATTGATATATATATTGAATTCAACAAGCATAAAATTTATCAAAACATTTCAAGAATAATCCCTAATATGGATTTAGAAACCCATAATCATGTTTAACATATAAATAATCAAAATTAACATCCAATAGAATGAAATATAAGAAGAGAAAAGAAAGAAAGTAGCTTTATGTCTTGATATGGAAATTCTAGAAAAACTGGAGTTGATCTTGATGTCTCCCCTTTTATCTACTTGTTTATGAAGTGTTGCCTCCTTTTTGGTGTTTTTCTTCGACATAAATACTTCTTTAGGCTTCTAGGGTTTCTCCACTTAATTTGTTTCCAAATATATCCTCGAAATGTCAAGAATACAAAAGTTTTGCATGCTGGAAACACCATGCAAGATTGTGTTAGAGGCTTATCCCTTGTAATACCTACTTATGTAAAATAGTGCATCTTCCTATTCTTCAAGTTCTTCATCTTTTCTTTAATTTTTACCGTTTCCACACATTAATAAACACATCAAACAAACCTTGTAACATAAAATTAAGATCAAATCATTGCTCTAAAATGATCAAACAATTAAAACACATAAAAACACTTACAAGAACACAATTCTAAGTCCTAAACACATGATTATCATCTAAGAAAACAAGCACACTTAAACCTCTAGAAAACATACTATTATAGACACCTATAAATACAATCCCATATTATTAGAATGATAGGAATTCTAAAATTATAATTTTACTCTCTCATTCAAAACATATAATCCTTATTCTTATTTATTTTTTATTAAAGTTCTCTCTCATTAAAACTCCTAAAGAACACATTAATATGATATATGTATTCCCCTGATAGATCTAATTATAACTCAAAAAGATTATAGAACCTGTATCTAGAATCGATTTAACCTTAATTATTCATATTGTAACCTAAGTTATATATAATTCCTTCTGTGTTTGCTACTTCAATCCTTGATATGAATTTGACATTAAATCTTCTATGTTCATTACTTAAATTTAACATAATAAAAGAGCATAAAAAAATAATCTTTTATTAAACTAAAGATGTCAATTTAAAACACGATCATTTTAAGTTTCATCCTACCCAAATCTATATCTCATTTAGTTTATACTTAAACATAGAAAATCCAAAATCAATAAGAAAAAAGCATAAGAAAGAAGTTTGAGTTCTCATTGTTTGAATCTTAAATGTTCTTGATGAATCTTGATGAACCTTCTTATGTTCTTATCCAATATTGTTTTCTAAAAAATCCTAATAGCTTTTCTCAACTTCTCATTGCTTCTTCACGTTTCTAAACTAGTCTAAAGATCTTTTCTTTTTATTTCCAACCACTTTTATTTTTAAAATTCAAAACCCTAAATTTTTCACTAAACATGCCCTAAACACGGGTTTTTATTTGGTTCTCATATTATTTAAAACACATTACTATAACTTTTACATAACAAATAGTTATTAATATGAGTCAAGATATAAGTCTATATTTCCATCGTATGAATAAACGTGATCAAAACATAGTAGGATGTAGTAGACCTTTAGGGAAATATAATGTTCCCTCATTGAACAAGGTCTAGATATAGGTACTTGTTAGTCATGCAGATATCATTCCCAAAAATAGAATCTGACATATTTGAGCACAGTGAGAAACATGGTATCATATTGGTACCATGTTCTAAGTCCTTTACAAAGATTAAATGGCAACTATAAAAACCAATTAAAGATGTATAAGAGGAAATGGATTAAAACTAGTGTTAAATAAATAAAAATATTATAGGCCAAGACATTTGAAACATTCTTTCCTCTTTTATTTTTGTTTATAAGATATCTTTGCTTGCAGAGTCTTTCATAAGAAACCAACACCAAGATATCAAGAGTTTATGTCCAAAGCATGTTTTTGACTAGTTGTCTATTTCTAATAGGATTAGGAAATTTCCTAGCATCATTGTCTCTCTACTCTCCACCTTCTCCCATTATACAATAACAAAAATTATTCCTCAAAGAAGAGCAAAGAGGGAAAAAAAAAAGTCTAGTCTTTCTCTCTTTTATCTCTTTTCTTTTTTCATCTCTCAGTTGATATTCACTACTCAATTTTCCCAACCCAGTATGATTCATCACAACATTCCTAAAACTATCTCTTATCATTGCCTGATAACACATCCTACTAAACCCACCACAATCTACTCCATCATATAATTTCTCACCTCTTTTTATTATTTCCATTATATTTTTATTGTTTTGTTTTCTATGGATTCCTATTCTTATGGACTCTCTCTCAAGTTGGTTAGCCCTTTTCATCTTTGGTCTAAAATTAATAAATAATAAAAATACAAACTATTTAATCTATAAATTGAACAAAAATTAATACTAAAAAACCTCCTTTATTACTAAATAAAATAATAAATAAAAATTAAAAATAATTATCTCAAATTAAAGCTAATTACATTTAATTAAAAGAGATTAAAATTAGAAAATATAATTAAAAATAACACAAAGAAATTATGAAATAATAAATGTGAACAAATATAAATAGTTAAAATTCAAGACAAATATGATTAAACAAAAATTTAAATAAATTAGATGTGATTAAGAGTAATTAAGGAAATTTGATGTGTTGAGATACACTAAAGCTAAATGAATGCAGTTTAAGTATAACCAACATTTTAATTACATTTGACATAGTATAGATATACAAAAATTGAAAATTAAGATTATTTGTTTGTGATTAATGATTTACTAAAAAATAAATGCATGATATAAATGAAATTATATCATGATAAAAAGGTAAGTATTATTTAGATAAATTGGTTAAGAGCGATGTTTTAAAAATTTGTCTAGAAATTAAACTTACATGGATGTGTCAGTCTAATATGGCTCAAAATCTCACTGCTTGTGTCTGCCACTGGTCACTACTCTGCTGAAATTTCTATAAATTGTACTTCACTTATAACACTTTATTTTGATGCAGGAAATGTCTATGGGCATGAAGCCTGCACTACGTCATCTCTTTTTGCACACTCACATTAAGAAGCATGATGGTGTGACCTTCGTCAACACCCAATGCAAAACACTTAATGTATGTAAAATTTATATTTTAATATTAATTTAATAAATAATATTAGTTAAAAATTATCACTTATTATTACAAACAATTACAATGATAGGAGCAAATATAAGAAAGCGTTGAATGACAGTCTCTGAACTTTGAACATGTTGGTGAGAGTCAGGCATGTCTTGATGTAGTTGGTAGTAGGGATTGCTGTGGAAGAATTTTCAGCTTAGATTCTTTTGCAAAAACATGATATTCACATTCCTCCATATCCAATACAACTGGATCTAGTAGGCGATCCACATCCAATAAGAGAGTCGTTCAGCTTGAGACCATAATGGAGACGTTGGCAACTCAGTTATGACAGTCGATGGAGTACAAAACTTAGCTCCGTAATGAGATGGATGAGTTGAAGGGGAAGGGCATCACCTCATCGAAACGGTCAAATCATCACCGTTACCAACTGTATAGCTTAGATTTATAATATTTAAGTACTTAAATGGATTTTATTTTATGTTTTGCTACTCTTATGTTTTTTATTAATTCTTAATTTATAGTAATAACATACATGTTCAAGATACTTATTGTTGTAAATTATAATTTTTATATTATATTATATTATTAATCAAGATCATATTATTTAGAGAAATTAAATGTAGAAAAAAATCAAAAGACTATCAACAGAAAATTTAGTTCGGAATTTGTAGTGATGGAGTTTTCGTAGCTAAAATTACCGACAGAAAAAATGATAGTGTTGGTAAATTTCCCGACAGAATTATAATTTCCATCACTAAATTTCTAGATGGAATATTGTATTCTATCACTAAAGTTACCTAAAAAAATTGTAATTCTATTGAGAAATTTCCTGACAGAATTAAAGTTTCCATAAGTAATTTTAGTGATGGAATATAACATTTTTTTTGGAAATTTAGTAACAGAAATTACAATTAAGTCGAAAAATTTTACCTACGGCTGTTTCTCCTATGACTCTTTCCTTCGGTAGTTTTCGTCACTAAATTTGTTTCCCTATAAAAAAATAAATATTTTTTGTTGACAATTTCTGTCGCTAAAACCAATTTTTTTATAGTGATTAATCCATCGTCAATTTCAACCAGTCCATTTATACTATACATTATCATATCTTATTGAATTGAACTAACATACAATCAGAATCAAGTCATCCTAAAATTAATTTCTCAAGTAATATTAATAATAATCATGTTAAATGGTGAATTGACTATATTTTTACCTCATATTTAATGAATTCTTACTTAATATTTTATATTTTTGTTATATATTTGATACTTAATTCATTTCAAGTGTGGTTATAGAGTATAATTTCCTTCTTAGACTTAAAGGAGAAGAATTATGATGAAAACGTGACATAAAGCAAAGATTCGGTAGTCTGGAAGGAGTACATGTTTGTGCACTTTAGCATGTCCTTGCACTTTTGCAATATGCAGCAAATTTTGATTTTGCATGATCCAATGCACAGCCGTGCAAGAGACCATACAGGAACATGCATTTTGGTTCTCTAGGTGTGATTTCTAGATGTGGAGTCACTCTCTAGGTGCAATTTTGGTCCAAAGAAGTGGAAAACACGAAGAAATCATCGACAAATCATCAAAATACAAGATCAAGCCTCTACATCGCAAGAACATTTGATAGAAGACAATTAGGGAGATTTAGATTTATGATTCTATTTTTTTATTCATTTTCCTTTCATTATATGTTTGATTTCGTGTTTGATAATATGTAACTAAACATTCAGTTAGTATTTAGGTTGGATGAACCTTAGGTTAATACTTTGATATGATTTGATTCCATATTAATGCAATTGGTTTGATTGATTATTGGTATTCTATTACATGTTTTATGGATAATCTGATTTCATACGTACAGACTGAGAAATCCTAGTCTGAATAAATCTACTGTAATTAGAAGGAGTTGATTGCAACCCTAGAGATAGGATGACATAAATGTTCCAGATTAAGGTCAAACCTAATAGCGGGACTTATAAATCAGTAATGCAATCCTATAAGATTTAACATGAGTAATTCAATTAGAGACTATAGGACTAGTTGTTAGTAGACTCAAGATCAGCTATTAGCATATTATAGGAGTCTCCACGGTCCAATACATTAACAAAACAATTGCATGATAAAAGATCAATTTGTTAAGGGTTTAAGGGGGTTCGAACCTGGATACTAATTGCTTATAACAATAGTTTTCTAAGTGAATTCAATTGTTTTTGCATTCATTGTCGTTTCCTATTTCTTTATTTTTTTAATTAAAAATCTAAAATCAATATGTGGGTTAGATAATAGGGGAAGGGTAATTACTAGTATTCACAGGATCAACTCATACTTGTTGGTATTAGCTACACTACGCCGTACACTTGTAGTTATTACAATATTGACTATCACAAAATAGGTGTATCAAGCTTTTGGCACCACTGTTGGGGACTTTGATATTAAGAAAGCCTAAATGATATTACTCTAGTCATTTTCATTTTATTTTGTTTTATTTCTAGTTTATTTTACTTTATTTTTAATTTTTTTTATTTATTTTCTTTTATTTTGTTTATTTTGTTTTATTTTATTTTATCTTATTGTATTTATGGTTTATTAATTTAATTATCTTTTGAATTTCTCTTCTTAATCTTGAGTTTGTGGTTTATTGTTAGAATTAGGATTCATTGTCATAGCCACAACTTATAATGGAAGGATGGAGCAGAGGAGAATTTTGTGGCAACTAGAATATGCCTTCACAATATATATCATCACCATATTGGAGATAGGGTTGTTCTCATATATTTCCGTAAGTGCAATTGACATTTTGGCCATGTCATGACATTGGTGGGAGTTATCACTACAATCATGAATGTCAAGCACCATCACATAAATGGGAGCAATCGAACATGTACTATTAACCTCATGGTGCAGTGTACGAAGACAACTACAATTTAAAATGGAGCAACTCTTACGCCTATGGATCGAATAATTACGCTCTAGCTGGATATCTACAACACAAAGTGCCTTCAGTTAATGAATCAACTTTGGAAGACAAATTAATGGAAATCCTTGCTGAAATGAAAGATGACCGATACAAATTCGAGAATGAAGAAAAGACAAGGGTGAGCTTTATGATTGAAGGGACAATTCAAAAAGAGCTTCCAGAAGAAAAAAAATTGCAAATAAGCTAATGAAATGCCTTACTAAGAGAGTAGCTAGTCAACATAAATTCAATGAGAGATTTCATTCACTTCCGTATAATGAGTATAATTTAAGCTTCCAACCATTCTAGTGTGAAGAAGCGACAATAGTCAATTTCATGAATCGAGATGCATTTCAAGAAGGCAAGAAGGTAATTGTTGTTCTAAGAAATATGACTAAGTTTATTCAAGATTCAAATATGCGGCATCAGGAAATGAAGGCTCATAAATAAAATATGGTGAATCAAATCGACTAGCTGGTGGATATATTGTGCAGTTTTATTGAAACTAATACTATCAATTGGGAGATAATTAACCTTAATAGTGAAGATGAGCTCTCAAAAGTAAAAGAGCAGGAGGAAGTAAGTATTACTATAACATCCCGTTTCCATACTAAGAGTTAGAACCCTAGATATCTGTAATTGAGAAAATAGAAATGAGAGATTAGAGAAAGTGCATTTCATACTCATACATAATGTTAGCATACACATATGTGAATTTGATAATTGCATAAATTACAATGAAATGGTCATTCACTCATTTAACATTTTTTGGGTATAAATGATTGTTTTAATGTGAATATGATGCGAATTATGGATTATGTGTCTTAATAATTGAGTGGAAGTGTAGAAGTAGTGAATTAGAATTTTTGGTGAAATATGAGATTTTTCTGGAATTTAAGGGTATTTTTGGACTAGGAAAAATGCCAATTGGCAGAACAATTGATGAATAGTAGAAGAAATGAGAGTCAAACGGCAATGGAAATTTTTATGAATTACATTAAGATTTAATGACAAATGTCATTGAAAATTGGGAGACAATTGGGTTGAAAATTGGAGACAAATGGACTAGCTTTTTAAAAGAGCCAATTGGAGACCACAAAAAGGTGACAAGTGCATCCACTCACGAATTTTGCCTAAATTAAAGAACATTTTATGGTCTTTCATTTGCCCATTCATGATACATGCTTCTCTTCTTCATCTTCTTCAATTGTTTTTCATCTCTCTCCTTCACTCACGAAACTCACTCTCACCCTCTCCATGTTGATTTTGTCCCACACTTTCACTTTATTTCTTCATGATTCATTGTCTTCTCCATCTAGTTACTAAAAGACCCAACCTATTCCACATTTAAAGGTGATGACCATATATGTGGAGGAGCTAGGGTTTCTTGGTGATTTGAAGAATCTTTGGAGCTAAAACATGTAAGTTAAACTTTGTTCTTTATGGGTTGTCTTAATAGAAGCATATATCATGATAGTTGGTGACAAAATGATCTTGGAGAAATGAATGTGCTTATATCTTGTTTTTGTGTTTATGATGATAAATGATTTATAAATTGATATAGAGTAGATTTAGAGCTAGATTGAACCCTAAAAGAATGTAGGAAGAAGTGTAGAAAAAAAATTGAATGGTGAATGGATATCATCATGCTGTATTTTTGATGAACAAAAACGTGGATCATTGGTTGTTTTAGAAATAAATTGGATTGAGAATTCAAGTTAAGGAAAAGGCAAGTGTAGTGTCTTGAAAAGGGAAGAACTAGGATGAAAGTTTAGAGATAAAAGTATAATGGTGGTTAAAAGGTGCTGGAAAATGCTAGTTGTAACATTTCCACTGGCTAGGCATCTGTAATTTAGCCATACCTTGTTATGTAGATATCCAAATAAGATGATCTTTGATTTGCATTCAATTAGAGACATATGGATACATTTTGCATGCAGACATCAAATTCAAATTCTGTCTTTAAGGGTTTCTAATTTTGACTTGAAGTTATGTACTGGGTGCAGTGAATTGATGATGAATACATATGTTTGTGTTATGTTTTGAGAGTAGGAAAACTATGAGTGATGAGTTGCTATGTAGATGTTATGAGTTCTGAATTAAGGGTATAATGAAAGTGAAAGTTATGTTAACTAAGATGTTGATTTATGTTTTTGAAATGAGATGAATTAAGGTGATAGTTAGAAGTGAAATGAAAGTGGAAATGAAGTTGAATATGTGCA
>JAOTAX010000007.1:9461664-9474310 GCA_025629825.1 Erythroxylum guanchezii
CATAGAGACATATAAATAACACTACAATGTTCCCCTATGAATTTCTTTATACATAAACATGTATGAACTTGTGAAAATGCTAAACTGCAATATATCAAATTGAAAGTTGAGTTTAGACCAAAATACATCCACAACTAGTCCAGCATTATAATTCCTAGTCAAGAATTTGTCAGAACAACTATTTACAGCACCCCTTCAGTAAGTACATCATACAGTATCTCTCAAGCAGCAGTAGCAAAGATCAGCGAAAATTATGGGCAAACACAAATCTGAGGTATGAAGTTCATACCTTTCCCTTCTTTGCTTTGGAAGATTTCTTTGACCTGGTATTTGTTTCCTTCTTCGAGACTCGTTTCCTGTTAGGAGAATCACTTGAAATCTTCCGATTCTTCCCCAAATGAATATCAATTTCGTTATCACATCCATTCTCCACCAATGAATGAGGAGATAACTCCTCTATTTGCTCATCAGTATGCTCGTTAGTGTCTTCTTCCTGGTTCTTATCTTCATCCATATTTCCTTTGACAGCTTCTACAGCACAATTCTTACCCTTTGCTTTCTTGGCTTTCCTTCTCCTACCCTTCCTGTTATCATATTCCATAGCTTCAAGCAACTCATTTTCATCTTCATTAACTTGCATCGATAACTCCTCACTGTCAATCCTCGAATGCTGATTTTTCCTATTCTTGTGCCCCGATACCATATCTTCAAGTAGAGCACCTTGCCCATCATCTCCACCATCATCCCTATCCAATTTCCCATCTTCTGCAAACCGTTCCACCTCATTCACATCTTCCAAATCCAAAAATATATCTTCGTCATCACTCAGATTATCAACTCCTATGCCATTCCCTTCCTCTCCAATCCTAAAACCTTCTTTAAATCTCCCCTCCATCTCATCCAACACACAGTCTATGTCCCCATTCTTCAACTCTTCCTCCTCCAAATCTTCCTCATTCAATACTTCTTCCTCCACAAACGACTTCCTCAACTGCACCAACTTCTCCTTATGCTTCTTAGACTGCTCGTGATTCTTCCATTGCTTCTCACTCTTGAACCTCTTCCCACACACCACACAATAAAACTCTTCCTTCTTTTCTCCATTCTCCTCCTCGACTGCCTCCAGTTCCTCAACTTCCTCTTCATTCACTCGTGCCCACTCTGGTTCCTTGTAATTTTTTGCCCTCTCCATCCTCTCCTTCTGCAACTTCTGCTTCCTCTCCCTCTCCTCCTCCTTCCTCTTCTCCATTTCTGCGTTCTTCTTAACCATCATATCAATCACCCTTTTGTCCCTTTTCTTCACAAATTCTGCCAGGCCCCTGACTGTCTCATTATATTCCCTCTTCGCTTTCTTCCTCAGTTTCTTATTCTCCTCCTCCATCACTCTCCTAGATTTCCGATTAGGCCCAGCCATAACATCATATTGATCAACCCAACAAAAATCCATAACAGTGCTAAACCCCAACCAATAATTATAGAAGGCCGTAACTTGCTCGTACGGGCTCTGCAAATTCCCCATAACCGGAGCCTCCCTCAAATCCTCTAGCCCTAATCCTAATTTCCTACAAAAGTTAACCTCATTCGAATAGATCTTATCAAAAACATCAGAATAAACCTTATAAAATCCCTTCCCAGAGTCCGTATAGCCAGAGTAGACCGTATTAGAAAAGAAAGAGAACAGATTAGGGATGACCGAGTCAGGGACAGAATTGCCGGAGTCAGGATCGGAAAAGAGAATTTGGGAGCGGTGAGAATCGTACCAAGCGCGTTCCTTAGGATCGGAGAGAACTTCGTATGCGTGAGAAAGCTCTTGGAACTGCGCCGTGGCTTCCGTTTGGCTCAATCCGGACTGTATGAGCTTGTCAGGGTGGCGCTGCAAAGCAAGCTTCTTGTAAGCCGAACGGATTTCGTCGGCTGAGCAGTCGCGGGAGAGGCCCAGCACCTCGTAGTGGCATCGCTTCCCTGCCGCCATGGGGGCGTCAGCCTGGTGGTGGTTCAACTCGTGCCTAAACAAGAGTTTATCAATGTATCTAACAAATATAACAACAAGGTCCCGTTCAAATTAATTCGTACCTTTATGATATAAAATTATTAAATACAATTAAAGTTTTATTTGTTTTATGATTACTATTTATAATAATGTAATTGATTTATGGTTTATTTCATGAATAAATCAATGAAAATCATATTAAAAGTAATATAAAATATTTTAAACTAAAAAATCAATTTATAAATATGATCCTCAATATATACATTTTATAATACATAATTAAATTGCAAATTTTACTTATAAACAATTGATTCTTATGATATAAACTTTATAACTGACATATTGTAAAATTTATTTTAGCTTTTAGATTTTAATAAAATTTTAAAAGATTAATTTATAAAATTTTTGAATAAATTACTTCTAATTTTCAGTTATAGAAAAATTCATTACCATAGATTTCGATTAAAAAGTGGATCGAGACTACTAAGATGTCATTAATATAATAATTCAATTCATTACTTAAACTCGATTTAAATTAATTAATTTGGACTTAAATTAATAATTTAAAATAATTATAAGAAATTATTAATTTAAGTTATATTCAGTTAGTATAGTTTAAATTTAAAAAATGAGTTAAATCATGGTAAAAGCAACATGTGTTTGGTATAAGTGTTATCATTATTTTTTTAATTGAAGTTTAAAAGAAGGGATTTTCCGTACAATTAAAAATTAAAAGGAGGTTTTTCATAATTTTAAAAATTAAAATATTTTTCAAAATTGTATTAAACTAGAGAAAATATTTATTTCTTTTGCTCATTATTTTATTAGTTGATTTTTTTTTCACTTAATCTAGAGAAGGTGAGCATATTTATCCATAGCAAAAATCATTTTAAAAGGTGTGAGGTTTAGTAAAAATTTATGGTCTGTTTATTTGCGCTTTTTTTTTTTAGTTTTTGGTTGTGATTTTCGTAAATTAAAAAACAAATCTTAAAATTGTGTTTGATTAGTAACGTTTATATATTTGTTTTTAATATAAAGGTGTGGTTTTCGTAAAATAGATGTTTTTTTAAAAAATAAAAAAAACATCTATTTTACGAAAACGTAAAAATAACGTTTTCGTGGATTTTGAAAACACGTTTTCTTAATCGTTTTTTTCACAAAACATATCATATTTAACTTTTTTTCTCTCTGCAGACTTCCTCTTCTCTTCTCTTCTCTTCTCTTCTGCGTCTTCAACACCTTCGAATTTGTTTTTATACCTACCTATTGCTTCTATAATTTTTCTTATTTCTCTTGTCCATAACCTCCTTAATACCGTCAACGACCACAACACCTGTCGTAGGATTAACAGATCCATTGGTTTCAAGTCCCTGTTTAACTGCTGCTGAAGTGAGTCCTCCTCTTCCTCTCCTCATAGGTTTAGAAGAGCAAAACACAAAATCCGACAGAACCCAGAACGATCAAGAGTTGATTAAGGAAGGAAGTTGAGAGAACACAAGGAGCAGTTCAACGAGGAATCAATTAGGAAATAAAATGAAATCTTTAATGGAAATGGTAGAACGGCAAACGAGTCGACAAGATATCGATCATAAAACCAAAAGGAAGAGGAAATATTGAAACTTTGTGGGGGAGAGAGAGAGAGAGGGGACGTTTCAAGATGAAGATGATAGAGCACTTGTCTTCACTTTATTGTCTTCACACCATTTAATGTAGCAACTTTCATTAAATGCAGCAGAACCTACTCTTCAAAGCTTAGTTTTGCGTGTCTTTTTATTGTTTCTTCACGTAATAGTTTTGTTTGTGTAGTGAACCGTATTTTTTTTCAAGTGTTCAGCCTATTCTTGTCTTCACAAAAGTTATTGTTGCTTATAACCATGAACTATACATTAATGTATAATTTTTACTAATATTTTATTTTAATAATAATAATTATTAATTAATTTAAAAATATAATGTATTATATTATAATTATTAGTATAATTAAAAACAATAAAATAGAATAATAAATAGTTTTTATTACAAATCTCAACCAAACATGTTTTTGTTTTCAGTTTTTATATTACAAATCTCAACCAAATAGGCATTCGTTTTTTAATAAAAAAATAGAAACCAAAATTAAGAAACAGAAACAAAAAACGATAACAGAAAAATAGAAGTGAAACCAAACGGCCCCTTAAATATTCGAATGAAACACAATTTTGTTTTCTAATATTGTTTATAATTTGTAAAATTAAAATATACATAACTAAAATTGGACAATAATTTGTTTTATTATATATATATATATATAAGGAATTTGTGTAAGCATAATTTTCATAAACATAACAGGATATAGAAATCAATGGAACTGACAAATATTTAGTCATATTCATAACTTTATATTAATACGACGATAGAGTTTCTTAGTAACAAACTTTGTCTATAGCTTAATGATATGAAAATGATTCTCAGTAATCTTTGTTACCCAATTTGTTTCTTTCTTTGAACTTTTTGTCTCTTTCTTTTGTGAAGGTGTTTTTGTGAAAAGACAAAAACCTATTATTAGGCATAATCAAAACCCTTATCCTTTTAATAAATTGACAACCATTAGTCATTTTAAAACTCCTCATCATAATGGGCTAAAAGTCCAAAAGCATATTTATTAAATTATTAAATCCATGAACCACCTTCTAACACATGAGTCACTCAAAGGACTAATTTCTAACATTCTCTCACGTAATTCATGTGACTTTATTATATAGTCTATTGAATTAATAATTCAAACAATCATAATAGACAATAGTCATCATTCATATATATTATTATAATTAGTAATCATAATCAAGTATAAGACTAATAAGGATTAGCGGTAATATATTGTTAATTCAACATGCTCCCTTCCATTCACTACTATACTGGCCTTTCTGCTTAATCATAATTATAAATAGGAAGTATATAATGGGATTTACGATTCAATTCTGTTTTCATGTACATATATTGTAATCAAATACATAAATAATAAAATAGAAAATTAAGAAGTAACACATTCATTAATGTATAAAGAATGTAAAATATATAGTAACATCCAATACAGAGGTATTGTCTAAGGCCAAAAGAACAAAACAACCCCTAACATTTACATTAACTTCTAAATTGGACCTTAACATTTCAGAATATCTAAAATGAACTCTAATGTTTACAAATTTTTCAAAATAAACCTTAACGTTTAGAAATCGTTCAAAATGAACCATGACCACTGACAATGTTAAACTACTATCAGTTAACTGCTGACGTAGCAAAATTTTTGGATTTTTTTTATAAACATTGTTGAAGTGGGACCTACCATTTGATGACTTGTAACTTTTAAATATAAAGGTGGGTTCTCACTATATATAAAACGTCGCATTCTGGGACGAAACGTAGCGTTTTGATTCTACATCACTTCCATTTAAATGGTTGCTCCTCTTCTTCCTAAATTCAACTTCCATTCACCTTCAAAGTGACTTCAGTTGCTCTTCCATTTCCAAACTTTTATCCAGATCTTCTACAGCTTCTGCAATCTCTGACTTCAACTGCTCGTGCTTTGTCTTCAACTTCAAGGAGTTCATAGCAGATGAAAGCCTTTGCTTTATTTGTTGTTCCAAAGCCTCAATTTTATTTTTTATTGCCGAACTAGGTGTCTTCCCTGCTTTTGTTGCCTCTAACTTAGTAGTTGGATCATGTTTTTCAAATCTAGTGAGTTAATTATAGCTTCAATTTTCTCGAAGGTTTTCAACATTTCCAACTTATCCTTTAACTTAGGACGAGAGGCCTGCTTGTCGAAATCTTTTATATGTCTCACAACCTCAACATCCAAACCATGGTCTTAAGATAATTTGCAAGTTCCAATTATATCCCTTTCTTTAATTTGAGAATGATCTTCTTTGCCTCTTGATCTAAATCTCTATCATTTGAAACCCTTAACTTTTCAACTTCAGCATTTAGTGCTTCCAAATTCTCCTTAATATTAGGTTGTTCTTTGACTTCTTTCGTTTTCTTATTAATTTTGCACTTCAATGCTTAACCTTTATCGCTCTTCTCTGAGATGCTATTGGCTTTACAGAAATCCTTCAACATATCAAACTTATGCTTTAGGCTTGCAAAGTTAGCAGTTATTGATAAACCTTGAATTATTTCATCTTTTAGCTTTTGAATATTGTCCATTAAAATGGGATGCATAAGTTAGCCCTTTGATTCAAATTTCAAACCCACTACTTTAATCACCAACAACTACGTTTCCTTTTCACCAACACTACTTGAAACTAACACACAGATATTGAGAGAAAGAGAGAGAATCTAGTGTTTTTCTTTCAAACACTGGTACCAACTCTTTGTTGTCTATCCTTCAATATACTTCCATGTCCAAAGCTCAATATGATTTCTTCGATGGGATCTTAATGATGATTAGGTTATAATAACGAAAGCACAAGTATAAATGAACCATCAAGAAACTTACATTTTGGGACAATTTCATAAATCTGTGCAACTTCAGTTATACTTGCAATAGAATGTTTTTAAAAAAAGAGAATGGTACTGAGACCATAAATACTAGTTGTGCAATAACTACATTTCTTTTCATCTTCCCAATTTTCTGCCATATAAATGAAATGAAAAATATTTCAAGAATCTCCTTCCCCTCACTCTATTTGTTAACGGACTAGGTAATCATAAGCATTGGTGTTTACGATAATTAAATAATTAATGAAGAATGTCATACAGAAAGAAGCTGGAAGACAAAATGGCCACAATACTAGCTATTGTATTAACTAATAAAATAGTAATTAATGAACAACACCATGCAGAAAAAAAAGTTGACTGGCTATTGTATTAACTAATAAAATAGTAACTAATGAACAATACCATGTAGAAAGAAAGTCAGAAGACAAGATGGCGTAGTACTAGCAAAAAGCTAGAAGACAAGATGGCCTTTGTACTAGCTATCACATAAATTAATAGAATAAGATGCCTATAGTACAGGTTATAACAATATGTACAGGATGACCACACATGTTGTCATCTTAAACATTATATCACGGTTAAATAGATGTTGGAACAAATTGGGACTAAGGCAAAATCAATGCAATTAATGTGAATCTTCCTTTGTCTTCTTTCACGTATTTATTCCTATTTCCTTTTCTTTCTAAAACATTTCATGTAACAATTAGTTATATATGAATGGGTTGTAGCTAGTATAAAAGGGGAGAGAGAGAGGGGGAGAGAGAGAGAGAGAGAGAGAGAGAGAGAGAGGGATTAAGAACACAAAGGATGTGAAATATCATGATGAGTAAATGATTGAACAAGCTCAACCTCGCTTTCTTTTCTAGTAACAAAGAAAAACTAGTGCTTTAAATCCCCTTGACATTAGTCTCCTGATAGCTTTGAATCAACAAGTTATGAAATTACAAATCCCACATAAAAAATGTTAACAAGATTATCTTTATATTTGTTCTACTTAATTTTGCGTGAAAGTAGCTAAAAATGCACTGATAAGTTGATTAAAACAAGAAATGAGCATTTTTTCTTTTTCTTTTTTTGCATGAATTGCATTGCAAACACTTGATCATTTGAAGTAACTTTGATGGTCACTGAAAATATTTGTTCCAGCACTTATGTTTAAAGCATCAAGAAAGTACCAAAATAGTTAAGCTTACTTAAAGCATCAAGAACAACAAAGAAATTAAAAGATAGAGAATTTAAGGAAGAAAATAGAGAGAAAAGTAAAGAGTTTTTATATGGAAGATCCCATGGATTGTAGTACGATTTCTTATTTACAGTTTAAGTTGTCTATTCTTTGTGGATGTCTGTAATTTGTCCATTAATTAAATTTGTTTACATGAAAACCACCTCCTTGGGGAAGCATAAAGCTTTTCGTGATGGTAAATTTGGAGATAAGAGCCTTTTAACACATGTTGTGAGGAGAAGGAACTTGGCAACTGTGGCATAGAAACGAGAGCCGATGTCCAAAGGGTTCAATCCCTTTACGACGTAACATATCCTCTTGTACATATTAAGGAATATCTACGTATATGCAGGTGAGTTTTCAGTGTCCATCTTATTAATACATTTTTGTTATTTCATTTCTTGTTTTTTCCGGTGTAACTTTTCAGTGTCCATCTTCCAAGCTCCTGTAAGTAACCAATCAAAATTATTAATAAATTGAAACTTGTTAAACTTTTACCACAGAATTAGTAACAAAGACACTCATATCCATAGATTCATTGATAGCATTATTAATCTGTTGGGAGGTCTGTGACAGATCTATATGTGCGCCACCAAGATTGACATTTAAGAAAGAAGGAAGAAAAGGAGCAGGCGTTTAATTGGAAGTGGGTCTCACTTTCATTTAAACGCTTAGACCCACCTCTATTTTTAAAAATTCTCACATGGTGGGTTCCATTTAAAAAAATGTTTATAAAAAAGATCCACACTAGTAGTTAACTAATTGATAGTGGCTTAATACCGTTAGTGGTTAGGGTTCATTTTGAATGTTTTCTAAACGTTAGAATTTATTTTGAACGTCTTGCAAATGTTATGATTCATTTTGAACACTCTGAAACATTAGGGTCCAATTCAAACATCAGTGTAAATGTTAGGAGTTGTTTTGCTCTTTTAGCCTATTGTCTAATAATCATCTACACACATAGTACCTATACTTTTTACATGACCAGAAAAATTTTTAGGCGGTAACCCTTTTGTTAAAGGGTCAGCTAACATAAGATCAATGCTAATATAATCTATTAACACTTTACATTTTTTAGCCTCCTTTTTAACAAGAAAGTATTTTAGTTTCATGTGTTTAACATCTTTGGATTACTTGTTGTTCTTATAAAAGAAAATTGCTATAGAATTATCACAATAAGTTCTTAGCAAATTGGCTATACTGTCGACAATTCCAAGCCTTGAAATAAACTTTTGTAGCCATTTAGCCTAAATCATGGCCTTAAAACATACTACAAATTTAACCTGCATAATAGATGCAGCTATTACAAACTACTTCACACTCTTTCATAAGATGGCTCCTTTAACTAATAGATAAATAGAGCCAAAAGTATATTTTTCTCGTATCTACATAGTTAACAAAGTTTAAATATGAGTATCCAACCACCTCAAGGTGATCATACCTCCTAAAAGTAAGCATGTGTTCCTTAGTTCCTACGTTTAAATACGTTACTACAGATAAAGAAATATTGATCCACTCAGCGAGGGTTGGTCTCGTTTATTGACTTCATTTAGGGTCCCCCTTACAAATATGTCATAACTTTCTTTGCATCTTTTAAATGATCCATACTAAGATTACTCCGATATCTCCTTAACATTCTCACTGTAAAACTTATGTCTGGTCTCATACATGCCTGAGCATACATTAGACTCCCAACTATAGATGCATATGGAATTGATTCCATTTGCTTTCGTTATAGTCACTTTTTAGACATTGTATAAGGCTTAGCTTATCCCCTTTTTGAATTGGAACTGGTGATACAAAAAACTTGCCCATCTTAAATCTCTCTTAACACTTTATTAATATATGCTTTCTGAAATTGTGATATATCACGGAATATTTTTATACCTATCACAAATGTTGCCTCACTCATATCTTTCATTTCAAAATGACTAGAGAGAAATTTCTTAGTCTAACTTAATAGGCCAGGATAATTAGCTACAAGCAAGATATCATCAACATATAATATCAGAAAAATAAACTTACTACCACTAACCTTTAAATATATACATCGATCAATGGAATTTTCTTTAAATCCAAGGGAAATAATAATATCATTGAACTAGATATCATTGTTTGGAAGCTTATTTAAGTCTTTATATTGACTTTGTAAGGTTCTGATCATGTATCTCATACATAATATATATCAAATATACGTAGCGGAAAATAAAACAAAACCTCAAAAAAACAGATCTACTCATGCATATAGATATGGAAAATAAAAACATAAAATGTAAGATATTTACATACCTTTCCGACGATCTCCTTCGTTCTTTAATCTTCTCCTCGTTGGGTTATCGTAAACCACAACGATCAATGTAGACTATCTCTAATGAAAGTCCACATGAAGATAGAAGGATGAAACCTCATTAGGAGATGGCTAGAATCATTTCTTTGTGCTAACAAAGACAAGAACTCTTGTGAGAGTTAGAGAGAAAAAGAGTGTGCGTGTAAGAAAGAACCTTTCTTCACTTGTGTCTTACACAAGATGCATAAAAATCATCTCTATTTTTTGTACCATTTGGCCTTCCATAACCCCATCACTAATAGAGAGTTATAGGAAGTTAATAGTCATGAATAGCATGCATTAATGGAAGTTATGGGAAGTTAATGACCAAGAATAACATGCATTAATAGAAGTTTTGGGAAGTTAATGACCGAATTGGCAACCAACAACACTTGTTTCTAATCCATTCCATGCAACGTTTTCTACCACAATCACATCGCGATACAATCCTGAAACACTCTTTCATATATTGAATCACCATTTAAGACCATTTTACTCATCCTTCGGATCTCTTATGTGTATGACCCATTAGGTTCTCGGTTATGTTGGCCACTTGAATTAGCACTTAATTGTAAGTCAAGAGCGGTATCTAGCAACACGTCATAACCCTCAATTAACAGAAAAGTTAGTGGTTTGACTACGAACCTTTCTATTCGCAATGTTGTCATGCAATTCATCCTTTCACCATCTATGTCCTACTTGGTTTAGAGTATGGTCAAAGTGTCAACTCCCACTAGACTGACTACATCACATCTAGTCTAAGTGATATTAGATCTTGTCCTGAGGATCTTTATTACTCTATATATCATTGAAGACTCTCTTCATGACACATATCTACTCTGACCAGAGACTACTGAGTAATGACCTTGACAAGAAGCCATCGGTATCATCTCCTTCTATCAGGAGTGATGAATCTTTTATTGGCTACTCAATTATCTCAGATTACCTTAAGTTGTACCCAATCACCACCCTATAAGTAACTCTTGAAAGGCACCGATAAATGGAGTCAAAGCATAGGATCACTATCCGAGATATCCTTAATCACCTCAAGTCAAAGGATATTTGTACCATTGCTATGATGAGATCATCATTGACATTGGAATAGAATATCCATATGATTGTCTCGTAGTAGGTCAATCCAATGTACTTACTTACTACCCTTAGTAAGCATCCACATATTAACTCTAAACAACTCATGTCTACAGCTTATGAGATCTATTACTTGATCCAATCAGGGAGTATAACATGTATTAGTCTATCTAGATTAATGATATCCCATCTTATTAATCATATGACTTGGGAAAGTTTAGATACTAACATAATTACACATGATAGGAATCTCATTATCATTATCTCATCATGATTTCCTCCATGTTTTGTTTTATATCAAGGACTTCATTAAATCAATTTAAGATCAACATCAAATCCATAAATATGTGAACACTGAAATAATGAAAAATTCCTTTATTAGTCATAAAATGATTTGTACAATAAGTGCTAAAGGTGATTGTCTTTATAGCACTTCTCTAACAGACTTCTTTAGTTTACACTTCATGTGTTCATTTCCAACCTTTGTGAACCCCATTGGTTGGCCCATATAGACTTCTTCCTCTAGATCCCCATTCAGAAAGATATTTTTTAAAATCTATTTGGTGCAAGTATAAATCATAATGAGCCACTAAGGTTATAATAATTCCAAGTGAACCCTTTTTAGAGGCTAGTGAAAAGTTATCCTTATAATCAATGTTGTCCTTCTGAGTAAATCCTTTAGCAACTAATAGTCTTGTAATATTCCAAGTTACCAACAAAATCATGTTTGGTTTTAAAGACCCATTTATAACGAATTCTCTTATAACTTTCTGGCAATTTCACAAGGTCCTAGACACTATTCTGTTCCATAAATTTGAACTCATTTTTCATGACATCTAACTATTTATCAAAAATTTCACTATTTATGGCTTGCGAAAAGGTCAGTGGGTCATTCTCAATTCCTAGGTCATTTTTTGACTCATGTAGATATACCACATAGTCACTAAATATTTGGTCTTTTTTTTCTCTTTGAGACCTTCTTAATGTTATTTGTTATAGTTCATTAATTTATTGTTCTTCATTATTATTAGGCGATTCAATAATTTGTGAAAAAACAACTTGAGTAGATATACAAGCCACAGGGACTTGCACTCCCATTTTTTGAATATATGTTTTATGTGGTGTTTCGCTCCTACTAGTCTCACCATGTTCAATAAACTTAGCATTCCCAGTTTTCACAATTCTTGTAGTATGGTTAGGACAGTAAAATATATACCCTTTAGACTTCTATGGATAACCAATGAAATAACCAATAATTGTTCTTGAATCTAATTTCTTTTCATATGGATTATAATGTCTAATTTATGCCTAGCAACCATATATACATGTAACACCCCACTCCCGCGTGACCCGAACCCGATATCGTTGGTGATATCCAAGTCCGTGCCCTACGAGGGTGGCATACTACATCAGTCGATCAAAACTCAGTATAAAATATTTTTGTTTTAAAACACTCATGTGCGCGGAAAACAGTAGATAATTTGTGCTCAAATGTAAAAGGAAGCATTTGCAGTTATTACAAACAGTCAACAATAATTTACAA
>JAOTAX010000007.1:9474410-9501402 GCA_025629825.1 Erythroxylum guanchezii
ACCATCAATGATGGTTACCTCACTGAGTTAGCAAAACTCACCCAAAATTTGCAATTACTTTTCAGGCTTTCAGGACCTAGAGTAGCTTCAGAGAGACTTTTCTAGCCGTATAGATTGTTTTGGCGAGAGAAGTCATGGCTCACAGGTCGGTCAGCTGGGACTTTTGGGATGGCCTATATAGATCTCATATTTTTCCTCTCTCATGTAGCATTTTTGTACTAGGTTTTTGGACTGATGTACAGATAGATAGTAAAGGATGACAAGTGTATAAACTTCTGATTTTGATGAAATGAAATGAGGAAAAAAATTTTGGTTTCAAAACCATTGTGATTTTTATATTGATGTTTTATTATGATGCCATGTGAAGTGTTTGTAGTGTCTGTTTGTAGCTCATCCTTATCATAGGATATATACCGGAATGACTTACAAGCGTCCCGATGTGTACCCTACGGTAAGGGGGCGCTACATTGAATTTCCCACTTTAGGTTCCCAAGCATCTATTCGGAAATAATAGAAGTAAGCTATCTTGGTGTTTGTCTTGGTGGGGGCACGCCACCCTTGTGGGACACGTGTCCATATGTCATTTAATACGTCGGTCCCATGACTCACGAGAGTGGGGTGCCCAACACGAGGCATGCCATGTGTTGAGCAAGTTTTATATGATAATAAAACTCTCAATACTACAAGTATACCGATTGTATCTTATAGTATTAGGAACAATTGGACATCTAAACAACTTGAAATGATTTTTGTCTAAGGTACTAAGAATTGTTGTGAATTAAAATAAATAACTAAAATTAAAACAATTAACAAAAAAGTAAGAATTAAATAATTGAGCTGCCTATGAAATTAAAATTGATCAAGTTTCAAGACCTAGGAACTATTCAATCCTTATTTTGTCTCCCTTTATCTTGTTGATTCAAATTATATTTGATCTTAGATATCCTAAAGTTTTGATCACCCTATCTCAAAATCTAATCAAGTAACCCTGATTAAATTTGATATTAATAGGGTTGTAATCTCTTGATTCACAAAACTATTATTATCTTATTCAATTAGATCTGAAGCAATCCAGTAGATAATTAATTTCAAACTTAAGATCTCTCTTTAATTGTTTGTTAACATGATAAATGTAGGTTTATTAATTTACCAACTCTTGTTGCACACCTTAACACTAATGACTTTATTCACTCTCTAGATTTTTTAACAAGTATATGCATGACAAATATTGCACACATTCACCAATGTTTTAAATTTAACAATAAATAAGGTTAACAAAATAATTCTAGAATAATTCCTAAATATGGATCTAGAAACCTATAATCATGTTAAAAATCTTACAATTCCAAATAAACATTCAAGATTATGAAAGAAATTAAGGGAAAAGCGTAAACACTGGTTAAAGTCTTGATCTGGAATGTTGGAAATTCTCTTAAGCTTTCTTTGATCTCTCCTTTTTGATCTGCTTTGATGTAGTGACTTTTACCTTTTTAGTTGTTTTTCATGTTCTTTTATAGTGCTTGCAGGTTTTAGGGTTATGTGTAGGGTCTCCCCACTTAATTCGGTTCCAAAAATAGCCTAAAACCCTCAAAACTTAAAAAAGCTTGTGCTTAGTGCATGATAATGACCTGTGTGAATCCTCCTTTTCTATCACTATCATGCATGGTATCACAATCATGACAGAGAACTATTCAATGTTCCTTAGCTTTTACATGCATGATCGTGCATCCTGGATGCATCTAACATCTTCTCCATTCTTCAGTTTCTTATTTCCAAACACTCACAAATACATTAAACACCTCTTAAGACATAAAATTAAGATCAAATTCTTGCTCTAAACTAATCAAGCACTTTGAACACATACAAATAATAACAGTAACACAATTTTAAGCCTATACTCTTAAGAATCTAAGAAATACTTAAAAACACAATTAAATACATAGAAAAGTATACGATAATCTACACCTATCACCATGCATCAATAATAAGTAACATGGTGAGTTTGTTGGCTTAACCTCAAACTTTCTCATCTTCTAGAGACTTTTTCCTTCTTTTGTAAGGCTACTTGGCTTTTCCATAACCCTAAAGTATGGTCTCAAAAGTCTTTGATATTCCACATTCACAAATCTTATTCAAACTCAAATGTCTTTAAAGCTTATCTCGCCGGGTTTGACACTTAACTCTTTCATTAACTTGAGAACCTACAAACAGATAGAGATTTAAGGTTTTATAATATCAAAGGCAAACCAAGAGCTGGTGCTAGAAATAGGCCAGAGAAACTTTGATAATAGAGAAAAAAAACTCTTTAATTGCATTTAGCTAGTAGAAAACTCGGAATAAACTCTCCAGATTTAATGTCATAACCATATAAACCCAGAATAAACTTTCTAGATTTGCTACCATAACCATATTACTTATTAGGAAAATAGGTTATTCTAAGCAATAACCACATAAACTCTAATCATTTAACTTATGCTATATTGTGCTTAATTATGTAGGATTATTAGTTTACTTCATATGAATTAGAATTACAATAACTATGGATTACAATCTTGATTTTGGCAATGAATGCATACATGAATAATCAAATACACCTATCTAAATTATTTATACAAGAATCCTAAACTTTCAACATAGAATAATATTCTCAATTCTAAAATTGTGAACAACATCTCTAAGATTGATTAATGCCCAAATATATTCACCATTCTTGATATCTCCTTTGAACTAGAAAGAAGTAATTTAGCTGCTTATGGCTTTCAAAAGGGAAAGGAATCTGCCTCCTTTTTTGTCTTCAATTAGTACATACCTGATTTGGCCTTTTAATTTCTCTTTTACACTAAAAAAATTAAGGTTGTGTGATTATAAATGGTCAAGATCAAAGACATGTAATGACTGTGTTTGTCAATTTTCTAGAAATTTGAGAGTTACACATTTATAGATGGAAACACAGTCAAGATACATGAACATATAACTCACTTACATGGCTGTGTAAGTCTCCATAGAGGCATGTAGCTTATAGGGATGATTGAAATAACATCTTCGAGTTTGTACAAATTTCCAGTGAGTTACATGTTCTTATAGGCAGCTTTATAAATCACAATGACTCCAATTCTTCCATTTTTCATCCCATTTTCACCCTAACTCAACTTCTTTTTGCTCGACGAAGCTAATATGATCGAACATCAATAGAACACTAATGATGTGAATTTATCTCATTTTGGTTCTTATTTCACCCCAACTTGTACCTAAACTAAAATATAAATCAAAATTAATATATTAGGCACATCATGAACATTAATTACTAAGTATTAAGAAATAAATAGATAATAAATCAAGCACTAATTGATTCATCATATGTCAAATCACTATCACTTTCACACAAATTAGGTCTAGATGTTACCTCTTAATTTTCCATAGTACTAAAACATAAATAATCTATCCTTTCTTCCAAATTTCACTTTTAGATTCACTTGCTTCATCCTAATTTGATGCTTTAAGTGCTTTTTTATTGTCCTTCTTCTTCTTCTTATAGTTTCTCTCATACCTCTCATTATCTTTGAGTCTAGAACATTGTTATATGGCCAAGTTTTCCACATTCAAGGTAAATAATGTTAGAGGAATTGTGCTTTAAATCACTTTTAACTTTTTAAATTCCTTTCTTTTTAAAAAAATTCTTAAATTTTCTAGTGAGTAAGACATTGTCTTCTTCTTTACTTTCATAATTTGATGTATCTTCCTCTTTATACAATTCTTCTTTTAAGGCTTTAAATGCTAAATTCCTTTTCTTTGGAAGCATCATTTCTTCTTCCATCTCTTAAAGCCCCATTTTGTATATGAGGAGAGATCTAATTAGTTCCTCCAATATTAGCATTCTTAGATCCTTGGCTTCTTGTATGGCCATCACTTTAGATTCCTATGTCTTCAGAAGTGATTTAAGATACTTTCTTATCACCTCAAAGTTAATATAGGTCTTTCTTATACCTTTGAGAGCATTAATAATATCAATAAATCTAGTATACATGCTATATATGATTTCACCATGCTTCATTTGAAACAATTCATATTGATGTGTTAGCATGCCTATTTTGTTATCCTTATCTTAATTTGTGACATCATGTGTGACTTTTAAATCGTGTCAAATTTCATAAGTCATTTCACATATAAAGACCCTATTAAATTCATTTCTTCCTAATGCACAAAAATGATGTGTATGGCCTTACTATTCAGGGAAAGTAGTCTTTTGTTTTGAGGTTGCTATTCTTCCATTAATTTAGGTATCTTTTTGTTATCTATAATTTTCCATAGAATAAAGGGACCATTTGAAACAATTTCTCGTAAGTTTAAACTTTCAGCCATTAGGAAGAATCTTATCTTAGTTTTCTAATAAAGGTAATAATTTCCATTAAAGAAAGGTGTTATACTATTGTGTTCTTCCTCTTGGTTGAATGATGATGATGATGCTCCTAAATATGCCATTATGATCTTTTATATTACATTTTGTTAGAAATGCTAACCTAGTAAACCCGCTCTGATGCTACTTATTCATACCTAATGGCACCTAAAAGGCGGGTGGATTGGATGTTAAATTTGTTTAAAACTTTTCTAGTCAATGTACGCAATTAACAATAATCAATGTAAATAAGGATGGGGAAATTACTTACTGTAAATAAATTAAACAATTGAATGATAACTTAAAAAAGCATAGAGAAGAAAGAATGCAAATTGATTTATAGTAGTTTGGTAATCAACCTTCCTTATGTCCACTCCCAAGGCTATTCTTGGAATTCTATTATAATTCTTCTTTTTTGGCAAAATAACCTTTATACAATCTTTCTCAGTAAAAGGGGTCTCTTTTGACAAAATTCTTCTAAGGCGAAGAAAAGCCTCAATCAAACTTGGATCACCCTAAATATAATAATATATGCCAAAAAATATTACAACCCAAAATTCCTCTATTTATCACTTGATAACTCCAAAATGGCTCGCTAACATAAATATGTGAGAATGATGCTCAAATGATTGAACAAAACTTTAAAATGTGTTGATACAACACCCAAAACCTTCTTCATACTAAAACCAATGAGAAAAAAAATATATTTATAATGTTTTGGGAACCTTCCTAGCCATTGGAGCTAGGAACTAACTATTTTAACGACTATATGCAAAGCATTAGTTGACTAATATTCATTAAAGACACTAGAATCACTGTCCATTGGGCACTAGTCGATCTGTGGGCATATTAATAGATCAATATATCAACTGATGTTATAGTAAACGCACCGTACATTAAATTTAATAACTTTAACCTTTATGTGTCGACCACTAACCTATACAGGTTGACCAATCACCCCAAAAACATGATTTTAACAACTTTGAATGCTTAAAAATAATTTTATCCAATTATGATTCAAACACTTCCTATATTATTCCATAAAGAGTGTTTAAAATATAAAGACTTTTTTCTATTGAAAAAAGCTTCAATGCCTTTTAATGAATGTAAGGGTTTATGCAATGAAAAAAATTATATTATGTTAAGCCATTTAGAGCATAAAATTAACAACGTGAGACTATAAATAATATTTGAAACTAGATAATTACCTAGATAAGCCTTGGTCTTCTCTTACTCGTGGTTTAATCTTCATTTCGACGATTGTAACCTTCAACTTCTTTTAATCTACTTCATAAGCTATCTTCTTGAGTTTATGACTTTGTTTCATTCTTATATTACGTTTGATTAAAATAATAAACTAATTATTAGTAATTATATTTTGTTATCATCAAAGCACCAATTATAACCTCCCTTATTTCATCAAGTAGGCTCTAGAATTATCCAATTATGCATATATTCACAAAACAAAGGAATATAGAGCATAATATAGTGATAATAAATGCTCATAGGCTCTAGACCTTAAAATATTGGTTCAAGTGTGAAAAAATATATGCACTTTCATCCAAATCGATAATCAAAACATTCATCTATAATATGGGAAGTAAAAGTCTGATAAGCAAAGGAAATCTCAGAGAGTATCCAAAAGGAACCCGAGATATGAGGATTGAATGAGTCAAGATACGTGGCTTTCCGGTGGCTTGCTTAGGAATAGGTCAAAGTGCAGTTTTTTATTCTGTTTCTTTTGCTATGTTACGTGTCCCATTATTTGGAGATGTAGGCCAAAGAATAGGGACAGTTGTTGAGTTCTTATGTATTTAAATTCCTTAGAATCACGAAGAAAGGGAGACAGTTTTTTCAATTAAAAAGAATTATGTGGTTTATTCCTACCCTATGTGGAATACTTTCTTCTTATCTTCTAAAGCTTTGATTGGGACCTATCATTGGTATCAGAGCTACTCTTCATGGTGACAAACAAAGAAAGAATTGAAAACATAGAAGTGGGCTTAGGGGGCTCCAAAGTAGCCTAAGTACCATAGAGAAGGGTGTTAACAATAAGTTGCATCACTTGGAAGATGCAATCAATAAGATGACAGCGTTGCTTACCGCCAATCACACTGCAGCCTCTTCAAGCAATATTATGGAATCTCCTGTTGTGCCACCATAGCTCAAAGATGATTTCTACAGCCAACGTGAAGGTAACTGATCACGGTTCTTTTCTAAATTAGCTAAGCTAGAATTTCCTCGATTTTCAGGTGATGATCCTGCAGAATGGTTCACCAAAGTGGGACAATTTTTTGAGTATCAAGGGACTGCAGAATCACAGAGAGTGGCTCTAGCTAGTTTTCATTTGGAAGGGGAAGCAAATCAATGGTGGCAATGGTTGCAGAGGTCTTATAAGGAAGAAAACAAGATGGTAACATGGGAGATTTTTCATGACGAACTTTTGGGCACGCTTTGGTCCTACTGACTGTGAGAACTTCGATGAAGACTTGACAAAAATTAGGCAAATCGGTTCGTTACGGGACTATCAAAGGGAGTTTGAGCGGTTAGGTAATAGAGTGCAAGGATGGACACAAAAGGTTTTGGTGGGCACGTTCATGGGGGGCCTACAGCCTGACGTTGCTGATGCCATTAGGATGTTCAAACCAAAATCACTAAAAGATGCCATTAGCCTTGCTCGGATGCGGGATGAGCAACTGAATCGTCACCGCCAACTTTTACAACCTAATGATCGATTTACTGTAGAATCATCTTTAACAAAGTTTAAAGCTGCATCACCTACGAAGCGACTTACTTGGGACGAAATGCAGAAGCGAAGAGTCCAAGAATTGTGCTTTAACTGTGATGAGAAATTTTCCCCAGGACATCATTGCAGGGGACCTCAAATCCTAGTACTAGAATGCAGTGATGAAGGCTTAGATACAGAGGAGCCAAACAACTCAATGATATGACAACCGAAGATTTCATTCCATGCACTCATAGGCTAATTTCCTCAACCTTAAGGACAAGGTTGCAGCAAAAGGGGGAGGTATTGATAAGCAAAGGAAATCTCAGAGAGTATCCAAGAGCAACCCGAGATATGAGGATTGAATGAGTCAAGATATATGGCTTTCCGGTGGCTTGCTTAGGAATAGGTCAAAGTGCAGTTTTTTATTCTGTTTCTTTTGCTATGTTACGTGTCCCATTATTTGGAGATGTAGGCCAAAGAATAGGGACAGTTGTTGAGTTCTTATATATTTAAATTCCTTAGAATCACGAAGAAAGGGAGACATTTTTTTCAATTAAAAAGAATTATGTGGTTTATTCCTACCTTAAGTGGAATACTTTCTTCTTATCTTCTAAAGCTTTGATTGGGACATATCAAAGTCCATCTAAGCATGCTTTCATCCTTTCATATTCTAGTTTAATTCAATGATGCATAATAACTAAAATGTATCGTGATAAAAATAGATAAATTAGAGATATCTTAAAAATAATATCAATGAATAAAATTAAAATATGCTTGAGTCATAATTAGTTACATATCGAAACCATAATACCTACTCCCCATACCTAAAGATGTACATTATCCTTAACATACACAATAAAGCCCCAAAAAAATACAAAATTAGTCAACAATAATGGAAGGTAAAGTGAACTGATACTTCCCTATTTTATAATCTAGAAGTTTGCATTCATGGTGTGAATTCCATCCATTATTGTTCTTACAAAAATAAGTAAAACAAAATAAGGAATCAAAAAGTAGTAAGAAAATAAAAGAAACATAATCTAAGTATATCTATGGAAAAGAAACTATAATTTGGAGGGCTCCTTTCCTAGAAGTTTGCATTCATACTGTTATCTTGCGTAGGACAAATTTTTGGAGGGCTTAACCTTCCTATAGTTGTTCGTGGAGTTAGAGAAAGATATTACTAGTGAGGGATCGGTTGTGCCATCAATTCAGATTTAGGATTAGGAACGGTTTGTCAACTCTTTTCTGGCAGGACCCTTGGCATCCATGAGGTATTTTGCGGACCTTGTCCACCCCGAGAGACATCAATAGATCGAAGCTACCACTTACAGCATGTTTCTCTGAAGTTATGTTGAATGATGCTTGGCACTGGAGGGAGGTTTCCTTGGACCTGCTCAGACACCTGGAGCCACCCGTGTACTTACCCATTAGGTCCTTACCAGACAGCTTGGAATGGCTGGCAAGCCCCACTAAACACTACACCAATACGTCAGCCTATCATATCTTGCGACCGCCATTACCGGTAGTTCCATGGTATAACTTGGTATGGTCCAAATATAATACTCCTCATTGCTCCTTTATTTTATGGCTTGCTTACCAACAAAAGCTTCAGACCAGGGATAAATTGTCATACCTTTATACACCTAACCATTGCTCCCTATGCCTTTCAGCCAATGAATCAATTGACCACTTGTTCTTCGAATGCCCCTTCTCCTGCGCAATTTGGGCTAACTGCCTCCACCGTTTCAACTTAACCTCCTTCCCCCATTCCACCCTTGCAACTCTCCTCTCCTGGTATAGAACTGCATCCTGTACCAGTGTACCAGACCTTACCTACTTCCCCCTTCTCCTATCCACTACAGTTTATCATCTCTGGACTTAGCGCAATGCTCGCACTTTTAAGAGTGAAGCTACGGCGGAGAAGCGAGTGTATCTCGGAGTCATCTCCCACGTTAGGGAACTTCTCAGCCAACACATCGAGAGGAGGTAATATTTACAGTGTCTATCTTCTTTCCTTTGCAGATTTTGTTTAGTCCTCTTGCAGGTTATTGCATGCGACGACCTTTGGGCAATGCGATGTTCTCCTTGCCTCCTCAGGTGGTTCAGCACTTTCACATCTCGACAGTAGCTTTCCTTGGTCCTTCATGTTCTTATGTAGGGCTCCTTTCCACTTCCATTGGCTGGCTTATTTGAGCTGTTATAATGCTTAGGATTTTTCCGCTAGATTGCCTATGATGAGGTCTTCTTTGAGATTTTGTCCACCTTGGTTATTTGCTTGTTCTGTGACCTTTGCTAAGTCTCGCCTTTGTGTCGTATATGACACTTGTATTGAACGCTATGTACATATTCAAGTTTATTAATTTATTCTTCTGATTTAACCCAAAAAAAAAGAAACTATAGTTTACTACATTCGCATTGAATAAATAAAAAAATAAAGAATGTAATATTATTTTAGTAAAGATATTCTAATTATTAAGAAAAATAAATTAAAAATAATAATCAAACATAAAAGAGTAAAAAATGCCCTATCAAACATTCTAAGACTCCTAAACAATCTGAATGACTATAATAGGTAAAAAGTCTAATATGTGGTCACCCGACTACTCATGATCTGCATATGTAAAGGGATCCATCTATATGACATGTGTGTGTGTGGGTCTCAAGTGTCTTGGGATGTTATCTCTGTAGTAGTTGGAGCATTTATCTATTAAGGAGTTAGTGATGATGTACCAACTATCGTTGGTGGACTTGGTACCACAACACTTAAAGTGTCCTACGATCTATACAAGCTCCTCCTCCATCCATTAACCCTACACCTCTAACCATGCTACGGGCTTAAACAAATTATGTTATCCCCATCAAAAAGTACACTACATTCTTAAATCTTCCCTATGTATCTCTCTAATTATGTGATCTTAAGTGATTCCCAATATGGGATCTAGATAACCAGTTAGGGTTGCCTACGTTATTTAAGGAGTCGTTGATATGTGTTTAATTGTTAATGCATTTAATTATTTATACTTAGTGATTAATAACATGAAAATGTTTAAAATACTCACTTTAATTCATATATGATTTTAGGTACAATTTGGAAGCAAATAAATTAAAGTGAGCCGAAAGTACTCCATTTGGGTTATTTTCTGAAGATCAATTTTTACTTGTCTTTATGGAGCAAGAAGAAGAAAATTAAAAGACAAGAAAAATGGAACACAAAGAAGAAGAAAAATTTCAAAGCAAGCATATGAAAATCAGCCCAAAACAACAGCACATTTGAGAGGCAAGAGCAGTTGAAACACAGACATCTGCATTTGTGCGTTTAATGTCAGTGTTTTACTTAAAACGTAGAAGGCAACATGCAGGGGAGGAACGAAGAAGCGTGAAGAATGTTTTAAGTGATAGAGACACTTATTCATTCAATCACGCTACAGTAGATAGAAGCTAAGGAATAGGACACAACGAAGGGCACAGTGCGCGTAAAACTACGTTAAACACAGACCAGGAGAAGTACATAAACGAGGAGGCCTTAAAGAGAAGGATTTAAAAGAGTGTTAAAGTTTATTTGTCTAATAAAGGGAACAGTGGAGACGTGTAGAGGAGCTAGGCTTGTTGGCGTGGCTATGTGGAGAGCTACAGAGCAGAATAGAAGCTGGCGCAGCGTGGTGAAGGGCAGCAACAGTGAATAGCTGCGTTGAAGCTTTGAACAAAAATTAAGGGATTTTCAGTGAAGAATTAGAATGGGGACTGAAGCAATTTTCTGGAAAAAACTCACGAAAAACTAGACGCCCCGATACAGGGTCACCGACATCATAAAATTTGACTGCGTGTCATTACGCTAGTCAAAATAAAATAACTAGACTACTACTATAGCAGTGTTGAGTCTAGGTCAATCCCACAGAGAGTGTATGTAAAGTTTATGAAATAAAATTAACCGGTGTTTAGGCAAAAAGTGGGGTTTTGGATTTTAATAGAAGAAAATAAAATAAAACTAACTATTAAAAACAAAATAAAGAAAACATGCAAAAATGATAAAGGTGGGGAATTCTATAAGGACCTGGTTCTTTGGTTCAATCTCGGCCTACACCATGACTAAGTATATTTTATTAATTTATTGTTCTTTAACTTCACATAGCAACTATTAATCGTGGGTAAACAATTAACCAAAGTTTTCCCTTAGGTTTTGTTTAATCAAGATACAATCGTTAATTAAACCTAACCACCGAACAATCTAGGATACGATCTCTAGATTTAAATAGGCAGTAGCATTATGAATTAAGAAAACCGATTAATCAAGGCAATAACCATATATGATGCGTTATTTAACCTAGGTCATGTTATCCCTAATGATTACGAATCATTAGTCGTTACACATGAATTTCAACATATCAATTACGGATTATATTGACATTCTAGCAATGGGTTTGAAATTAATGATTTAATGAATGCATTAAAATCATCAATTCACAATACCTAACGGATTCATACACAAATAACCGAATAATAATGAAAATCTGACTATCCATACACAATACCCAATTCAATTTACATAAGATAACACAATCAATTCCTAGTGAGAGAAAGAAACAACAAAATAAAAAAATACTTAACTTGGGTCATCGGTGTCGATGTCGGCTCAGAACCGGCATCGGGACGTCTAGCTCTTCATGGGTTGTTCCCAAAAAAATGGCTTTAGACCCCATTCTAATCTTTAATCAAAAATCCCTTAATTTTTGTTCAAAGCTTCAACGTAGCTCTTCAATGTTGCTGCCCTTTACCACGCTGCGTCAGCTTCTATTATGCTCTGTAGCTCTCCACGCAGCCATGCCAACAAGGCTAGCTCCTCTACACGTCTCCATTGTTCCCTTGATTAGACAAATAAACTTTGACACTCTTTTAAATCCTTCTCCGCAAGGCCTCCTCGTTTATGCACTTCTCCTGGTCTACGTTTAATGTAGAAAATTGTGTTAAACGCAGACGTATCACGCGCACTGTGCCCTTTGATGTGTCTTATTCCTTAGCTTCTGTCAACTGTAGCGCGATTGGATGAATAAGGGTCTCTATCACTTAAAATCTTCTTCACGCTTCTTTGTTCCTCCCCTGCATGCTGCCTTCTGCGTTTTAAGTAAAACGTTGATGTTAAACGCACAGCGTCTACATTACGCAGATGTTGTCTGCATTTAATGCACAACGTCTACGTTTCAACTACTCCTGCATCTCAAATGTGCTATCATTTTGGGCTGATTTTCAGATGCTTGCTTTGAAAATTTTCTTCTTCTTTGTGTTCCATTTTTCTTGTCTTTTAATTTTCTTCTTCTTGCTCCATGAAGAAAAGTAAAAATTGATCTTCAGAAAATAACCCAAATGCAGTACTTTTGACTCACTTTAATTTATTTGTTTCCAAATTGTACCTAAAATCATATATGAATTAAAGTGAGTATTTTAAGCATTTTCATGTCATTAATCGCTAAGTATAAATAATTAAATGCATTAACAATTAAACACATATCAGTCGTCCTAATGCTTGGGTACTACTAAAGGCTATTTATAGGATCCTGTATAGGCTACTTCGCTCATATATCAGGGCTACCCCCTTTTAGTTCATCTAGAGCTAAAAACTCCTAAGCTCCCACTAGAATATAAAATGGTCCCTATTGAACTAGCCTCTGTCAAACTATCCCCATCTTTCTCAGTGTCTTGAGGGTGATAGGCACCATCTGATATACTGGTTTCCTCGTAGGTACTCGTTGTAGTATTTCCATGCCTTGGCTTAATCTAGTAGCATATAGACCTATGATAAAAACTATTATTCTTGATTCATATGCTTGATGTTTAAAGAACCGGGCTAAGGTATATCTGATGTCGAAGGGCACCCTCTTTATCATGCCATAGAGGTAGAACATATCCACCTTCATCACCATTTTAGTGTTGTCTCTTCTCTCATTGATCTTTTGGATAATTAGCGTATACACTGTTGGGTTTCGATTACACATCATATGCATCATATATCAGAAAATATGCAGCAAAAATTAAAATGAAACCCATAAAATATAGAATCAAACATGTGCCATTAGATATAGTTTAAAAAAATATGAACTTAAGATATGTACCTTATAAACTCCTTCGTTCTTCATTATCTCCACCTCTTCGGGTTGTTGTAAACCACAACAACTAAAGGAGGAAGTCTCTAATGACATCCACATGAAGAGCAAAGCCTGAAATCACTTAGGAAGAATGGTTAGAACATACACAGAGTGCTAGATTTGATGCATGTTCATGAGAGAATAGTTTAGAGAATAAGTGTGTGTAAGATGAACTTTTCACATTTCTCATTAGTTTTCTTACAATACAATGTACAAAAATGAGTGAGTTTCTGCCAACTTTTGTCCTCCTCTAACCCCCATCATGAATGGAGGAATAATGGGAATTAAGTGGCCATAATGGCCACTTAATTTGACTTGAAACGTTTGTTAAAAATTTGGAAATTTTCCAGGCTGGCAGCCATGCAACACTTGCTTTCTTTCATTCCTTTGCAACGTTTCTTATCACGATACAATCTCAAAATATTCTCTCATATCTTGGATCACTATCCAAACCCATTTTACTCATTCTTCGCATCTCCAATACGTGTGACACATTAGGTTCCCGATTATGTTGGCCACTTGAATTAACACTTAATTCAAGCAAGTCATGAGCGATATCTAGCAACACATCATAACTCCCCAATTGATTGGAAAGTCAGTGGTTTGACCATGAACCCTTCCATAGACAATGTTCCTATGCAATTCATCCTTTTACCGTCTATACTGAACTTGGTTCATAGTATGGTTAAAATGTCAACTCCCACTAGACTGACTACGTCACATCTAGCCCAAGTGATGTTAGTTCTTATCCCCAAGGCTCATTACTCAATTAGATATGTCACTAAAGACTATCTTCATGACATTTCCACTTTGGCCAGATATTCCTGAGTAATGACCCCAACAAGAGGTCATGGGTATCATCTCCTTCTATCAAGAGTGGTGAATCCTTTATTCGCTACTCAATTACCTTCGAATACCTCAAGTTGTACCCAATCAACACCCTATGAGCAACCTCTAAGAGACAACAAGGAATGGAGTCAAGGTACAGGATCAGTATCCTAGATATCCTCAAGCACCTCAAGTCTAAGGATGTTTTCACCATTGCTATGATGAGACTATCATTGACACTAGAATAGATTATCCATATGATTGTCTCATGGCAAGTCATCCATTATACTTACTACTCTTAGTAAGCATCCATATGTTAACTATAAATAACTCATGCTTACAACTTATGAGATCTACTACTTGATCTAATCAAGGAGTATAATATGTGCTAGTCCATGCGGATTAATAATTTCCTGTCTCATTAATCTTATGACTATAGATAATTTAGATACGAACGTAATTACATATGATAGGAATCTCATTATCATGATCTCATTATGATTTCCTTCATACTATGTAATGTATCAAAGACTTCATTAATTTGATTTAAGATCATTATCAATTCATAAAGAACATGAACATCAAATTAATGAAAATGCCTTTTATTAATCATAAAGCTTTTTTCAATAAGTGCTAAAGGTGATTTCCTTTAGAGCACTTCTTTAACATACACATATCTCACTGTAGGGGTTATCAACTATGAGGCCTTGGAACTTGAAATTTGTAAGACCACTCTCAACTAATTTCAATCTTACTAGAAAATGCACAGTTAATATAGAGTACTACTTAGCAGTGAAAACTTTGTATAATTTATACTATGCATTTCTCTAAGCACTCAAAATTGTAATGTTTTGTTAACATCCTAACTGTAGTGTTGCTTTTCTATAGTGAAGGTGGTGAGCAAATCCAAAGTTAACTCTTTGTAGGTGGGTTCCTTTATCTCGAAGAAGCAATCCCAACCATAAACACTGATCAACTATTGAACTACTTCACCATGTCTAGCCTATTCAAGCATCAACTAAATGATGTTTTAGCTATCAAAGTAAGGCTTTAACCTTAGTCCCTTGAACTCCATGATGTAAGTTGGCACTATGAACTGAATCATAACATGTGTAAGTTATGCACATTCCAGTTATTAAAGAGGTTGTTACAAAGTATCCAAATCGTTTGCCTTTTCTTTGGAACCTCTTTTTCTCACCTTAAGTGTGGTACCTTTGCTCTCTTCATCATTATCTGAAATATGAAGATAAATAAAATTTTCCAAACAAAGGGATTAATATACATCAATCAAACCACGACAAGTAAATAACAAAATGTAATCCAACATTCAATTGGTTATAGATTAATAACAAAAGTAAAAGGAAATCAAATTAATCCAAAACTATCATAATATAATGGTATTAACAGCCTAAAAACATCCTAATTATCAAAGAATACTCTATAATAACAATTAATTAAGAAAATTAAACTAAAATTTTCTAAACACACTAATTAAATCAAATAAACCAAAAATAAAAAATACATAAATATTATGCAATTAAATAGTACAAAAGCCCAATAAAAATGTCAAAAATGCATAAGCAATGGCAAATATGAATTCATAAAAACTCAATTAACATCCCATAAGGATTTAAATTCATATGAGTAAATCCATAATAGATACAAAAAATCCCTAAACAATTTGAATTCAATATGCAAAATAACCCAAGAATATTAATTATCAACCATAATTGTTCGAATCACTTGGGAGATCTTAAACAACTCCACAACACCCAAAGATTTATTCTTACACCTAACTTCCCCAAAACTATGTAATGACTCAAGAACAATTGAAACAAAGCATAAAACATACCTCAAATTGATGAAATTTCAAAAGGAATAGGTTGAAGGATGGTTTTCATATAAGGGTGTATGGATGAGCATTGCCTGAAAGAGAAAAATGAGAGAAAAAGTGAAAAAAATATATTCTTCATTGCGGGGTCCAATTTAAAAAAGATTTTGCTTAACACGATTATGTTGCTAAAGATAATGTTTAGTGGACATAGGTTTGCTTGGTTATAACATGGGTGTTTAAGATTTTTATATAGACATGTATCTTAATCATGTTTTTGTAAGGATCAACATGGGCTGAAACACGAACATGTGTTTAGGGCATGTTAAAACAAAAAAAAGATATTAAATTAAACAAGTGTGTTGTGACTTATCACGGACTGTGTTGACACCAAAATTAAAAACATATGAAATCTACATGGCCACTAATATGAGCTTGTAACTTTCTATAACTTTTTGTAAACAAGAAAAAAAATGAAACAAAATTCAGTATGGTTTGCCACATAGGTCCGTTGATTTATCTTACTATTTCTTAAGCAACTTACCTAGTTTTGGAAAGATGACCATGCTAATGGATGTGAAGGTGGCTTATAGTGATTTTCTAACAACATAACCACCAATAAGGTCACATTGATGGGCGTTTAACTTATTTTAACATTTTGGCACCTATTCCATATATGGAACATGGAAGCGTTTCTGATCAATATAAGTGTGTAGCTCAATGTAGCCATCAACATAGGCATGTTGATGAGTGTGTAATTCTTTGTTACTTTTCACCTTAGCCAAATTTTCCACTAGTTTCACTTGCAAATCAACAGATACCTAATCTTGAAAGACAAAAATGGCACCCATATTGTAACATCTCGTTACCCATGCTAGGGCTAAAATTGTGATTTATGGGAAATTTATGAGAAATTAGGAAAATGGACATCATGCATGAGTTAAGTGTGACATGCAAAATTTTCACATTCATATGACTGTACATGTATTCATTGACATTTTTCGAGTATAATTGGATTGGGTTGTGATGATTGGAAGTTTTTGAGAATTTGAATTTGTTTTATATTGGAAATATTATTGATTAGTGTGATTGTGATATTTTTGAATTTTGGTGAATTTCGAAAAATTTCGAAAATGAAAAATAGGAAAAAGGAATCAAAGATGTTTGGAGATAGTCGGATTGTAAAGATAGGAGTCAAAAAGATTAGTCCAAAAGGAACTTAGTTAGAGTTAGACCTTAGGAAAATTGACAAGTGTTAAGTACTTTATATTTTGTTAGAAAAGAGAGTTACTGTTATCTAAGAGTTAAAGGCTAAGTGTTTATGTCTTAGTTCTTCCTTTGAAATCACCTTCCCCGAAATTCTTCCCATATATAGAGTTTTTCATCGAAATCCTTCTGAGAGATTTCTTTGCTTTTCCTTTTCCTAAACAAATCCCACCTTGCTATTTGTCTATTCTGTTGAAGAAAGAACTGAATCTAGTCAATTTTCACAGTGAATATGTGATTTTTGCATGGAGCTTAAGGCTTGGGGATAATTGAAGATTGTGGAGTTTTCAACAAGTAAGTAGTGAATAAATCCTTTAGAGTTGTAGATTATGAAATGAATTTGATGAATTCACTATCATCTATATGAACATGGGGTTTACGAGTATATATTCATGAGCACTATGTTAATGGGATGAAAATATGGTTATAGCGTTATTTTAGTTTTGATGATTATTAGTGATCAGGTGATGTGGAAATGAGTTTTAGAGTTTGAAATAGCAATAAAATGGTGTATAAGATGAGTGTAGAAAATTAAAGAATGAAAAAATGGTATGCTCTGTTTTCTGTTTCTTCACTGTGCATGTATATTTATATATATAAGTGTATACGTGGGTAAGTGAAAGCTTTAGGGAGGATTAAGAAAATGAATTTTGAGTTGGGAATAATTGTAAAATGATGGTCTGAGATGGGAATGAGTGTATAAATGAAGTTTGAGAAGAAAATAGTGAATGTGATAAAAGTTCAAATTTGTAGAACATGAAGAGTGAGAAAAATGAATATCTGAATTTCTGATGATCTTGATAGACCATGGTTAATTTTGCTTTTTAGAGGTGGTGTGGATTGTGGTGAATGAGTTTAGTGAAGTGGAGTAGATTACAAATTGAAATGTTGGTTTTTGAAAGGTGGAAGTTGTCTGAAAATTCTAGGAACGAATAGTGAGAGTAAATTTTTTGATCTAAACTTTGGCGAATTTACTGTACTGATCTAGGCAGATTTTGACAAAATGGTCTTCATGAAAGTTATAGATATTTCTTTAGCTTTCCATTGATATAAAGTTTGTAAATTTCAGAGTTCTGGATCAAAAGTTATGGTGGTTTGAAGTTGAGATGTCGGTGGAGAAGAAGAAGTGGAACTGCACCGTCGTGCTTTTAGGGTTCAAAATCGATTTGCACCATCGTGCATAAGCACGACGGTGAATTTTGAGTATAGTGAAAATGCACCGTCGTGCATAAGCACGACAGTGACTTTGGTGATAAATGGGAAAATGCACCATCGTGCATAAGCACGATTGTGCATTTGAGGTTTTCCCTTTTTCTGAACAGTCTTGCTTCTTTTGACCATAACTTCTTCTCTAGACCTCCGAATGACTTGATTCTTGAAGCAATAGATTCCTTGCACATTTTTATATCTCTAAATTTTTTTTAGCATTTTGAATTGATTTGAAAAAGACTGATTGAACGAAAATTGAGAGAATCTATTGTAATGGTATGAACTGGTGTTGTTTTACTGAATGTACTTCGGTGTTTTAATTATGTCTGGATCTATAGGATTCTAAATGAGATGATTTTTTATTTGTAATAAACTATATAAATATAGTTACAAACCATATGAAAAAGTCGAATTGTGATTCAGTCTCTAAGATGTTCAATTTCTGGATGGAATTTGTATATAGTACACTGTTTTTGAATATGAACAGTCCGAAAATGTTTGAACCATATCTTCCAAATTACTTAACCAAATTAAGTGATTGTGGTGTCAATAAAAACTTAAAGACACTGGAGAATAACTTTTTAGAAGGAAGTGTTGCCTAATTTTGTCATCTACCTTATCAAATTAATTGTGCAAAGTTGTTGTATGTGTATTAGAAGAAAAAAATCTGAAGTGGTAAATGAAGTTATGAAATGGTTCTGACATTGGTTTATTATGGTCCAAATTATAAATACACATGGTCTTAATAAGAGCTTTGATATCTAAATGATTTGTTGATAAAGATCGCAATAAAGTACCCCAGAATGTCATTGAACATGCATTGTGCATATTTCATATAAATAGATGTGCATTAAGGAATACTTATACAATTGTGCAAAAGTGTGATATTTGTAAATGTGTTTTGTATGATATAGAGGAACTCATTGGACGCTGGTCGAACATTGCCAGACTATCTAGGCAATAGCATTTTGGAGCGTACTGTGAGTCAACCTAGATGAATTTCCTAGGATTGAATTGATTTGATTTGTTAAACTCCCAATATTACTGAATTCTTTGTGAATTATTTCTGAATTCCGGAATTGAAGTCCGAGGAGTTTAATAGTTGGGCATGTATTGGAAGTGTTTTGATTTGATATGAATTTTTTAATGACTTTTGATTCTCAACGAAAGTTGAATGGCGGACTTAGGTTCGATGACTGTGAAAACTTTGTCTTAGCATTTGTATTAGATCGTGATGTATGACATATTTAGTATTTGATACATTTCATAAAATGCATGCTCAAATAAAGGTATTGTGACTTGAGTAGCCAGTTTGAAGCACTTCCACGTAGAACTTTGCTCTGTGATATATGTTCTGCACGTAGAGCAATGCTCTGTGATTCTGTTTTGATTGAGCCCTATGGGCCAGTATTTGTATAAGTATGTGATAGGCACTCAGTCATAACAATAAGAACAAATGTGAGTTTCATTCATATAGCATTCATATAAGACTTAAATTCTTTAAATGATTTGCAAAGCTGAAATGAGTGACCATATGATATGTCATGTTATATGAGTATCTAAATAATAAATGTATGTTTAGAAGGAATATTTGTGAATATGTGATGTGTATATGTGATCCGGTGAAATCATCAATGATGGTTCACTCATTGAGTTCGCAAAACTCAACAAAAATTGCAATGTGATTTTTCAGGTATAAGACAGGAGGCCTAGTTCCTTAGTCAGGACTTAAGGAATCTTTTGGGTAGAGAAATGGCTCAGAGGTCTATCAACTAACACCAGAAGTGCTGTAACGTTTATTTTTGTAGCTTTGCTAGAACTGATAAGAGGTTTTATAAATATATGTTTAATGAGAACAGTGTAACCTTTGTGGGTGAATGAAATGTTTCATTTTCAAAGGAAGAATTTAACGACTTTACGTATGTATGATAGGTGATGCCATGTGTGAGTTGGATTTGTTTTTCTCCAGCATACCATTATCATAGGGTATATACCTAATTATCCTTCGGGTATTCGGGTATTTATCTTATGGTAGTGGGATGTTGCACATATAACCATAAACCAAGAAAAAATTTATACTAAACCACAGTTAACATACATATAAGTTAAAATATAAAAACTAAAATCTAAAAAACTAAAATAAAACTAATTGAAGCAAAATTGCTAAATTAAAATTTTAATTTGCCTCCTAGGAAGCACTTGTTTAACATCATTAGCTTAACATTCCCTCTTTAGCTTACCTTATCATTATTCTAGGGATTAAACTTCTCTCCTTAGACTAAACATAGCTCTAACAAGTCATCACTCATAATTTCTTAAACAACACCTACTCTTACAAAATTAACCATATCAAGAAAGTAATAAGTGTCATTATGTTCAAAAGAATGTCCCAAAGCTTTAGACATTTTGAAAGTAACCACTTCATCTCTAACTCTTAACATCAGTTTACCTTCAATTACATTAATTAATGCCCTAAATATGGATAAAAATAAAAGGCCGTATATAAAAGGTACTTCAACTTCCGCATCCATATCTAATATCAAAAAATCAACTAGGAATATGAATTTACAATCTTTAACCAATAAATCTTTAATGATGACCCTAGCATACTTGATTGACTTATCAACTAACCATGTGCTCATTTTTATTGTTTTTGGTTCTCCTAACACTAATTTCTTAAATAACTTTTAGGAATCAAGTTAAAGCTAGCCATAAGCAAGGACCATAGCCTTAGATCCTGAAGCTTTTTAGGTAGTTTGGTCCAAAGGATGGGCAAGCACTACTCGCTCTGTGTCATTATGGAAAGTTCCTCTAACTTCCTTTTTTTTAATAAAAGCTTCTTAAAAATTTTGGAATACTTTGGTATTTGCAAAAAAGTTTCAACGAAAGGTAAGTTAATATGCATTTTTTAAAAAAACTTCTAAGAACTTACCAAACTGTTCATGCATACAATCCCTCTTTAGTTTTACTAGATACAAGATGGTAGGATTTAACTTCTTCACTAAGGTTGCTCGCCTTCTTTATCTTATTCCTTTTCCTTTTCCTTTGTCTCAATCTTCTCCTCTTTAACTTTTTACTTTCCATATTTAACTCCCTGTCAAGTGAATACCTTGACGTGCTCCTTTGAGTTTATCTCAGCTCCTCTTTGTGGTCTCTTAAGATTCAACTTAGCAAGCTATTATATTTTATTCAATAAGTTGTATAAAAGCCTCTTAGTTCCTTAATGAAGCTTCATTAGCTAAAAACTGAATTTCAAATGCTTGAATAAACTTAGTCATGGTATCTTATAAGCTAGGCTTCTTCTTTAATGGTGGATGTTATTGCTGAAATCTAGATGGAGGTTTATACCTTTGTTACCCCTGATTACCCTAATAAAACTTTGGATGATTATTTTGTGCTTGAGGCACACCTATATATTTAATATGTTTAATAAAATGTGCTTAATTGATTATATATTTAATCCATAACACTTAGTGATTAATGCTATGAAATGCTTAAGACAATCACTTTAGTTCATATTTAGTTTTAGATACAATTCAGAAGCGAAAAAGCTAAAGTGAGTTGAAAGCACAATATTGAGTCTTCTTAAGATTTACACTCATTTATCTCCATGGAGCAAGAAGAAGAAGGATTAAAAGCAGGGGGATAAGAAAATGCAAAAACATAAGGTGTATAGCAGCTTACGACCATGAAAAATGTGTCATGGGCGTGAGACTGATCTCGGGCCGTGACACATGTTGCATGGGCATGAGGCTAATGTCATGCCCATACAATAATAGCTCACGGCTGTGAGCCAACCTCTCATTCCCATGAGTTTTTGTGAGCTTACCCAAACCCTAGTTTTTAATATAAGTAGACATGTTACGTGATGGCAAAAGCTATGTTTCATTAGGGGAAATCGTTTTAAATGTGTGAGCTCTCGGTTTTTGAAGATGGGGGTGACATACCTCATATTTTGGACAATTATGGAGGGTTGAGCTTCCCGACGTTGATTCGGAGGTGATATCAACGCCGAAGAACCAGGTTAAACATTTCATTGATTTTGTTATTCTTTCTCTCTTAGGTATTGATAATGTTATTTTATGTCTATTGTTTGGGTGTTATGTAAGAATGATTGAATGCTCTATTTGATTGTTTTAAGTATGAACCCATTGCTAGAATTTCAATATAATCCATCATTGTTATGTTAAGATTCATTTGTGGTAGCTAATGGTTTTTAATCATTAGGAATAACATTACCCAGGTTAAATGACCCGAGCTTGTGTGGTTGTTGCCTTGATTAATCTGCTTTCCTAACTTGTAATGTGGCTGTCTAATTAAATCTAGAGAGCTTGTTCTAGGTTGTTTGATAAGATTTAATTAACGAGCTCTTCTTAATTAAACACAACCTAAGGGAAAACCTGGGTTAACAGATCTTATTGTTAACCTAAGATTAATAGTTGCTAAGAGAGGTATGAGAATAACAATTCAATGAAGTATGCTCAATTGTGTGTAGGCTGAGATTGAACTGGTGACTAAGTCGCTAACTTATTCATCACTTTTCATTATTTTTATGTTGTTTGATTTAATTTGCTTTTGTTAGTATAGTTTCATTTTTATTTTCTTATTTGAGACCAAACCAAAGCCCCGCCAAAACGTAAACACCAATTCTTTTCATAACAAAAGCTAATTGAACACTCATTGATCTAGACTTATCACTAGCTATGGATTTAGGTCTATTTATTTTGTGTGGTGTTATGACACGCTACATCAATTTTGGTGTTATTGCTAGGGATTGCGGTGTTTTAGTTTTTATTCTTGATTTTAATTGGTGTTTTGTACATATTTGTTTATAATTAGTTTCTTTTCGATTATTTCTTGATATTTTCAATTTTTTTAGTGTTTGTGTGTTGAAAAAAATTTAAAAAAATACATAGAAGGAAGTAGTTTCTTTTATAACTCATATTCCCAATCCTATAGTTCAAATTGGAATGATCATACTAACTTTAGTTATGGATGGGATAACCAGTATTTCTCGTATATACTAGAATCTTCTTATCATGACTTATGTCCACCTTTAGAAGAATTAGTTAATATTGAACTGCTAACACTTTTCAATTTTAGCTGGTTGAAAGGCAATTTTGGCAGGATACAAGGTTTAGTGTCCAAGATGTGGAGAGCTAGCAAAACTCAGTTACATCTCTAGAAGAATTATTTAATGTTTATGCTGCTAATAATTTGCAAGTTCAGTAGGATATCATACAATTCCAGAAGAAATACAACATCTCAAATCCAGAACTTGGTAAGCCAGGTGGGTCAGCTAGCAGAAGCTATCAACCACCTAGTATCACAAAGCAAAGAGCTGTAACTATCTCAACTTGAGGTGTAAACAAGGGAAATTAGTGCAGAGACCTTACAAAGTGAAGAGTAGCTTAAGAATCTTAGGAATACTACTCAAGGAATTGCTTACGAAGAAGAAGTGGAGAAGGAGCTCAAAACCGAAAAGGATATATCATTTAGTTTGATCATAAATACTAAGTTCCTAATTTTTGTTAAAACTAACCCTTCACCTTTACTTGACATATTGACGAAATTGAATGAGGAGGAGAAAGGTGAAGGGGGATTCCAAGAATGCAAGGACTCAATAGGTATTGAGATTCTGAAGATAGGGAATATACTAAAAATGAGAGATCATCGACTTTGGCCCTAACCTGAAGAACTTCGTGTGGAGAAAGCACATGTGACACCTGAATATCTGATAAGTAAACAAGGAGTCGAGACAGTGATAATAAACTAAGGCGTTTCTTGGGAGGCAACCCAAAGGAAGTTTATTTCTTTTCCTCTACATTATTGCATTTTTTAGAATATGCATGTGTATTTTTATTTTTGTTTGTTTCTTACATGTTTTAAAGTTTTAAAATAAAGAGAGAGAGAGAATCAAATAAACACACAAACATTTTCTCTTTTTCTATTGGTTCTAGGACTATAGTAATGATTAGAGAGTGAATTGACTAGAAGAATCCACGACAACTGCGCATGTACTTTTGCTTTTGTGATTGGTTAAGATTCATTAACTTTAGAATAATAGTGACTAGTAGTAGAAACAAGCTAGTGAGATTTTGAGTCTTTATAGACTAACACATCCATATTAGTCTCATTGTCTTTTATTTATATGTGACTTTCAAGACATGTAATTTCTAACTTTTCTTTGATTTTCTATCAAGACCACATCTTTAACGCATGCATTGACATGAAAATGATATAGGCATTCTTTATTTCATAAGCTACATTAACCAAATAGCTTACCTGTTTTATGATTCTCCTTTCGATAAGCCCCTTGAGCTTTATTAACCTTTCTTTTTATGTTAACCACATTACATGCTTTAAACCTAACCAAATTTCCTAACCAAGCCTTTAAGCTAGTGGAGCATTTTTTTCTTATTTATGATTATAGATGTACAAAAGTCTAAGTGTGAAGGTGTGCATATATGGGTTGGGTATATTTTTCAAAATGTCATATTATAAATTCCGTTGGTGGTGTAGCTTCTTTCAATTTCTATTGAAAAAAAGAAGAAAAGAAAAAAAAGGAGAAAAAAATTTAAATAAAAGAATCAAGGAGGAAATTCATATGTTTTGCAAAGTTATTGATGATTAGTCCATCCTACTAAAGTTGCATTGAATGGATGATTTAAATACATTGCATATGAGGTAGATGTCGTTTTGGAAGGATCACTCCTTATAGTTTAAATGTATTGTTATCGTCAATTTTTATGAGTGATCCCTTCTAATTGAATATGCTTCATAGGGTTTGAGGTGTTAGAGCTTGAATTTAAGCAATGAAAGATGGTTTTTGCATTCATCATGGCCGACAGTACCCAGTTTTGAATGAATGTTAGATTTTGCGTTTGATGCTGTATTAAGTGTTACTTTTGTTTCACTAACTTTGATGACTTTTACACTACACTATCTAAATACATCTCATCTTAACCTTTTCCCTCATTACAACCTTGAAACGTCCTTTGATTCATGATGATGCATACGAATCTTAGTGATGGAGAAATGAAATGATATGCAAAGTTATGGAATGTCATGATTATGAATGGTTTTTGAGTGTACCTATGATATATCTTATTTAAACACATTTTGTCAAGTGTACCTTTAGATTACTCAGTTTCTAAAGGTGATGAATGTTGATTGATCATGAGTAGAAACATTGAATGTTGATTTCTTGCTATGGTTTTTGAAATTTATTCTTTTTTACTTATGACTATTCTTAGGAAATATGGAAAATGAACAAATTTTTTAGGTTTGTGACTTTAATTTTAAGGTTTTTCCCAAGGACGGTCAAAATCTAAGTGTGGGGGAAATTGATATGTGCTTAATGGGTTATACATTTATTCCATAACACTTAGTGATTAATTCTATGAAATGCTTAAGACGTTCACTTTAGTTCATATTTAGTTTTAGGTACAGTTCAGAAGCGAAAGAGCTAAAGTCAGCTAAAAGCATACTATTTGAGTCATCTTCCTAAGATACACCCTCATTTGTCACTATAAAGCAAGAAGAAGAAGGATTAAAAGAAGAGGGGACAAGAAAATGCCAAAACATGAGGTGTATAGTAGCTCACGGCCATGCACGAATTTGTTGTAGACATGGGACATCTCTCACGGCCATGACAAATGTGTCATAGGCATGAGACTCATCTCAGGCCTATGACACATGTTACATGGACATGACACTCATGTCACTCCCATGCAACAATAGCTCACAGTTATGAGCCAACCACTCATGCCCGTGAGTTTTTTCCAACTCACCTAAACCTAGTTTTTAATATAAATAGACAAGTTGCGTGATGGCAGAAGCTATGTTTAATTGGGGGAAATCATTTTAAGTGTGTAAGTTCTCAGTTTTTGAAGAAGGGGTTGACAAAACTCATATTTTGTGCACCTATGGAGGGCTAAGCTTCTCGACACTGGTTTAGAGGTGATATCGTCGTCGAAGAACCTGTTAAGCATTTCTTTCATTGATATTGTTATTCTTTCTCTCCTAGGGATTGATTACGTTATCCTATGTCTATTGTTTGAGTCACTACAACAAAAATGACATACAGTAACACTAGACAGTAACACTTTGACAATATGTTATAAAATACCTATCTATGGTAACATTATATCTTCAAATGTTATGATTCTTAATTTAATACGTAACACTTTATGATTTTATAACATATAATTTATCATTGATAACAATTTTTTTAAGTGTTACTAAACAATATAAAAGGTTACTATTTTAAGATGTTACGAAAGTGATGTAAAATAATGACACTTTATATATAAATTTATAACATTTTATATGAGTTATCTTAATATCATAAAATAATAACAATTGATTTGAGTTACCTTAGTAATATAAAATAATAACATTTCATATAAGTTACCTTAGTAAATGTAAAATAATAACACTTTAGAAAAGTTATCATAATAGTGTATTATAATAACATTATGTATGAGTTACCTTATTAATAAAATAATAACAATTTACATGAGTTATCTTAGTTATGTAAATTAATAACACTTTATATAAGTTACGTTAGTAATGTAAATCAATAACACTTTATA
>JAOTAX010000007.1:9618673-9639157 GCA_025629825.1 Erythroxylum guanchezii
GTGAAAGACCACTCACAACCTGTTGGAAAATTGTCACAATTGTGAGTGGAGCCAATTGCATGTCTCACGCCCATGCAGTCTTCTTATGCTTCTTGATAGCCCATTTCTCATGGTGATGCCAACTGCCATGCTTCTTTGTTACCAGCTCCCATGCCATGTTCTCATGCTTCTTGACAGCTCCCACGCACACAGCTCCTAAGCATGCATGCCTCTTATCCAGCTAGCTGCTTCTCACGGTGCTTCTCACACGCCCACGCATTCTTATTCCAGCCAGCTCCCATGCATTCTTCTCACGACAGCTGCCTTCTCACCCGTTCTTCTTATAGATAGCATCCATGCAAACCATGCTTCTCACGATCGTGAGAAGCTAGTCACGAGTGTGACATGTTAAGTCACACCCGTGAGGCCTTCTCACGCCCGTAAGAAATGCCAAGTGTACCTCGGTTAAACCTAGTTTTATTTAAAGGGAAATGGTAAATGACAACAAAAGAGGAGATATTTAGGACATAACCTAGCTGACATTTTTTCTCTCATTTCTCTTCTATTTTTCCATAATTGTTAAATTTAATGTTCTATTTCGATCCTTCAAAGTTTGGGCCATATCTCCTTGTTCTTCTGAATCTAAATCACTTGCAAATAACAAATTAAGTCTCGTAAGATTAATCTCGTGTCTCCTTTTTCTAGTTGCTTTCCTTAATTTCTTTGTGGTTTTCTTATTCTCCGGATCGAACTGTAAACCAAATTTAGAAGAATGAATATTATGCATAAACTAGGTGGTAAAAAAATCAAGAAAAACTAAACATAAAAATTTTAAATTTAAAAATTGTGTCAGAAACTAAAAATTGCCGAAAACTCTTAGAAACTGATCAAATTTGGCCTAAAACCACCAGCGCTAATGATCCAATAGATCAATTAGTTTTGTTCAAGACGTCTGTTACCTACAGAAAAAGGTATTTTGAAGCCAGAAACATATCAAAAATTATGCTAGACGAAAAATAATTTGACAATATTTAAAATTAAAATTAAAATTATTATTTTTTCTAATTAAAAATATATATGTTTTTTTTTCAGTTGTGGGTCGTAGCAAAAACACACAAAATCATATAAGACCCTTGCTCGATAACAATGCCAAAAATTTGATGAGTTTATCGAGGGCCATAAAAAATAAACCTTATTTCTAGAAATTAGACTTATAGTACTGGGAATAAGGGTCAATCCACAGAGAAAGGCAATTGAAAATGTATGTAAATTACTGCTAAGCTTGATAAGGGGTTTTGATTGTTGTGAATAAAATATAAAGCTAATAAAGCTAACCAATTAACCCTAAGATTTAGATGATCTAAGCCCAACATGAAAGACTTAATCTAACAACAATATTAGGCAATAGAAAGGCCAATAAATCAAAGTTCCTTTAATCACCAATGTTTATGAGAGGCTTAGGCTATTATTCTCCTTAATATTTAATAATTGTAAGGTTCCGATCATGCATCACATACATAATATATATCAAATATATGCAGCGGAAAATAAAACAAGACCTCAAAAACCAGATCTACTCATGCGTATAGATATAGAAAACAAAAACATGAAAAGTAAGATGCTTATCTACCTTTCCGACGATCTCATTGATTCTTTAATCTTTTCTGCGTTAGGTTGTCGTAAACCACAACGATCAACATAGACCATCTCTAATCAAAGTCCATACGAAGATAGAAGGATGAAACAATGAAACCTCACTCGAAGATGGCTAGAATTCTTTCTTTATGCTGGCAAAGATAAGAACTCCTGTGAGAGTTAGAGAGAAAGAGTATGGGTGTAAGAAAGAACCTTTCTTTCACTTGTGTCTTACACAAGATGCACAAAAATCATCTCTATTTTCTGCACCATTTGGCCTTCCATAACTCTATCATTAATGGAGAGTTATGGGAAGTTAATGGTCATGAATATCATGCATTAATGGAAGTTATGGGAAGTTAATGACCACGAATAACATGCATTAATGGAAGTTATGAGAAGTTAATGACCAAGAATAGCATGCATTAATGGAAGTTTTAGGAAGTTAATGACTAAATTGGCAGCCAACTACACTTGTTTCTAATCCATTCCATGCAACATTTTCTACCACGATCACATTGTGATACAATCCTGAAACACTCTCTCATATCTTGAATCACCATTCAACACCATTTTACTCATCCTTCAAATCTCCTATGTGTGTGACCCATTATGTTCCCAGTTATGTTGGCCACTTGAATTAACACTTAATTCAAGTAAGTCAAAGGCGGTATCTAGCAACATGTCATGACCTACAATTGACCAGAAAGTCAGTGATTTGACTACAAACCCTTCCATATGCAATGTTACCATGCAATTCGTCCTTTCACCATTTATACCCCACTTGGTTTAAAGTATAGTTAAAGTGTCAACTCCCACTAGACTGACTACGTCACATCTAGTCCAAGTGATATTAGATCTTGTCCTGAGGATCTCATTACTCTATGTATCATTGACGACTCTCTTCATGACACATATCTGTTCTGGCCAAACACGCCCGAGTAATGACCCCGATAAGAGGTCATAGGTATGATGGAGTGGTAATTCCTTTATTGGCTACTTAATTACCTCTGAATACCTCAAGCTATACCTAATCACCACCCTATGAGTAACCCCTGAAAGGTATTGATGAATGGAGTCAAAGCACAGGATCAATATCCGAGATATCCTTTAGCACCTCAAGTTAAAGGATACTTGCACAATTGCTATAATGAGACTATCATTGACAATGAACTAGAATATCCATATGATTGTCTCATAGTAGATCAATGCAATGTACTTACTACCCTTAGTAAGTATCTCTATGTTAACTCTAAACAAATCATATTTACAACTTATGAGATCTACTGCTTGATCCAATCAAGAAGAATAGCATGTGCTAGTCTATTCAGATTAATAATATCCCATCTCATTAATTCTATTACTAGGGAAAGTTTAGATACTAACATAATTACACATGATATGAATCCCATTATCATGATCTCATCATGATTTTCTCCATGCTATGTTTTGAATCAAGGACTTTATTAAATCAATTTAAGATCAACATCAAATCTATAAATGTATGAACATCGAAATAATGAAAAAGGCCTTTATTAATCATAAAATGATTTGTACAATAAGTGCTAAAGGTGATTGCCTTTAGAGAACTTCTTTAACAACAACACCAACAAAATTTCTAAATCCTAGTTTCTAGTTGATTAGTAGTAGATTATCAAACACAATTATCTAGAGCCTCATAGCAATCATGAATGATAATTATAATAATAAGCATGAAAGAACAATAGAACTCAAAGTCAAAATTAAAACAATAAACTCATTTAGATCTCATAGTTTTGACGTTCTGAGGTTTCAACTCCTTCGTTCAAGAATGAGATTAGCCATGCAAGGCCATAGAAGAAGCTTTATGGTGTGAAGAGAGGAGAGAGAGGTGTGTGTTGTGTAATTTTTTTGGATGTCTTCCCCTCCTCTTTTCATGTAATAAATCAGTAAATAGAAACTGTTATAAAATATACCAGTTGTTATAGCTATTACAAACTGTTGGCGTAATTATAGGGATTATACAACTAATGTAAATAATATAGTCATAGAGATTTTATCATAATCATAGGCATAACTTTTCTAGTTTAGCCTTTGTATTTTTATATAAATACCTGTATCATTATAATAGAGTACACAAAAAAAATCATTCTTCTTATAGTATTAGAGCCTAGTGGAGTTTCTAGGTCTCTTCTTTGAAAGTGTGTTGTTTTTCCCCTCCTCCTTCACAAGACTTTATGGGTGTCGATCGACCATCTCCTCAAATTTAGTCGTCGAATTTCTAGCACGTGACTCGCACATGCTGCCCAGTCTTAGATGTCATTTCCACGTGTTGGTGCAGGAACCGTTGTCTACCAAATCAGTTTCTTTCTCTAGCATCACCTCCTTTGTCCCTGTCTGAACATCTGGTCAGTTTCTTATAAGTAATGCTATTTTTTTTAATGGGCGATAGTTCTTAGCTCCCTTCTGTTTCTTCCAAGTGTGAGTGTTTTTGTTTCTATCATTCGTTTCCTTCTTTATTTGCTTAATATTGTCACTTGGGACTAATTTAAAGTGGCTGAGAGTAGTGATATGGGTAGGGATAAGAAGACTATTAATGAAATTACATTGGGTTCATCCAAAATTACTGATAGAAAATTGACTGGAAAGAAAAATTATGCATAATGGAAAAGGACTTCGTAGATTTGTGACTAGTGTAGATTTGGAAGATCATCTAACTAGTAATCCACCTCCTAAGATTGATGTTGTTGCTCGAAAGAAATGGTTAATGGAGGATTATAAATTGTTTAATCACATCCAAAATACTCTAGACCCAACTATTGATGGTGTTGTGAATCATTGTGATAGTGTCAAAGAAATACGGGAATATCTGAATTTTCTGTATGCTTGCAAACAAGATTTGTCTCGTGTTCATTAATTATTGTTAAAGATATATCGAGCATAAAAAAAGGTCACTCCATGTTTTAGTACTATATTGAAGTGAAACAAGCCTTTGAAGAAAAGTGAGCTATGTTTCCGATTGTTGTTAATATAAAGCAAATGCAAAAACAAGAGGAGCAGATTATAGTACAGTGTTTCTTAGTAGGGTTGAGTTCTAAATATGTCGTGACATGCACACAATTGTTAACTAGTGAGACACTTCCTTCCTTTACAAAAATATATGCCTATTTGCCTCAAGTTTGTAAAGATGGTTATGTGACTTCTGATATGGTGTCCAATGACTTAGTGGCATTGGTGAGTAACATTTCAAATAATAATCACAGTGGCAAAGGTGGAAACAATAGTAGTTCTATTGTTAGAAACAGTAGCACCCCTCACACCTGTAATTACTGTGGAGTTGAGGGACATATCAAGGAGAATTGTGTGAAATTGCATGGTAAGCCTCCGAAATACTCAAGTCAGAATGATAGTAGAAAATTTGCAAATGTGGCTGCTCAAGATGACATCCTACCCCTTCCTCAGTCATCCTTGCCTTCTATCACAATTTTAGTGGATGAATATACTCGTTTAACCAATGCCTATTAACAAATTTTGACCACTTGTGATTCGCAACAGCCAAACTCTGCAATATAAGCTTTGGCTAATACAAGTAACCCTACTACCTGTCTCTCCACTCTATCTCGTAGTTAGGTTATTGACTCAGGTGCTACTGATCATATGGTCGACAACACAGGTATCCTCTCTTCATTCAAGTCTACTACTAATTTACCTTGTGTTACTTTAGCCAATGGATTTATCGCTTCTATAATTGGGCATGGGATAACAAACTTAACAAAATCTCTCCCATTATCATTTGTTTTATGTTTATCACAATTCCTTTTTAATTTATTATCTATCAGCCAACTCACTAAAGTCTCAATTGTTGTGTTGTTTTGTATCCTGATTATATCATTTTTAGGATCTTGGGATGAAGCAAATTATAAATAAAGGGCATCTGGTGAATGACCTGTATGCTCTTGATTCGTCTTCTGAACCTGTACCTCGATCGATTGCTTACACAAGCTCATCTTCCCTTTTGTAGCTTCATTATTTTTTTTGGTCATCCGTCTCTCACAATTTTACAAAACTTATATCCTAGTCTTAAATGAGAATCTACCTTGGAGTGTGAAGCTTGTTAATTTTCTAAACATCATTGAGTATTTTATTCTCCTAGACTAAATAAACAAGTTGAGTCTTTTTTTACTTAGTGCATACTGATGTATATGGTCCTTGTCCTATTCCATCCAAATCTAGTTTTCGTTATTTTGTGAAATTTATTGATGATTATTCTCAGATTACTTGACTTTATCCTATGAAAGCTCGATTAGACTTGTTTACTATATTTTGTGCCTTTCACTCTGAAATTAAGACTAAATTCAACAAATCCATCTACATTTTGAGAAGTGATAAAGTTAAGAATATGTTTCCCATACTTTTCAGTCTTATCTCTCTCATTATGGTATTATCATCAGTCATCTTATATTGTTACCCCTCAACAAAATGGTGTAATAGAGAAAAAGAACCATCACTTATTAGAAGTTGCCTAGGCACTAATGTTCCATATGTAGGTCCCAAACATTTTCTGGGCCGATGCTATCTCCACTGCTTGTTTCCTAGGCAACTGAATGCCTTCTTCTGTTCTTGCAGTCAGATTCCATATTCCCTTCTCTTTCGCTCATATACATTATTCCCTCTTGCTCCTTAAATTTTTTTAGTGTACTTGCTTTGTTCAATACATGCGACCTCAGGCCTCAAAATTAGATCCTAAATCTTTTATGTTTGTTTTTCTGGGATATTCTCTTGCCCAAAAAGGATATTGTTGTTACTTTGCTTCCTTAAGACGTTACTTGGTCTCTATTGATGTTACCTTTTGAGACAAGACCCCCTTCTTTGGTTCTCCTGTGCCCTCTTCTTCGTACTTTAGCGATCTAAGGGACAATTTTCTTATTTATATTGTCAATGAATAGGTAGTTTCTCCTCCCTCTCGGCTTGTGATTTGTCAGATTTATTCTTGACGTGTGTAGCATTCTATTGAGGCACCTCCTATAGGCTAAGACATGGACCTAACCCATTCTACTTCATCTCCAGATTCCTCACCACTACCTGATGCTAGCCTTTACCTTCCTATTGCTCTTCATAAAGGTAAACATACATGTACTTACCTTGATTCTTCTTTTGTATCTTATCATGCTCTATCTCCCTCCTCCAAGTCTTTTGTAGCTTCTTTAGACTTTATTGCTGTCCCAATGTCCTTTGCTAAAGCACTGGCTCATGATGGATGGCAAGATACAATGAAAGAAGAGATGATGGTAGAGCATACTCATACTTGGGATCTTATGCCTCTTCCTTTAGAAACACGAGCCATTGGCTGTAAGTGGGTGTTCACTGTTAAAATGAATCCTGATGATTATGTTGCTTGATTAAAAGCTCGGTTGGCTGCTAAAGGATATGCTCAGACATATAGGGTAAATTATTCTAAGAATTTTTCCTAGTTGTAAAACTTTCTTCTCTCTAACTATTTATCTCCTTAGCTTCCATTTACAATTAGGCACTTCACCAACTTAATGTGAAGAATGCATTCTTATATGGGGATTTATCTGAAGAGGTTTAGATGGAGCAACCACCTGGATTTGTTTCTCAAGGGAAGTTAGGGAAAGTGTGCAAATTAAAAAAGTCTTTGTATGGCTTGAAGCAATCTCATTATGCCTGGTTTGGAAGATTCAGTACTGTAGTGATTGAGTTTGGCTTGCGAAGAAGTGCATATGATCACTCAATGTTCTTTGCAACATCTAGTTCTGGGTGCATTTTACTAGTTGTATATGTAGATAATATAGTGATCACTGGAAATGATGAAGCAGAGATCATAAGACTAAAAGCATTCCTTGAGACTTGTTTTCAGACAAAGGATTTAAGGCCATTGAAATATTTTTTAGGAATTAAAGTTTCTTGCAGTCATAAGGGATCTATCTATCTTAAAGAAAATATTGCTAAGATTTATTAAATGATGCTGGTTTTATTGAGGCAAAGGCATGTGATTTCCCCATGATACCAAATGTCAAGATGGAGACTTACTTGAGAATCCTGAAAAGTATAGGAAGACTGTAGGAAAATTGAACTATCTTACTATGACTCGTCATGATATTTCCTTTCCAGTAAGTGTTGTAAGTTAGTTCATGTCATCTTTTAGAACCTCACATTGGGATGCTGTTACTCATATTTTGAGATATCTAAAAGGAACGTCAAGATATGGAATCTTGTATCAAAATTATGGTCACCACACTATAGAAGGTTTCTTAGATGCTAACTATGCAGGAGATCTTTTAGACAGGCACTTTATCATAAGTTACTATGTTTTTGTTGGAGGCAATCTTGTTTCTTAAAAGAGTAAGAAACCGAGTGTTGTATCTTGATCAAGTGCAGAATCTGAATATAAGGCTATGGCACAAACTACTTGTCATTTAATTAGTGAGATTGGGTTTGTTTAATCTAAACCAGTGAACTTATGGTGTGGCAATGAAGCAGCCATCTATATTGCAAATAATCATGTGTTTCATGAGAGAACCAAGCATATAGATGTCGACTGTCATTTTACTCGAGAAAAGCTAGAAGATGGATCAATCTTAACTCAACATGTCAGAATAGGGAGTCAATTAGTTGATGTGTTCACCAAAGCATTATTGGGGAATTGGGCTAATTATATTTGTAACAAGCTGGGCATGATCAATATCTATGCTCTAACTTAAGGGGGAGTGTTACAAAATATAACAATTGTTATAGCTGTTACAAACTGTTAACGTAGTCATATGGATTATACAACTAATGTAAATAACATAGTCATAAGGATTTTAACATGATCATAGGGATTACTTTCCTAGTTTAACCTATGTATTTCTATATAAATACTTGTATCATTATAATAGAATACAGAAAAAATCATTCTTCTCAGAAACCTAGAAAATCTCCTAAAGATATGCCAAACATTCTCTCCAAAAAAAAAAACAAATTAAGAAAAAAATCCAAATAATAATCTTTTTGGCTGAGGAGAGTGGCCTTTCAGCTGATAGTTCATGTCCAAGTTAGCTTACGAAGCTTCCTTAGTTATCTCCTTAATTATTGTGTAGCAATCTCGCAGGTTTGGGTCAGATCGGTGCAGCGACGTTTACTTCTAGGCTAATTTTGGACCTCTTCTAGTCAGAATCACAAAAAACTCAAAACATGAAAGTTATATTTTTCTTCGTGGGCTTTTCAACTCCACTTAAATCATCTAAATTAGAGTTCATATGTGAAAGTTATGACCCAAATACGATAATGTGTCAAAACTGTCCAAATTTACGCAATTATCTCATTTTGCTCCTTTTGCTTCTGTAACACACCTAAATCAAAAAATACACATAATGAATACTTGTATGCTAGGAATAAACATAAAAGACTAAGGATTAGTGAAGAAAAATTCAATATCATACTTCTTATCAATACGTAATCCTAAGAAATTAAAAAAAAAAGAAAAGAAGGAAGTTTGGACATAAAGCTGAAGACACATAAATCAAAACATTAACTTCTAGTTTTCTTTAGTAGTAAAAATGGAACTAAGTATTAGGTAAAATTAAAAAAAAAAGTAGTTTAAAACGAGGATTTTTTAAATTTTAAGTTAACATCAAAGGCAATAAAGGAAAAAAATAAAATTAAGAGATTCCAAAACTAATAAAAATAATCCTAATAAAGAGAAGCTTTTACCTCACTTTTTTTTTGCAATAAAAGCTTAACTATACCACCGAATATTGATGTTCAACAGTAAGGGGTTGATCTTCGCTTAAGTAAGGTCAGGAATTCGAACTCTGCTTGTGAATGCAGCGGTATTAAATACTTAGTGGTAATGTTGTACTACCCCTTGAGGTCCTACAAGACACGAACGAAGATTAATTTGAACGTGGTAATGATTTAAAGGTGCCTGTGACAATTCAGTCTACCTAGAAGATGGGTTAACTATAAAAAAAAAAAGCTTAACTGTAGGCTTCAAAGACTAATCAGTAGTCTATAGAGTTATATTAAACAGATGACCAATCATTCCCACTCAGATCTTCTGTCCCATTACCCCTATCTCATTCCATCTTATCCATCCATTTATATAAGACCCTATATAAATAAATAACTAAGATAGAATAGGATAAAGTTGGGACAAAAATAATGGGATAGAGGATCACGTCCGCAATCATTGACTAGAACCTAATCAGTCATGTTAACTTGTAACTGAAAGTCAGATGACCTCAAGCCCAAATTTATTTAAAATAAATAAATAATTCCTATTTGGTGCTTTCAATCCAGCAATTTTTATTTTCCAGGTCCACTTAGCTCTCTTTCGATCAATTGAAGAAATTTAAGAAAACCTAACAATTACTTCAACACAAGCATTAGACTTTGATACAATCCATTCCTTAACAACAACAGATTCAGACTCTTACAAATGGGAAGCCGAGGGTTGGATTTGTTGGTGCTGCCAGAAGATTGCATAGAGAACGTTCTCTCATTGACGGGTCCTCGGGATACTTGTCGATTGTCTGTTATATCATCTCTGTTCAGGTCGGCGGCGAAATCCGATGCTGTTTGGTAGAAATATCTACCGCCGAATTATCGATCAATAATTGCTAGGTCCACTGATCCCTCTATGCTCACACGCTTCTCTTCTTTGAAGGACCTCTATTGTAGCCACTGTGACAATCCTATTCTGATCGACGACGCTAAGTTGGTAAATTCTCTCCTCTCTTATTGTTATTTTTCCATGTTTCATATAATTATTTACCCTCCAATATTTATTTCTTTCATCTATACTTGTAACAATTTTTTTTTTTCGATCTCATTGTTGGACCGTCTTCTGTATTTATTTCGCGTCCTATGTTAGATGTGTACGCCCAGTAATGATTCATCCATTTTTTCCATGGCATTTGAATTTGAAGAGCTTTTCGTTGGACAAATCAACTGGGAAGAAATGTTACATGCTCTCTACAAGGAACCTGGTGATTATTTGGGGTGATACTCCTTGGTATTGGAAATGGACTTCTGAACCTGAATGCAGGTATATCTATCTTCCTCTAATATTGAGTAGATTGACGGTCCAATTGTTCACCTTTTGAGTAACTTGTATATATTGTTGAAATTTACTATTGTTATTCTTCAAACAGATTTGGAGAAGTGGTTGAACTTATTTCAGTATGTTGGTTGAAAATTCGTGGCAAAATTAGTGCTTCTTTGCTATCCCCAGCAACATTTTATTCAGCCTACCTGGTGTTTAAATTAACTACTAAAACCTATGGATTTGACGATCAACCTATAGACGTTTCAATAGGACTTGCTGGAGCTGAAAGTCCCACGCCAACTGTTTATTTGGATGCAGGGAGAGGGCGGAGTCAGCGATACCAAACTGGACGAAGGAGGATTGGATTAGGAAGCCGGAGGTGTATGTCTGGAATGCAAGCAGCAGTGCCTGTTGTAGAAAGTGATGGCCCTTACCCAAGAGAGAGGAAAGATGGGTGGCTTGAGATTGAATTGGGTGAATTCTATAACAACGAAGGTGAAGATGGGGAAATTGAAATGAGTGTATTAGAAATTAAAGTTCTTTACGGGAAAAGGGGACTTATTGTTCAAGGTATAGAAATTAGGCCTCGGGGGGTTGAGTGGCTGGAAGATTGAATTTGTTGAACTACTTGGATAAGTTATTTGAGATTGGGAATTCAAAATGTACCTGTATTAGATGTTAAAGGAACGTATGGGCAAAGGGTTTTAGTGTTCTTATTACTATAATGTTTGTCGTAAAAGAGCTTTAGCCGTTTCTACAATAAGTATATACAGTATGGTTTCTTGTTACATTTTCCTTGATCTTTTACATTTTCCTTTGTATGGAAAACTAGCAGAGTAAAACTAGCAGGTGGGTTGAATAGTCTTCTTGGCCGAGGAGAGTGGCCTTTCAGCTGATAGTTGATGTCCATGTTGGCTTAGGAAGCTTCCTTAGTTATCTCCTTAAATATTGTGTAGCAATCTCGTAGGTCTGGGTCGGATAAGTGCGGCAACGTTTACTTTTGGGATGATTTTAGACCTCTTCTATTCAGACTCATAAAAAACTTAAACCATGAAAGTTATATTTCTCTTGATGAGCTTTCCAACTCCACTTAAATCATCTCAATCAGAGTTCATATGTGATAGTTATGACTCAAATACGATAATGTGTCAAAACTGTCCAAATTTACGAAATTATCTCATTTTGCTCCTTCAATTTCCATAACACACCTAAATCAAAATATATACACATAATACTTGTAAGCTAGGAATAAGCATAAAAGTTTAGAATTAGTGGAGAAAAATACAATATTATACTTTTTTATCAATACTCAATCCTAAGAAATTAAAAAAATTAAAAAGAAGAAAGTTTGGATGAAATAGAAGACACATCAATCAAAACATAGCTTCTAGTTTTCTTTTGTAGTAAAAATGGAACTAACCATTAGGTAAATCTTAAAAAAAAAAGTTTCAATCTAGCAATTTTTACTTTCCAGGTCCACTTAGCTCTCTTTCAATCAATTGAAGAAATTTAAGAAAGCCCAACAATTACTTCTACACAAGAATTAGACTTTGATACAATCCATTCCTTAACAGCAACAGATACAGACTCTTACAATGGGAAGACGAGGGTTGGATTTGTCGGCGCTGCCAGAAGATTGCATAGAGAACGTTCTCTCGTTGACGGGTCCTTCGGATACTTGCCGATTGTCGGTTATATCATCTCGGTTAAGGTCGGCGGCAGAATCCAATGATATTTGGCAGAAATATCTACCGCCGAATTATGGATCAATAATTGCTAGATCCACTGAGCCCTCTATGTTCAAACGCTTCTCTTCTTTGAAGAAACTCTATTTCAGCCTCTGTGACAAACCTATTCTCATCGACGACTCTAAGTTGGTAAATTCTCTCCTCTCTTATTGATATTTTTCCACATTTCAGATAATTATTTACCCTCCAATATTTATTTCTTTCATTTATACTTGTAACAAAAGTTTTTTTTAAATTTTTTTGGGTCTCATTGTTGGACCTTCCACTGTATTTATTTCGCGTCCTATGTTAGATGTGTACGCCCAGTAATGATTCATCCATTTTCTCCATGTCATTTGAATTTGAAGAGCTTTTTGTTGGACAAATCAACTGGGAAGAAATGTTACATGCTCTCTACAAGGAACCTAATGATTAGTCAGGGTGATACTCCTAGGAATTGGCAATGGACTTTTGAACCTGAATGCAGGTATATCTATCTTCCTCTAATATTGACTACATTGAAGGTTCAGTTGTTCACCTTTTTCAGTAACTTGTATATATTGTTTAAATATACTATTGTTATTCTTCAAACAAATTTGGAGAAGTGGCTGAACTTATTTTAGTATATCGGCTGGAAATTCGTGGCAAAATTAGTGCTTCTTTGCTATCCCTAGCAACATATTATTCAGCCTACCTTGTGTTTAAATTATCTACTGAAACCTATGGATTTTTCGGTCAACCTTTCGACGTTTGAATGGGACTTGCTGGAGCTGAAAGTCCCACGCGATCTGTTTGTTTGGATATAGGGGGAGAGCGGATGCTGCGATTCCTAAGGCGACGACGGGGGATTGGATTAGTAAGTCGGAGGTATATGTCTGGAATGCAAGCACCAGTGACTATTGTAGACCGTTGCCCTTACCTAACAGAGAGGAAAGATGGGTGGTTTGGGATTGAATTGGGCGAATTCTATAACAACAAAGGTGAAGAAGGGGAAATTGAAATGAGTGTATTAGAAAGGAATATATTTGACGGGAAAAGGGGACTTATTGTTCAAGGTATAGAAATTAGGCCTGTGGGGTATGAGTGGCAAGAAATTTGGAATTTTTGAACTACTGCGATAAGTTATTTGAGATTGGGAATTCAGAATGTACCTGTATTAGATGTTAAGGGTGGGTTGAATTGGTGAAGAGACGTTAAACGTATGGGCAAAGGGTTTTAGTGTTTTTATTACTATAGTGTTTGTCGTAAGAGAGCTTTAGCCATTTCTACAATAAGTATATAAAGTATGGTTTCTTGTCACATTTTCCCTGATCTTTTACATTTGCCTTTATATGGGAAATGAGATAAATGATGAGTCCCCTCATCCGTTGATGTTTCTTAAGATTCTTCGTGTACATTGAACGATAAAGAAAGAGTGGCAGAAGACTTCCGTTTAGGCCTTTGCTAGACAGTGTCCACTTGACAGTTTCAAATCCTCTTTATAGCTTCTTCATCGACAAACATGGTAAAAACGCCTTGAGCTGTTATTATTAGCAAAGATTACCGTGTGACCATCGGAGCTAAGAATCATTTCTTTTTGTGTGTTTATCAACTCTCCAACTTCTAATTGCAATTTAAAAACTTAAAATTGATCACGTATAAAGATATTTAATAAAAAAGAATTAATTAAATAAGTTAAACTTTACTGACGTCAGTATAACATTTATTAGATTAATGTGTTCGTAAAGGGTACTGTAAATAGTTGCTGGGTATATGAGATTTGATTTGAATGACTAAATTTTCAGTTTTAACTAACTTGGGGGTACTTCTTTTGTCCATAACCCTCTACTAGTTTCCTAAATGAGAAAGAAACCAAACTTAAGCATATTTCTATATGGGTTTTGGTTTTATCTCGTCTCCTTTTACAAGTCATTTTCTTCTTGTTTACTGTCCACAATCTTATATAAAAGCTTTCAATACTACAAATATACAAGTCGTATTTTATAATATAAAAGGTGTCATTCTCACGAGGATTGATTAGTTACCAAACAAGTTGAATAGACTTATCTAAGGTAATAAAAGGTTGAATGAATTGAATTTAACTAAATTAGCTGGAATATAAATAAATAATAAAATTAAACAATTGAATAATTGAAGCTACCAATAAGAATGGACTTAATCAATAATGAAAACTTAAGGGTTATTCTATTCTTCTTTTGTCTTCCTTTTATCTTGATAATTCAATTATGCTTGATCCTAGATATTCTAAGGTTTTGATTACTCTCTTTCAAGATCTAATCAAGTAATCCCAATTGAAATAGAAAACAATAGAATTGTAACCTCTCAATTCACAAGACTATTCCTAACTAGTCAATTGGATTTGAAGCAATCCTAATGATAATTCACTCACAATTAAGATTTTTCTTCAATTATTTATCAAATAAATTATTAATGCATGTTTAGGTTAGGTTTCGGTTATTTAGTTAGATATTTTTGTTTTGAGTGTTTTGGGAGTTAGAGAACACTTTTGAGCTTCAATTTTATGTTTTTTAGGTACCTTGATGTGTTTGCTAGTATTTCAAGGCAAATATAGAATAGAGGAGATTTGGAGAAAACCCAAAGAAACAACTAGGCCCACGATCATGGCCTAGAAGCTACGATCGTGACAGAAGCATCAGAGAGGAGCCACAATTGTGACAATTCTACCACGATCGTGATAGAAGGCTCATTCAATAGGACACGCGGACAACCTTCCTAACTCGGTTTTTCGAGAGACTTTTTCAATTTTTCGGATCTTTCAGACTCGGAAAAAAGCCTTAGGGTTGCCCAAATTAGAAAAACCTATAAAAAGGTTAATGAAGAAACCCTAAGGGACCTCCAATATGTCACTTTGGGAAAAGACTTCAAGATGAGAGAAGAAGAACAGAGAGAAAATGGAAGAGAGGAGAAAGAAGCAAGTCTTCATAGCTGCTGCTTTCCCGAAGTGTCCCAATCCCCATTCCACGTGTATTTCTTTTATCTTTGTTTTCATTTTCTTGAATGTTAAGATGAATACAAATATGTTTATGGATTTGAGTTTGATTAAGAAGTTCTAACTTTCTTCCGTGATTTTACCTTGTTATTGTTAATCTATTTTCTGGTATATGCTTAGGGTTCAACCCTAATTTAAATATTACATATACATGTATAACATTATCATCTATACACGAATTGATATTTGTACGAATTACAAAGATAGCATATGCACTCAATTAACTTATTCCAAGGTATGAAAGAAGTTAAGTGAACATGATGTGAATTGTGATTTAGTATGTCGTGAATTTTGTTATATTTGGATTTCAATTAGTAAATTGAGATTAAATGTTATTAATTGGGAGATTAATGGATTAAATGTGCATTTGGACTAGGAAAAATACCAAGTGGCTAGATAAATTGATATACGAAAATTTTGGATGATTTAGCCTATAATTAAGTGACATTTGAAATAATTAAATGAGTGACAAATGGACAAGTAATTAATTGCCAAATGGATCAATCATTGTGAGACAAATAGGCTGGTAAGTTGATGACAAATGGCATAGTTGATTAATGGACAAGTGACCTAGTTAGTTGGAGACATTTGGCAATACCTATGCTTGATAAGTGCTGAACATGCCATAAGGCATATGGCTATTTAATTACATGACACCTAACACCTTAGTTGGTGAGTTTCTATAGGAGTAAGTTTTGTTAATCTCATTTCTCTTAAGTTTCGTTCAGCTCATATCTCTTTTTCTTTTGAGTTGAAATTGGAGTTAAAAATGTAAGTAAATGATTAGTGTTTATAAAGAGTTGATAATGATGAATTAGGATGAATTATATATGATGTCAATGATTGATTGTGCTGGAAATTTTTACACGAACTTGGAAGTTTTCTATTTTGTTTTTGACATATGAAAACCATGGGATACAGATTGATTCATCGATGAATTAGGTCTGAATTTTAAGTACAATGAAGGTGGATTTATACCAAAGAAAGATGTTAATTTGATGTTCTTGAATTGGGAAAGAACTAGGACTATATGCATAATAATGTAAAAGTTTCAGGTTTGATAATTTGTGAGCTGTTAATTGAATAATTTTGAACTAGAATAAGAGAGGTTATTGATGAGTAATTGGAGTATGATTCAGGCCTAATAGAGGTATAATTGATGAACTATAAAGAGGCTATTTAACGTTGGTATTAAGTGTAAACAAAATGGAAAAATTAAAAGCTGGAATATGTTAGCTGTAGTATTTTTACTGAACATACATCAAAATTTTAGCTATAACTTGATCTGTAGATATCCAAATGATATTATTTTATGTTTATATTAAATTAGATACATATTGCTATATTTTTCATGAAGGAATTGAATTTTAATTCTGTCTCTAAGAGTTTCAAACTTTGGCTTGAAGTTGAGTTTTTGGATTCTGCCACTATTTGAGAATAGTCTATATAATTTTGGGTATAATATGCAGAATAATGAACCAAATTGTATGAAATTTAGTTCGTTAGAAACTTAAGACGTGTGGGAACATTTCTTTAGAAGAATGTATTGCCTAATTACTTCATTTTACTTATCAAAATGGCCATGGAAAATTGACTTGAAACCTTCCTAAGAAATCTGGAAAACTAATGAAGGAATTGAATGGGAACTTTCGGATAACCCATCCCATGATTGTGGGAAGCCCTATATGATTGTGGAAATTTCATGGAAGTAAAGAAAATGTTCTTTTGTGTGATTCTTGAACTAATTAAGGATAAGGTATTTAACTATGATGCATTTGGACTTGATTAAGGTTTAAAAAGAACATAATTTGATGTTAGAAAAGTTGGTTAAATGAGTAATAAGTCTTGATTGATAATTGATGTTATACTTCACGGAAAAGAATGTTGGATAATAATGCATCTAAATTTGGAATGAAGGGGTGTTAAAGGAATGAAGATATTCATATGAAAGCAAATGTATTCCAAAGGATATTAATAATGCATTAAGAATGAATGAATAAGAATTATGAATTATGTGAAATTTTTGTAATGCTAGAAAAGAGTTAGTAAATATATGGTTAATAAATGGAGCATGATCAAGTCTACTTAAGGTATTAATCTAAATGCAAACAAGACATATCCAAGTGACAATATATGAATGATTATGAATTAGGATTAAGGAAACATATCCGGGATATTCATTGGGCATGCATTGAACATGACATATGAATATATGTGCACAAATGAATAAGTATTTGACTGATCGACTTTGTAATGTGAATTATGTATGAATTTTATGATTTTAAATGCTCAAGTCAGATGCCATTTAGACATTACCAGACCATCCAAGCAATAGCATAAATTGGAGCATACTATGAGTCAACCTAGACGATCTTCCTAGGATTGATTTATTCTGTTTAACTTCCAATTATTGAATTATTTGTGATTTGTTTATGAATTCTAGACTTTAATGGTCCGAGGAGTTTGATATTCGGGAATGTATTGGAAGTGTTCTTTTTGCATCTGAATTCTAAATGATATCTGTATACTCAACAAAAGTTGAATGCCGGATTTAGGTCCGATGAATATAAGATTCTGTTTATGCATCATAAGTAAATGTTTTGATGGCATATTCTATTATTTGATGCATTTCATAAAATGCATGTTCAAATAAAGGCATTGTGATCAGAGTAGCCAGTCTAAAAGAGCTTTAAGCTTATAATTCTGCTTATAGAGCTTTGTTCTATGATTTCTGTATCTGACTAAGCCTAATGGGCCAGTATCTGTATCTATAACTAAAAGGCGCTCGATCATAACAAATAATAATGAATCTGGAGTCCCATATGCATCTGCATTTGTATATTTATGATTATGAAACATTTTCTAAAATTGTGATGATAAAGTGATAAGCCATGATAATGTGATTGATTGGGTTATGCATGTTTTGAAAGAATGTATGTGAGATGTGTGACGTTCATTATGTCTTATTGAGATGGAAAATGTTTGTGAAATTGGTTCGTTGTGTGATATTTGTGTATTTGACTTAAGTAAGATCATCAATGATGGTTCACTCATTAAGTTCGCAAAACTCATCAAAAATTACCACGTGGCTTTTCAGGTACAAGTCAAGAGACCTAGTTCCTAAGATTTTCTAGAGGAACATTTTGGATTAAGATATAGTTCAAAGATCTGTCAGCTAACATAGGAGGAGTTGTAGATTGTATTTTGTAGTTTCTTTGACTTATAGAACTTTTGTATAAAGGATTGTAAACTTTCTCATGTTTAGTAATGCAAATATTTGTTTTAATGACTACAATGTAAACTTTTGTGTATGAATGAGATGAAGTGTTGCTGTTTCAAGTATTATGCATTCTTTATGATTCCATTTAAGAGATTATGTTTGCTCTAACATACCATTGTCATAGGATGTGTTCTTGAATGTCCTTTAGATGTTTGGGCATATATTCTATGGTAGTGGGATGTTATGCTTGGTGTGTTCGTGAATAATGAGTTCCAAAGGCTTATGTATTATGAATTGGATATGGTTGTTTATGAGTTAGGAATTTCTCTGATGATATTATGTTAATTTTTGGACCATTAAGTGTCCAAGGAGTTTGATATTTGGGATTGTGTTGGAATTGCTTTCTATTTGTGTGAATATACATAATTTTTGAAGACTCAATACCTTTATTAATGCATTATTGCACATACTTGTAATTGTATGACATGTTAGTTTGTTTGGAAATCAATGAAAATGTCAAGTTGAACAAAATGGAATAAAGTGGTATGTGTTGCAATATATTCCTCACATGAGAATATTGAAATGAACCTGTTTCGTGTTAAAACTATTAAGTCCTAGTCGTGGGTAAATAGGTATGCTTGTGAGGGTCTGCAGCTGCTCCTGTGACACTTCGGTGTCTCCTGTTATTGAGACATAAGTTTAGATCACTTTTCGAGCAATATGCATCTTAGATCAGAATAAATCATATCAGAGTATAATATATCTGCTTTAGGGTTAAACTCACAAGTATCAGAATAGAATAACATACTATCAAAAACATAATTTTAAAGTATCAGAACAAAACTTGTCCATATCAAAATAGAATTTGTTTATATCAATAAAAAGCTTAGTCATTTCAGAACATAGATTGATCATAACGGACTTGAGCAAATACTAAAATACAAAACAAGTTAGCCTGCTAATCCTTTTTACAGAAGTGGATAATGGGACCATAACATAAGATACCATGATTGGTATCTAAAACAAAAGATACTTAAGTCTCTGAAATAGAAGATGCAAAAGTGTTTGGAATCAGAAGACACTGAAGTGTCTGATCACAGAAGATAACTTAGTGTCTAATTACAGAAGTAGTTGCTAACCCTTCTAGGCATGTGTATTCACCCACGACTAGGACTCAGCAATTTTAAAACAAACCATTTCAGATTTCAGGATTTTATGCAAAAGATGAAGTACAACATATGTCTTTATTCTATTTTACTCCAATTGAACTTTTTCATTGACATTTATGTAACATACCTTATAAATACAAATATTGTTAAGTCAAAATGACATCTCAATTAATAATTTTGATGAAAATCAAATAATAATAATATTAGAAAGTGAGAAGGAAGTTGAAACAAAGTGAGACGCAAGCTGATGCAAAAGTAAGACGAAGCGGAAGCAAAACTAAGACGAAAGAAAGTAAGACGAAGCGGAAGCGAAAGTAAGACGAAAGAAACTAAGACAGAAGCAAAACTAAGATGAAGCGGAAGCAAAAGTAAGATGAAAGAAAATGAGATGAAGCGAAGGCAAAAGTAAGACGAAAGAAAGTAAGATGAAGCGGAAGCGAAAGTAAGACGAAGGAAAATATGACGAAGCAGAAGCAAAACTAAGACGAAAGAAACTAAGATGGAAGCAATACAAAGTTGAAGACCCGATACTACGTCGGATGGTTAATCAGTTTGAGTTAGTTACAGAACTCAACTGAATAACTGTTTCTTCAAAAATCAAGAAACAAGAAGAAAGAAGCGGGTTATCAATGTAACATTCCGTTCTCAGCGGGAAGGGTAGAATAGTAAATAGGACTGATCATTGAGAGGCTAGAAATGCATTTGCATGCTTATGC
>JAOTAX010000007.1:9642088-9653532 GCA_025629825.1 Erythroxylum guanchezii
GTCATGGGTATGGTTAAATGAAGATAGATTAATGAGTAAATGAAGATTGATTACTTGATTATGTAATTTTCACGTATGTGTTGTGGGTGATGAAAAATTTAAGTAAATGTCTTGTTTTTGGATATGTAGGATGAGTAATGATTCATAAATTATTATAGAAATGTTTTGAAAGTTGGATGATCCATATAATGTGTTTGGATGAGTGAATTAAATTAAATTGATGAATGAATGAACATGTGGATGTTATGTTTTTGGGTTAATGATCAAATATAGATCATGAATGGGTTTGTAAATGTTATTGAGTGGAAATGGAGTAGAGAATGGAGAGTAAATGAAGTAAAAAGGATGATTTTTGTATAAGATGTGTTAAGTGAAAGATGTTAGATTTGAAAAATCCGGAAAATGGGAGGAGAGTGTTGAACTAGGTATGCTTCTGTGGAAGTACGCCGCTACAAACTCCTTTCTTCGCTGTAGCAAACTTGAAAGATTTAGCTAGGATTGCTTTTGGGTAAAGTTGCCGCGACTAACTTTAGGTTTCGCCGCAACGAACTTGTGAAAATTTCACGAGAATTCCTCTTTGGAGGAGTTCGCCGCGACTTCGCCATGGCGAACTTTTCTCTACAATGAATATGCTTCTGTATTTTGACCATATCTTGCTCTGTAGTTATCCAAATGGAGTGGTTTTTTATTTTAGTAAACTAGAGACATAGGGCTGCATAGTTTATGAAGAAATAGAGTTTTAATTCAGTCTTTAAGAATTTCAAATTTTTTATGGAAGTTGAGTACGGGGCACTGTTCCAGTATAAGAACATTATGAAGATGTTTGTGGTATAAATTTCCGATTTTTGAACCAAATGGAATGATCTTGGTGTCATTAGAAACATAAGAGATAGGAGAATAACTTTCTTGAAGAAAGTATTACCAAATTTCTTCATTTTCTTAGTCAGAATGTCATGGAAAATAGACCCGAAGGTTTGGAATTTTGGAGATTTTATATGAAGAAATGAGAGTTTGGATATTGTTTGATCTTATAATGTTAGAATAACATTAATGAATGAATTGTTGATATTAAAGCATAAAAAACATGTGTATAATGGAAATGAAGAGGTTCATATGATTGTAGTTGTGATTAAAAGGAAATTAGCAATGGGTATTAAATAAAAGTGAATGAGATTTGGATACTGTGAAAGATAATAATGCTAGAAATGAAATGATGAGTAATTGAATTATGAATTTTGATTCTAATAGTTTTATTGAGGTGTAAACCTAAGTACATATTATACTTAGGCGAGTTTTGAAAGATGATTGATAATGTGACGAGAATAATGGAAAGATACCCAGGATTGTCATTGAGCATGCATTGTACATGTTCCATATTTTTGCATAAAAAATACTTATAATTGTGCAATTATTAATGTGTGTGCAACGTGTGTGTTGCGTAATTTTGGATGTGCAGGATAAACGTCTGCATTCAGACGTTTTCGGAATTGGAAGAAAATGCTAATCTGGAGTGTACTGTGAGTAACCTAGACGGTCTCACTTAATTATTTGTTTGCTTAAATTCTGTTTTGAAATGATTTTATTAATGTGATTTGAGTGTTGATTCCGGGCAATAAAATGTCTGAGGAGTTATTATTCAGGAATGTATAGGAAGTGCTGCTTGTATGTGAATATAACGGAATAAATGTTACTCAACAATGGTGTTGAATGTCGAACCTTGGTTCCGATCAAAATTGTGATCTGAATGTGAATGTGCAAGCATGTGACCGATTGAGAAATTAAATGTGAAGCATTTCTATACATGAATGCATGTAAGATAAAGGAAGTTGTGACCAGAGTCGCCAGTGGAAAATAGCTTAAAACTCAAAATGTGAAAAGAGCCTCAGGTTTAGTTGTGAATGTACTAGGTATCCACTAAAGGATATGGGACATTTGACACAACTTGATATCCACTAAGGGATATGAGCTACTAAAAAGGCACTTGGTCACAACGACAATAATAAATGAAAGTGAGTCTCACGTGCATTGCATTTATACTATATATATGTCCTTTATATGATTGAAATGATTATGATGATTATTCTGAAAGTGAAATGTAATATTTCGTGAATATGCAAAGATGTGAATAAGTTGTTATGTGTATTGATATGATGCATGAATTGAGTGAACCATTGATGATGGTCACTCACTGAGCTGGCAAAACTCACCCAAAATTTGTAAATATTTTTTAGGATCAGAAGAATATCCCATTAGGCAAACGGGAGTATCCTTACAGCATTCAAGTAAGGAATAGAGGTCGGGATCAATTCGCGTCCGCATTGTATTTCTTTTTTTCATACTGAATTGTATTTTCCACAAATTTTGTATCAGGGAATGTATTTTGAAATTATTATACAATGTGCATGCGAATGTAATCATATTGTAATGACATTATGATTATGAGTGTTTTGTTTCTGGAATGGGCACTAGTGATTAACGAAATTATGATGATTTGAAAAATGTTTACAGAATAAAGTGTGCCCTTTTTGAGGATTGATTTTTGCATATTATGTTTGTGTTTTAAAAAAATTTATACTGAGTTTTGACAGATAAAAGTGCTCTAGCATGCCGCCCTCGTAGGGCTCGGACTCGGATATCACCCATAGATGTCGGGTACGTGTCTTGTGGGAGTGGGGTGTTACAAAATGTACATTTTTAAATACCTCAATTCTCCAATGACATTAATTAATTTCAATTCACTAACTATGATCCACTTGACCAAAAATTCAAGTCATATGTCTTTCATATTCTAATCATAGCATAATTCTAACCTCTATCACACATATACTTTCATAAACATGTATTATTTCAACTAGGGTGTACTTTGGGACCTTACACCAATAAAGCAGTCTCATTATCATTATTATCTCTGTAACATGAGAATAAGAATACCCATCCAAGGTCACCCCTATACGGCCATTAAAGTCTCCTCCTAGAATAACTTTCTCGTTAAGGGAATTTTATTGAATCACCTCATCTAGCTCTTCCCAAAATTGACACTTAAGTTGTTCTTCCAATCCTACTTGGGGTGTATAAGCACATACCACATTAAAAATAACATCTTTCACCATAATCTCTAAAGACAAAATCCTATCTTTAATTCTCCTCTTGACCTACACAATATGATGTATGGGTTCCTTAAAAACAAAGATACTTATACATTTCGTTGCCTCGAACACTCTAAATACTAAAGTTTAAATCCATTTATCTCTTTTGCTTTAGCTCCGTCTACTTTGTCTCCTAGATGCATGTTATATGAATCTTATATTTATTTAAAATCTTAATTAATTATAATAACTTCCGTATAAGAGTTTTGTTGTTTCAAGAACCTATTCATAATTTATCAACATTTTATTGCCTCCTTATTCCAAAACTTATTGAAGGGCCCTAACATTGTCACAAGAAGTCAAAGCAATCATACCTACCCTAACACCCAACACAAGCTATATAAAATAAGCATAACAATGCCCTAATGACTCTAAGACTACTCGTCACTCGAGAAAAGAAAAAAACTAGGGCTTAAAAAAAGCCAGATAAAAGGGGAAAATAAAAATTGTAATAGTATAAAAAGAAACTAAGATAAGTTATACTAATATCAACCTTAGGAAATAGATAACAATAATAAAAAAAAAGAAGAACAAAAGCAATCACAAAAAAGTAGAGAAGAATCCTATTGTCAAAATGGTGATCTCCACTAATAATAATTACCACAAATAGTGAAAATAAGTGAAGAAAACAGAAAAGAGCCCAATTGGAGTGAATCTAACATAAGTTTCCTATAAAGTGGAGTGACTTTCCAATTTTATCTAAACCAAAGAACAAGAAGTTTAACTTTTGTACGGTGAAGAAGATTCGTTTCAAAAAACTAATGAACCAGAGAAAGTTTGAAGTTGTTTGCAAGAAATTTAGAGGATGACCAAAACAAAAGGTACAAATAAGATCAAACACACAAATTTTAAAATATTTAAAAATAGAGAAATTTTTTTCTGACACAATTTAAAAATACTTTGATGATCTCAATCTGATAAAAACAAACTATCTAAATAGCATTAATTCAATCTCTTACAAAAATATAGTTACAATGAGATGTGCATTCAATGATACAAAATTTACATTCCAAATTAACTATAAAAATTGTAAGCATATTCGGGTATAAAACAAATATTAAAAACCAAATACTAAAGAAGACAATGTAACATTTTACATTTTTGTCGATTAGTGATCCCTAACCAAAGAACCGCATTTCACCCTATGTTTTCATATATCGATATATATGTAAAGGAGAGATATTTGTTGTAAATTTGAAACATTAAATGCAAGCATAATTTTTATTTATTGCCTTATGAACGTAGCTGCTCTCTCTCTCTCTCTCTCTCTCCTAGTCTGGTCTAATCGCTCTCGTCACGTCCATACTAATACTATCATCGGTCGCTTCTCTTCACATCGCCAGCCAACACCTCTCTGTTGTGTAGTCACCAGTGAGTGAACGTGGCTTTTCAGCTTTTCTGTTTTTCTTTTTCACATTAATTATAACTTCTTAATTCACATTCTTCGCGTAGTTTCTTGATTTTTGTATAATTATTTTGGTTAATGGGGGAAATCAATATGTAATTTGACTTTGAGCTTTGTCATTAGATAGAGGATTTCAAACTTTTTGTTATTTTGGGCAACTATTTCTTGTTCTCCCCGTGCTCGTTAGCTCTAATATGGCTTAACGCTTTTACGCTCAGTTCGTGTTTGACAAAAGTTCCAAGAGATCCACTGAAGCTCGCGTATTAAGAATTTAATTTTTTTCTCTTTATTTTAGCATATTCATTCTTTTATATCTTTGTTAGTCTTGTGCCTTGGTGGTTTTCCTATGAGTTCTATTACCATATTGCGTTACAAAAAAAATGAAGCGATTGTTACCGGCTTCGTGGGAATTTTACCTTTCACTTCTTCAGTCCCAACTATGTTTTCTTGTGGAGTACCATTATGACTTTGTGCTAGGACTGTTTGTCGATGATGTTTTGTTTGGTGTTGCAGGTGGGAAGTTAATCATGAATGGAAATGCTTTTAAGGCTTTTAAAGCCCAGGTGCCCATTGCATGGAGTCCTCATTTGTACATAACCTTGGTAAGGGGGATTCCAGGAACCAGGAGGCTTCACAGACGTACCTTAGAGGCATTGCGTCTTCGTAAGTGCAATCGGACTGTGATGCGATGGAATACTCCGACAGTTAGGGGAATGCTCCAACAGGTTTTAGCATCGGCTCTGACTTGTCTTTAATATTTAGCTGCTCACAAACTGTATTGATCGTTTTCCTAGATAATGAATGTCACATTTATCTTCAGGTTAAGAGGTTAGTTCTGATTGAGACAGAAGAAATGTACAAGGCTCGTAAGCAAAATGTGGCAAGTCATCAAACTCCGCGTCCTCCACTGGTCATAGACCACCAGTCTGCTCCAGCAAGCAGCTCTACTTAGACGAAACTTACCCTTTGGAGGCCTCTTTCATATTCAAGGTGCAAGTTTTTGCCTATGAAATATGTACTCTATTTAAGCATTTGACTTGATCTGCACAATTTCCGTTGAGGTTATCTAGTGAATTTACGTGTCCTTAACTTCATAATCTGGTGTTGACTGAAATACATTTTTTTAGTGACCATCTTATTCCTATTTTCAGGCTTTTGTTGTTGATGAATGTCTAGTTTCGACAAGTGCTAGATCGATGATTTTTTTGTCGTATTTTTCGTCAATGATTGTCTAAGATTTGAAAGTTTCGTGAATGAATGAGAAGAAAAGAGTTTCTTCTTAGTTGCACTATTTCGGTATCTCTAGATTGATTAAATAATACATGAAATGTAGTTTTTTAATCTTTTTATTAAGGGCTTGAAGGACTACATTGAATCACTTATCTCGGTATCATGAAGCAGCAACTACTCTCCGTTCATTCTCAACGACAGCAGCGGCGGCTGAATTTTTCAAATTTGCACTGTTCTAGATTTTATTGACTATTATCGGCTTTTAGTATAGGTGTAGTCATTCTGGACATCATTTGACAACAAAGGCCAGAGGTGAACATGCAAAATCTGAAGAGATACTTTTCAAGTTTCAATTGGTAATCTTGGTGAGGTTAGCTGCAATTTATGTAGCTGTGGATATTCAATTTCAAGATAAAAGGGTACTCTCAATTGAGAAGGTTAGACTTCAGTCCTTATTGACAGAGCTATTCCTTTGAACTAACTAAAAGATAAAGCCGTGAAACTGCTTAAGAATCACTGTTCCTTGTACAAAATAACAAACCTTTTCTCCATTAACAGAGAAAAACGAACAGTTGATAGGATCTATACATACCTTCGGAAGTAGAAACTACCTATACATACATGGAATAGAAACTACCTGTGCTGTCAAGCAATATTCCGTGTATCAAACTATCAGGTGAAAATAAAAATCTGGATTATTCCTTTTTCTCCATAGGTGGAAAACAGTAGAGCACCAAAGAATTCATAGTTGTAGGACTTTACCCTTTTTCTGGAAAAATTTAATGGCCTAATTCAGCTCCTCTCCAGGCTGCACCTGAACTACACCTTTGCGGAATATGTGCAACTGGATAAAAAGAAGCTAGAAATTCTGCCTTCTTCCATATTCCTTTAAATGATATCCTTTCACATTTCACGTTGGTGAAGCTTTTGTAAACATTTAAACCTAGTTGGAGGGGTTGTCGTTAATCAGAATAATTACGATTCCAAATGGATGTCCCAGAAGGAGTGCTTATAGTCAATATGGAAGGCCCTAAGGCAGGTTGTGGGTTGGGACTATGAGTCTGGTTAGGGTCTACGTAAAGCTTCATCTATCTTCTTTCCATTAAGATATTAATCAGTGTTTATAAGACTGCCACAATCTGATGATTCAATTATGGTCATTTGAACATCTAAAAAGAAGTTTGATTGAAATTGTACACTTTGTTCTTCCAAAATCTCATCCGTTTGTGCACCTTCTCCCTTCAAATTATCATCCATTTGTGCACTTTGTCCCTCCATATTCTCATCCGTTTGTGCATCATGTCCCTTCATGTTCTCATCATCATCAATAACATTGATATGTGTGTCTACATGATGAGTTACGTATACATTAACAATTTTTTGTATTTGCATTAAGATTGCTAGCGTAATACAACTTTGATTTGAGTCTATAACTTTCAATGACTCCTTAAAGTTTAAACTAGGTTCAATATGCCTTACCAATTTAATTATACCCTAACTCCAATCCCATCTTGTTTATTTGTCTATTACTAACAAAGTCAACATCAATATTGTCAAATGTAGCAATATCCTCACCAACATATCTAAATTCAAACTCTAACATGAAATTTCCACAATAAAAAAGGCTTATACTTCCATATTGAGCCATTAAAACCTATAAATTTAAGTATACACGCACGTTAAAATAACAAAGCAATGCAATAATTATCAAAAATAGCATGTTGATTATCATAAAATAAAAAAGCAATGCAATGATTCCATGCAATTTTTGGCCCTTTTGACTCAAAATATCATGAAAGTGCTGTCATATATACTTCATTACTTCATTTACTGCCATGAATCATCATAAACAACATGTTGATTCAAAATATTGCACTCAACTGTAAAAGTGGCAAATGTATATGTCAGATGACTGTGGATTGGCAGAAAAAGGAAGGAAAAAAGACAATAACTATGGCACCTTTTCCTTTTCATTAGTTATTACATTAATTTCCCACAATTATATTCTACATTTGAAAAGTAAAGTCAACAACAATAAAAACCAAATTCAATCAAATTCGAACATTTCAAAACAATAACCTATTATTACTGCTTCTGCTATTGCAAAAGGTATTAGATGTAGTATATAACTAAACTAGGTGGAGACCATCCCCAACAATCTTCATCTGCCAACCCATACCCATTCTCTCTTTTAAGAAAATGTTTTAATCAAAATACAACAGAGATTTTATTAGACATCTTTTCGTTATCTATCTATCTGTTCATAATTAAAATATGCGCAACACGATTCTAGACAAAAACAAAGCATACAAAAGCTCAAACATCATTTAACATAACAACGTTATTGTAATAATATATTTCACTTTATTAACAATATGAACATATGTTAGTAATGAGCATACGACTAATGAGAATTTTGATGTATTAGTGAAGGAAAATCTAATAAAGGAGGAAATCTATAGTTATGTGGTAATTCCACATAATCTAGCCCCTTTGACTATTGAGCCATTAGTGAATCATTTAGAATAGGGTGTCAGTTCTGGATTAGAAGATAATTTCCATGTCCAGCCAACTTCTGAAAACTTGATGCATGGGAAGGATTCGATGCAGATTGCAATTGAGATAATACAAGAAAGTTCAAATCCCTGACTGAACAACTTGTCCAGGGAAGCAGTAGTGCAGGAAGCTCCAATTTCTAAATAAGGGGACTGCTCTAATTGTGAGAAAATAGTCAACAACAACAAGCAAATTCCTTTAAATGCTTAGATTACCAAACAAGCTAAAGAGGGGGAAATAATTACCCAGCAACAAATACAAATGAGCACTATAATTATAGTAGAGGCCAAACCAATTACGAAATTAGTGGCCTAATTAGCTAGCTTGAAAAGGAGATCCTTAAGGAGAAGGGCTAAGAATATACTTAAGGGGAAATCTTCCCTAAATGATTCCTGTCTAGAATGTTAGAGGGTTAAATGACCCTCTTAGAAAAGCGATGATTAAGGAGATGTGCTGGAAAAAAAGCCTCCTATAGTTGGGCTTCTAGAAACCAAAATGAAACTTACACACATGGACTCAATCTCGAGGCTTTTGGTAGCAGATTGATAGGCTATTTCAAATCATTTCTAACATTATAATGGTCGGATCCTATGCTTCTATAATTCCAATAAAATCATAGTCCAAGTAGTGGAAGAAAATGAGCAACTTATCCATTTGAATTGCAAGTTGAAAGGGGCATATAAGGCTGTTGACCTCACTAATTTATGCTTCCGATTTCCAATTCCAGATAGCCTGTTTATGACATTTTTGGCAATCTTTGGAAACTACAACTACTAATCCTTGGCTTTTAATTGGAGATTATAATGGCATACGCACTGACAATGGAGTAGAAGGCGGAAGGGGGTTTTACATTACTACAAGACGTGAGTTAGCATACTTCTTTTGCAAAGCTAAAGTCATTGATCTGAGATTCAAATGGAGTTTTTTAACTTGGTCTAACAAACAACAAGGCCAATTGCTAATTTAGAAAAAGCTTGATAGAGCTTAGTAAACCAAATTTGGTTAGCTCAGTACCCTCACTCCTATGCTAAATTTGGGGTAAACTCTTTCTTAGATCATTCCTAACATTCACAATACAAAAATTTTACCAGAGCCTAGGGCTCCTTTTAGATTCTTTAATGGCCTCTTATTATAGGAAAGGTTTATAGAGTTAATGGAATCTTGTTACAACTCCAATGTTGATGGTTTTAAATCCTTCCAACTTATGCAAAAGCTAATAAGGGTTAAACAATCTCTTAAAGCTTTCTTGAAAGCTAATCAGAGATAGATTAAGGTCACTAATTAGTTTCTTATTGAGGCTTAAAAGGCTTACTATCTATCTCCACATAATAATCTTCTGAAGTAGACAAAATGTGCTAAATTAAAGGATCATCAAGAGGCTTTGACTTTGCATAATTCAATCTTAAAGTAGAAAGCTCGTATAAATTGGCTAAGAGATGATGACTCCAATACCAAATTCTTCAATGAATCTCTTCTTGCAAGGAGGAATGGAAATACAATTGTTGAACTTAAAGACCCCTCAGGTAATTCTCTGACCAAGAATCTTTATCCAGGATATTAAGGGAATTCTTTCTACAATGTATGCGCACTGAAGCAAGTTCCTATAATACTCAATATAATCATGATCTCTTTGATAGTCCCCTTTTGCAGGAACTTAATGAATCAATCTTTGCTCCATTCATGAGCTCGAAAGTTAAGGAGATCTTATTTAACTTACATCACTCTAAATCTCCAAGGCCTGATGGGTTCATTGCAGGGTTTATCCAAATTGCTTGGGTGATTACCGACAATCTGTTTATGGAAACTGTCCTAGAGTGTTTATCCTCCTGTCAAATGCTAAAGGAGATAAATCACACATATATTTTTCTGCTTCCCAAAAAGTTGAAATTTGATACATTGTCGAACTACAAACCTATCTCTTGTTGCAACACGGTCTACAAGGTAATTGCAAAACTCCTTGCTAATAAATTGAAGACTGCTTATCTTCAGTGATTAATCCAACTTAAAGTGCATTTATATAAGGCAGATCAATAGAGGATAACATACTGCTTATACAAGAGATCTTGAAACATTATAATTCTAGGAGGAATATTAAACATTGTTATTGAAAGATAGATTTCTTTAACGATTTCGATACTATTAATTGGAAGTTCATACAAATTTGCTTGGAAGCCCTAGAATTCCCATCAAAGTTCATTGACTGGATTTTGATGTGCTTATAAACTACTTCAATCAGTGTTCTTATGAATGGGATACCTACCAAGCCATTATCTTGTGCTACAGGTATCATACAAGGAGACCCTCTTTCCCCTTATCTATTTACACTTGTTATGGAAGGCCGTTCTCGACTCATCAACAAGGTTATTGGTCCTAATGGTAACTTTCACTACCATAATAAATGTAATGCTTCCAAGCTCACCCAATTGATGTTTGCTGATGTTTTGATCCTTCTTTCAGGTTAAAAACACACAATCAGTGCAAATGCTTAAGGGACTTCTTTTGTAGTTTTCCAAATTGTTAGGTCTAGTAGTGAATGTAAATAAAAGTAGTTTGTATTGCTCTAAAGATGTGAGGAACTATGTGGAATTCTCCAGGATTACTGAACTTAAGCTTTATGACCTTCCTCTCAAATATCTGGGAGTTCCCATTTCGTATACAAACCCAAATTATTCAAACTGTATTTAACCCATAGAAAGGATCAAAGCTTGAATTAATGCTTGGCAAAATAGTTTCTTGTCATTTGCTCCAAGGGTTACTATGATAATTTCTATTCTTGGAAACCCTTATGTTTATTGAATATCCTATATCATTATATGTTGGAACCCCACCCTGGTGAGACACGTGTCCGATGTCCTACGTGACACTTGGACGCACATCCCACGAGGGAGGAATTCCTCACCACAGAAGAAATCACAAAAACTACCTTAGTTCGTAATCGTCCTCAATGAAAATGATCTACTTAGGGCCTGCAATTAAAATCCGATTCCTAAGCTAAAATTAAATTTCATGACTCTAGATTAATTTGAATCCAAAATCTCCTCAATCGGATCTCTATAGATCGAGAAATCGCCCAAATACTAAAATATATGCAATATCTCTCCACAAAG
>JAOTAX010000007.1:9680017-9691227 GCA_025629825.1 Erythroxylum guanchezii
AATTCATATACAAAAACACTCATTTCATTTCATTTTAATATTTCTAATTTCCACTAAAAATTCGGGGTCCAACATATCTCCTTAGAATTTGTAAGATTTGAAAGGAATCTAGTTAGTCCTTTAACTAAAGGATCATCGAGGATATTAGTTCTTAAAACGTCGAGGGGGATAGGGCTTAAGCTTATTAAGTGAATTTTTTGGTCATTACTCATCCCTATGACGTGTTCTGTTGACCCAAAAAATGGTTGAGCTTAGTTTCTTAATTAATCTATAGTCCATATAAGGTTGGTCTTCAAGAGATGGACTTGACAGATTCACCAAACTGTATTTATATGTTGAGCACTTGCTCTTAATAGATCCATAGCTCGTTAGGGTGGTGCTAATGAGAAGAACATGATGGATTCACCTACTTGAGTTTGAAGGTGGGCCGCCTTCTGTGAAAGACCTGGGCTGTCTTTCTAGAGCACTCATGAGACCCAAGGTAAGTGCATGACCTAGAATAGTGCACGTATTGTATCGCGGAGTTTGCACAAACTGAGGTATGATATGTGTTGTGGAGGTCTCAACTAAAGTTCTCTTAGTTCAAGATTTGTATTCACTAATTGAACTTGGTTGTTGCCTCACGTCACCATGTGTTAGTTTAATCGACTGATATTAACATTTAAGTATCAAACCCTCCTTTTGCTCAAGGAATCTTTTCTATTTCAGCTTGCCATTAGTGGGGGAATGTCGGAATAATGACAACTTCTATGCCCTTCTCTTTATTGGTTATTTCTTCTTCTTCCATTGACATTTGCTTGTCTCATATTGGTTGAATAAGGGGACTTAGACTTCTTTATATTGTTGTTGTTTTTCCTAACTATTTCCGTTGCTTAGTTTGGGTCTTTTGGTAGAGTTTTGGGGATGGATAGATCACTCATCTCACATGTGCGCGCCACCTGCCCATTCTGGTCAAGGCGAGCTAGGCTGGACGCGACCCGCGAGTTGTGGACTGATATGATTATCATGTTAGATTCATTGAACCTAGACCTGGACCCTTTAATTTTGTAACTGTTCAATGTTACAATTCCCTTTATCTTCTCCTTGTTTTGTGCTACGGTTATTCTTTTTTTGCCTTACAAAAAACCGAGGCTTTCTTCTTCTTTGTAACTTTTGAAAAACATCTATCACTCAAGACTCTCGTTTTGTTTTCTCATGAGTTCCTCTTCCTCCTTGAGCAACTGTTGTGCGCCCTCCATTCTCTTACCCTGAGTGCACATGTGTAAGAGCTCGCTGTGTTAACCTTAGGGAGCGACCGACATCTGGATTCCACCGACGTCCGCCGAAATCGCTTTCAAGGCACTGGCCTTGGCTGTGACCCAACTATTGTTTTATTGATTTGTCTTTTTATTTTTCCATCAATATGTCAGATCTTATTTATAGAATTTTGAAATAGCCATTGTATCTTTTACCCATAAAAAGGACTCGTTTAACATAAGTTAGTTGCTTGCTTTTGTTAACACTGAAGTATAATATGCAATTAGAAATAATAACAGGTTCAATTCGATTTAAATGACCTCAATCCGAAATTTACTCATATTTAAAATAAATTGAATAATTTCAAATTTGATTTTTCTAAGGTTCCAAATTTCAAGATTGAAATTTTTATTTTAAAATTCACTTTCATTAGGCATTGACCCAGATTTTAAAATTCAATTCGATTTATTTTTATTATACCGCTATAATTATAAGAGCTTCTAATAAACCTATAATTAATTATACCGCTATTCTCCTACTTGGAAAGTGCTAGAGAAGTTGTCATTAACCCTAAAATTTAGCTTTCATATAGGTTGTGATTATCAATATGGTTGCTATCAGCTATCAATCTTGGTGCCACGATAGGTATGAGAAACAGAAAAGATTGCAGAAAATTGGAAGTCAAAATGTTTTTGTGGTGGCACTGAAATATTCCTGTTAATGCTTTAAAATCACAAGTAAGAAAAAGTAGCTGATTAAATAAGAGAACGCCGGCAAAATTAGAAACATGGTCGCACCAGAATTGTTGTGCTGCAATGATTCTATTATACCAATGACTTAACCAAGCATCTTCCATTGAATGCCAGAAGCTCACCTCTTTACGTATCTTAAAAGGGTATAAAATCTTGTGAAAATGAAAATGAAACCTCATAAACTTACAATGAAATAACATTATAACAACATAATTTTATCAGTAAGTCAGTTATGAATTTCAGTAGCAAATCCCTCAGAAGGTCGATTCATCATGGGATTATTTGTAGCAGGTTGTTTGGTTACAGCGACTAAGATGTCAGCATAACCTACAACCCCAACTAAAACATCGTCACTATCCTCCTCAGTAACCCATACATGAGTCGCTCTGTGAGACAGCATCTGAGCCATGACTGCAGCTAGGGAACTTGTGGTTTTACATGTCAGAGGAGCAATTCTGCCCCTATACATGCTCCTTCCCATTCCAAAACTTGAGCTCCCAGGATTGAATCCAATGCTCCGACTGCTAAATTTCCTTGTCCTTGTCGATCCAGTACCATTACTTGCATTGTTATCACCAGCTATCGAATTCACCGTAAAATCAGGTAGTGATCTTGCACTCAGATTATCCTCAACTCCCATCACAAATTGGCCTGCCGAGAGATTGGCCAAGGCCCATGCTGCAGCTAAATAATCGCATTTCCATAATCTGGTAGCTGATATTTCCCCTATGATCTTGTGTTTATCATTTGGTGCAATCTCCACAACAGCAATTGCACAAGGGTCTTGAGGTAGTTTTTGCGTAGCTTCAATGGCTGGTATCGAGGCTTCAATTAAGCTAAAGTTTCTATTGACAGCTCCAAGCAATGAGATAGAGGAAAGTGGGAGAGGGGCTAGAGCGCCAAGACAGCCAATGAGGAACCGGATAACATCTTCTCTAGAGAGACAGCAGAACTTGTCCCGTGAACTTGTGGAAGATGAGGAAGGGCGACTGGTGTTGATAGTAAGGCTATTGCTGCTGTTGTTGAATGCCTCAGCATTCTTAAGCCATTTACCATTATACAGGATTGAGAACCGCTTGCTCATTCCTTTCCACACAGTGCCTTTGGGGATTAGTAGACGCCTTACACCTTGTTTCATCATTTCCAATGCATCTATTAATCTACAGTAACACCCAAAAATAATTAATTTCATGTGGGAACTATGTTCTGAAAAAAGTTTATTAGATGGAGAATTGTTCTAAAAACAAATTTGCTCCACTCATCCTTATCCGGGACTTACCCATGATTATCATCTCAACAGAACCAGTACTCACCATCCTTACCAACACTACTGCCACCCAACCACTACCCAACCTTGTCACAGTCATTACTATAATCCATCATAGATCACAAATCGAGAACTTCTAGGTCTAGACTTGTTGTCCTCCTTTTACAATCTGTTCCTTATTGAAGCACATCAAGAACAGAAACCGGCTTTAAGAAAAGCTTCCCAACATCTCCTAAGCTTTGCTCTCTGTTATCTAAGTTGAAATAGGATTTCAAACATCCCACACTAAATGGAGAGTTTCATCTCCAATGCTTGGCATCAACGAAACCAGCATCCAGCTAGTATAGATAAGCAAAATCACAAATCCTTTCGAGTTTTAAGAATTTTAATCAAATGCATTCCCTTTTCCAAGAGCAATAATATACAAGAGGAAATGTTTTTTTGCATCAAAAGCCAGAAATGGGCGATTATCAACATCTAGATGCTGTGTATTAAACTGCCATAGCACGAATCTACATATCAAAAGCAACACCCTGTAGATGAAGAAATCATTCCCCCAGATAAATTAACAATTCCCTAACTGTAGGTTGTGAAAACTTGTAAAACAGATACAGTGAAAGATTCAACAACAAAGCAATTAAAAGTTGTAATCAGGCCCCAGGAATAAGACCGGTAACATTTATACATAACAAATACTCAAAGATGATTGTACAATTTTATGTAAGCTTCATGACCATCAATTTTAAAACAATAAGCTGCAGGAAAGAGTAAACATAAAAAGGAAAAGGTGTCATATAATGGAGGAATAAAAATGGGAAAAACAATTACAACAGAGAACAAAAAAAAAAAGGTGAAATAACGCAAGAGGATTTTAAGTATTTTATGGAAATTTGCTAGTGAGGGGTGCAAAAACTCCCCACTCATTCTAGATGAAATGACAAATACTGCAATCAGAGCTTTAACCCCGCACCGATCAAGAAACATATGAGCACTTCATATAGTCAAATCATAAATTCGTTCAATATGTTTACCAAAGGATGAACGAAAGATCTACCGCATGAAACATCATATTTTGAGGTCAGTCTAGAAAGTGATGATAAATAGTTAAGAATAACATTCAAATTTCTTGCCAGAACATTCGTCATGAGACATAGCAGATGCTAAATTTGTCCTTTTGATCCAGAGAAGCACAGAATCCAAATTAGAAGACAAGACATCAAGAATAACCGTAAGCCTAACTTGAGATGAGACCTGCAATTCTATCGTACTGTAAAACCAAAACTCAAGGGTCAGAAGAAGGACGATCAGTGTAGTGTTTAAGATGGCATTTGGTTGTCTGGTTTATGCAATTTGGATAAAGAGGAGCCGCAAAGTTTTCAGTGACTCACAGCAGGACATTAAACACTCTATACTGCAGAGTTATGGATCAGAATTTTCGGGGACTCACAACAGGATATTAAACACTCTATAGTGTAGAGTTATAGATCAAAATTTTCAGGGACTCACAACAGGATATTAAACAGTCCATACTGCAGAGTTATAGATTGGACAAGGGAAGCGTTTTTTTGGCAGATGAATGTCTCCAACTCCAACTGGATATAAACACTCTAGCCTTGCTCATAACTGGAAGATACGCTAGCAAAATCATGCTCACTTCCAGCCTCTGGTATTAGATTAGCTCATGAACAGTTGTTATATAGCCTTTGAGGCTCAGGGCATCTTTTTTCCTTCCTTGCTATAGTACTGGCTTGTAGTACCAGTGGTGTTGTCGAATTGGTTTGTTCTAGTTTCCCTTTGAAGGCTATTACTAATACAGTTTTTACCTTTCACAAAAACGAAATAATAATAATAATAATAATAATAATGAAGAACATTTCAGAGGCAAATAAATGCCATCCAAATAAGTTGGGGAAGCAAGAACTAACCGTGTGGCAGGATCAACAAGTTTGAGCAGAGAATTGTTAGGAACAACAACCTCAGACACTGGAGTCTTCATGGCATTTTCCTGATCCTCTAAACACTCAGTTCTGGCCAAAAAAGCCACAATGTCAAGAGAGTTGAGGATTCCTATAAACCTCTGTTGCCTCATTTCACTATTCTCTAACACACCGACATGCGATCTTCTCTTCCACACAGGAATCCCACATTCTGTTGATTCTCCAATTGCCCGAATCGCCGATTCTATCGTCTCATTCTCATAAAATTCATTCATTTCCGGCTTTCCAACTGTCAGATCCCCGACAATATGGTAAAGAAAAACAGACACCATTGACATCTGCGGTCAAAATCTCTAGGATTACGTTAAACCTATCCCGACTGGTAGAAAAGAAGAGACAGGATATCGGATTGCTTTCTTTATTTGGTTTCGGAGGTCTCCCTAGACGCCTGACGCAAACTTAACTTGCCTTAATAGGCCGATCAAGTTCAACCGATCAACCAAAAAGGTCTACTTTCGTTTCATATCTGACAATCAAAAGTAGAAGAAAACGCTACTCTGTTTCCTTCTTCTCTCCAAATATTTTCAAAACCAATCAGAACGAAAAGATCTTTTTGTTTTCCCTTTGCAAGAAAAGAAGGAAAAAGTTTTGGGCGTGATTCAGAACTTAGTGTTCTACCGTAAACAAGGCAAAAAGAAAAAGGCCCAAACACTGTTTTTTATTTTCCCGAGAAAAAAGGAGAACCGAGGAGTTTAACAAAAGGGTATCAACTATAATTACAGAACGATGCCTATAAGAGAGAATGGAGCAAGATCAAGAAAAGGAGAAAGCCAGTCATAGGTAAGCGATTAAGAACTAAAATGGATGAGAAAGAAAGAAAATTAAGCGAAGCGTGGGTGTAGGTGAGAGATATGGCCATTGAACAAGAACAAGAGAAAAGTCGAGGCCCATCATTGATGCATGATTACTGTAGGTATTATTAGTGTATTATCTTGACAGACACGGATTATGTCTTGGACTGCGTGAAAATTGGTAAAAGCAACGAGTGAGGGAGAGCGAGCGAGTGATGATTATGGCTGACTAGGATATGTGGATGAAATTTTATGAGTGAGGTTCTTATTTAATAAGCGTAATACAGTTAATCAGTGGTTGGACGCTTGACGTGTTGTGTTTCGACACAGTTTGCTCTTGTCGTCTTCTCAAACAGGCCATTTAGTCGTTTCAAAACGTGGAAAGTCGGGATAAACTGTTACTGATATTTTATAAGTATTTATTTATTTATTTAAATCTTATTTATTAAATAAATACTTGTTTATAAAATAAAGTAATATTAAAAACAAGTAATCTATTCTCATATTATAACTCATAAAATAAGGTACAAGTAACTCATATTGGATTTTTGAGCTTTCCCTTGTTTCTTGGATCTTTCATCTCCCATATTCTTCAAAGTTCCTCTCTAAGCTTATACGTTCCTTTCATCTAACTACAAAAATATAGAATGAAGCATAAAATAAACCAAACATAAAAAATCAAATTAAATTTCAAACAAAAGTAAATCTACATAAATTTAAAAAAAATTAAATCAATAGTTTGGTTGCCTCTAATAAACTTTTTTTATGAATATTTTAGTCAGACATTTTCCTTAAAACTCAATTAATTATCAAAGCAATATGGTTGCTACCTTCTTTATCCTCGTAAAGTATGGAATGAAAAGGATCGTTGTCTCTCACTTAGAACTTCTTCTACCTTCATCGTTACTACTCTTAGCCCTTTGATTTCTTTCTTTATGATTCTTTAATAGCAATTAGTTTGGCATCTCATCATTAAAGAATACAAAGTTCCTTTTGGTCTATTTCTAACCCTTTATATCAATTCACCTTCCCTAATATTAATTATTACTTTTGCCGTAGTTAGGAAGGGTTTACCTAAAATTATATATTTTTCTTCCTCATTAATATCTAGAATATTAAAATATGTTAGGAATATCAACCAATCAATCTTCATCATTATGTCCTCCTTAACGCTTCTATAACTTTTGTTAAATTTTCAACCAAATACTTAACTCCCCAAGGGGGTTTTAGTTCACTCGATCCCATCTTTAATATTATGATATATAGAAGGACTTTTCTTTTTTATACTTTGTTTGGTTTTGACTTAACAATTTCCTATGTAATCTTATGGATCTTCTCCTTCAATATCTTCTTCGTACTCCTCCCAAGTAATAGTAGTCTCTTCCTTATTAACTAGATGTAATAATCTAGTAGGGTAAGGAATTCTCAGTTTATACTCCCTCAGTGGTGTCTTTATCTTGATCTCTTCTTTCTTTTTGGTGTTGGTATTGGTTAACTCCTCACCTTTTAAGGAAACCTCCTACGCATAATCCCGAGCGCTAGGTATTGTGTCACTAAGAGAGAAGTCTTATGTCTCATTATGATCATCTTATTTATTTGAACTATCTGAAATTTGAGATTCCTTATTGAAGCTTCATGATTCTAAAACTAGGAAGTTATTTCTTACATAAAGTCTCTCATCATATCTTCTAGACGGCATCTCTTTTTGCACAGGTTGCTGAAAATTTGGTTAGGGTTATCTTAAACCTTACTCATTGCTCAGGAGAAATTATATTGATTAAATTATATTGATTTCTCCTCCTTAAATTATAATTCCTACTATAAAAGTTACTTTGCCTTTAGATGCTTCCTATAAAATCCACATACTCTATTAGTTCTTTTATGAGATTTCTAGTTTGGAACTATATCCATTGATGTCCTCCCCTATAAAATTCATGTGAGGCCCCAAACTATATCCTAGTAGAAATGTTTCATGTCTATAGAAGTATATGTGATAAGAGTTAATGATTATGATTTGATTGTGTTGCTTATGTCTTGAATTTTGGTTTGATAGATTATAATTAGTAACTTGGAATTTATTTGTTACAATTGGAGAAAATTGAAGAATTAAAATGTACATTTAGATTAGGAAAATTGTCAAGTGGCAAGACAAGTTGGTACATAGAAAGTATGGATGACTAAGGCTATAAATTGAGTAACATTTGGAAAAGATAAATGAGTGACATTTGGCATAGGAGATTAAGTGACAAATGGCCTAATAAAATTGTGACATTTGGTAGCTTATATGGAGGACAAGTGGACTGCATGCAATGGTGACAAGTGTCATTGCACAATTTTGACATCTAGCACCAAATGAACTCAGCTAATGCAGAAGTTGTTCTGCTATTTATTCTTCACCATCTTCATCTCTCACCACTGAAAGTTTGTCCCTATCTTACAAACTTGTGTTTTGCTTAAGCTTTTTATAAATTACCATATCCAAATATTGTAGCAAGAAAGTTACATCTTCTTCACAGTGTCAAGTAGTAAATATTGTTTGGAGATCTTAGGATGCAGCTAAGACATAACCAATGAATTATCAGAGTCCCATTGACTAAAGGTAGGATCAACAACAGGTGGTGGTTTCTTATTCCCATCAATATAACCCTGTAGCCTTCTAGCCTTAATAAACAACAAACATGATCTAGACTAGGTTAAGAAAGTGCTACTACCATCTAGTTTAATCGGACTAAAAAACGAATATGGACTATCATTAATTGGATAGTTTTTCTTAACCTCCTTAAAAGCTTCCTTAGTGTCTGACATAATGGCTTCCATAAGTGAAGAAGGAACAATAGAAAAATGACTCCGAAATGACAGCAGAATATGTTCACAAGAGGTCTCAAAAACTGACAACGATCATATTGTAATTGCTTAAAATTAGGAAGGGTTGGTGAATAGAGATGTCAAAAAATGAAGACGGACAGTGGCCAAAGGTGGTGTCATGCACTACACGAATCGATGAATGGAGGAACTTACTAAATGAAACAACGGCGCGTGTGTTTATGCAAAAGGTCAGACTATGCTAGAAACTTGGATATCGGTCGAGCTTCCCTTGGACTATGCTCCAGTGACAATTGTGTTAAAAGGAGAGGAGCGAAACATGACCTCTTCACACTTGCCACAAAAACAGTATACCGAAACCCTATTATTTCTAACTAACTTACTATAGAAGGGAGTCAACTTAACCTTTAATCGACAATGGCTTTGATACCATGAAGATTTTTTAAGAATCGATAAATTTCTTGGTACTCACTTACGTTAAACATATGATTACAAAGGGTTATATATAGATAACCTATACACTTATCCTAATATATGAAAATACACTATTACCCTTAATTACTAATTATACATAATAATCAACAGGCTACCCTAGATACTATTAATTACCTTTTCTTTGGTTGCTTATATTCCAATGGGCTACGGAAGGATGTGCAACTTATATGTATTCACTTTTGTCTAGAAAATGGATGGAATAGGATAGTTCATTAGGTTCCTTATCCTCAATAGCTTGTTAAGGGTGATTAATACCATATGGTGGGAGAGGAATTCAAGACTTTTTAGATATCAACATTAGGATATTTTAGTAGCTTCGAAGAGAAACCTCAACAGGATTAAAGAGTTGGCAATGAAAAGAGGTAAAAGATTGAAACTAATCCCTGACATGGCAAGAAGATGGATTCTCTAATAATAATAGAGACAAAACACACTTTTAATCATAATCAGCTTAGTTTTAGCTTAGATACTGGTTATATTTTGTTTTATTAAATTAAAATTAACGGCCTCTTGGTTTAGTATTTAGTAGATGAGTTACTATGGCTACTTTAATGTAATTCTCACTTGTATTTGTAGTAAAATTCTTTAACTTCCAAAAAAGACGTAAACTAACTTTAATAATAGCCAATGAAATAAATGATAAGACAGTTGATCAAAAGAGAATGCAATGCAATAACTATGTTTAGATGAGTACTTATCTTAGCAACACATTATAATCTAATTAACTTAGATTGGAAATATTCTTTAGATCGATATGATTTCCAAGATATTTAAGTTCTTTTTCTTAAGGTATAACCATCTACTCTCTAATTGCTTATCTCTACCATTGCTAACACCCATGATAACTTGCATTTTGTCATGTTAATTCTTTATGTTTCATATTCTTTTGGTAGACTTTTGTGATGTTTTGTTTGTATTTCTACAGTAATTTATGTCTTTGCATATTCTAGGTGACGAAATATAAAGTGACGCAATTTGGGATGAAATTGACATAATGGAAGCTAGAGACATTTTAATTGTTCAATCGATTAGCTACAGCGGACAAGCATGCAATTAGCTACAGGAGGAGACTAGAGGCAGATTAAATGGGAAATCATCATGTGCATGAAGTTTACATCGTCGGACTTAGAGAAGCAACAAGAGAAATAAATCAGCTTGAACATGAGGACGGAGGTACGTGGGATTAAAATCAGCAATTAAAAATTCACATTAGCCCACGCACGTCAAAAGAGAGGAGGCTGGAATAAAATTGAATCAACGTATATAAGAGGAGCAGTGGACGCACACTGAACAAGCAACGCAGAGACACTCCACACGCACGCATTTGAAGAATGGCAATTAATTGCCAAACAATTAAATGAAAAGCAGCGTTGAGTTAAGGGACTAAGGGTGAGAGGCGGCAATTGTGGAGCTAGGAAGCTAAGGAGACGTGGCATGAGTGGGCTGTAGAATTAAATGGAGAGGGGCCCACTTTATTAGAAAACCTAAGGAATTGGAGGGAGTTCACGGCAACATGGAATTAAAGGGCTGAAGCATTAATTGTCATGGGCCCACATTATTAAAAGAAAAAGAACGAAAACCTAGGTACAAAAGGTGTGTGGACGGCAACAAATAGCAAAAAGGGGGCTGCTGGGAGAGACATAGGAACATACAAAGGAGTTGCGGCAACTTGGGCAGAGAGCTTGGAAGAGAATTTATTTTATTTGATTACAATCGACAATAGCTGGAGAGTGGACGGCAGTGGCTTTGGAGCTTGGGAGATTTTTCACCAGGACGACAACAACAGCAGCTTTAGGGAAGATTAAATTTCAATTTTAATTTTATCAATTTCAGTTTTAGTTGATAGAGA
>JAOTAX010000007.1:9695863-9744169 GCA_025629825.1 Erythroxylum guanchezii
CAAACCATCCTAAAGAGTAATAAAAGCAAAATTGTAAAGTTGTTGGAAAGCAATAAATGTCATTTAATGAAAGTAAAATGGTACTAGCTCATTTTCTCAATTATAAATGTATTACCCACCTTAAAATCCTTTACTTTAGGCTTGCTCAAGATGCCTTTCCTCTAGCTCCTCTTGCCTCCTTTGTTCTTCTTCAAAAACACAAAACCCTAATCAATAGAAATCTTACAAATTGGAAAACCTAAGGGAACGAAACCTGAAATTTATCCGAGAATAACTTTAGCCATGATTTTCCTAAGCCTTTGGAACTAAAACCCCTTCAAAAATATCAAAGGATTTGAAAATCACTCACCTTAAAAGCCACCAACGATTTTTTCTTCTTGCTTCTAATGGAAGATTAAATCTTCCTCTTTGTTTTTCCTTCTTGAAAAACTCTTAGAAACACTCTTCCAAAGCAAAGAAAAATCAAAACCCTAAGTCCTTCTTCTTCTTATTCTCTTCTTTCCTCCACCGAAACACTCACTTCTCTTTTTCATTCACAAATTTCGTTTCTTTCTTTCCTATAACAAGACAAAAGGCTTTTGTTTCCTTCTTTCTTTTTAATGAAGCTAAAAAGACCCATTTACCCCGTCATGTAAACCTTATTCCTTTAAACCTTAAGTGATCTTCCTAAATTGCCCTTATACTTTCTTATTCTTTCAATTTAACTAACAACATACTATACTCTTAATTTAATCTCAATTTCTCCATGTAAATAACTTCTAATTCCATTTCTCTAACAATAAAATCCTCCAACCATTGACATTCTAATTAAACTCTAACCAAAACAATTAATCAAACAAAACCTCAAAATAAAAAATTGAAAACATGCTTAAGCAATAGGAAAAGAATTTGGGGCCAACAAGCAAGACCCTTGCAGGACCTCAACTTAATTACACCACCACAGAGAAAGAATTACTCGTAGTAGTGTATGCGTGTGATAATTTTTGACAACACCTTTTGGGATCAAGGGAAATTGTATTCAACGATCATGCGACGTTAAAATATCTTTTCAACTAAAAGGATGCAAAACCAAGGCTCATTCGATGGGTGTTACTTTTATAGGAATTTGATAAAGAAGTGAGAGATAAAAAGAGCAAAAAATGTGGTTGCAAACCACTTATCCAAATCAGAAGGAGGGGAATGCAAGCCAAGCGAAGATATTAATGAAAATTTCCATGATGAAACCTTGATGCTACTCGAAGGTTTAGCTACACCATGGTTCGCCGATATCGCGAATTATGTTGTTAATGGTAAACTTCCTTCTGATTTATCTTACCAACAAACAAAGAGATTCCTTCATGATTGTAACCGATATCTATGGGATGAGCCAATTTATACAGAGCATTCGCTGATAGGTTAATGCGATGATGTGTTCTGAAGGAAGAAATGTTGGACATCTTGAAGAAATGTCATGAAGGTCAATATGTTGGATATTATAGAGCTAACAAAATGGCAGCTCGGATACTCGAAAGTGGTTTTTATTATCCACAATTGGTTAAGGATGCTCACCTTCGTGGCATAATGTGATCGATGCTAGAGAATAGGTAACATCTCCAAAAAAGATTAAATGCCTTTATCTAACATTTTAGAATTGGAAGTCTTTGATGTATGGGGCATCGACTTCATGGGTCCTTTCCTATCTTCAATGGGAAACATTTATATTCTAGTAGGGGTGGATTATGTTTCACGTTGGGTTAAAGTGGTGGCATCTCCAACCAATGATGGAAAGGCAGTGCAAAAGTTCATCGTGATTATTCAATGGTTGGAGTGCCATGTATGATAATAAATGATGGAGGTACACATTTATGCAACAAATCTTTTGATACCCTCTTAAAAAGATATGGAGTGCACCACCGTGTTGCTACACCTTACCATCTGTAGACAAGTGGCCAAGTGGAAGTTGTCAACTGGGAGCTGAAATGAATTTTGGAAAAGACGGTGAACAACTTCAAGGAGGATTAGGCAATAAAGCTAGACGATGCCCTATAGGCTTATAGGACTACTTTCAAAACACCTATCAGAACAAATTCGTATAGGCTTCTATATGGAAAAGCTTGTCATTTGCCGGTCAAACTAGAACATTGGGCGTACTAGGTGATAAAAGCATTAAATTTTGATTGTAAGCAAGCGGGCAAAAAATGACTTTTGCAACTGGACAAACTTGAAGAGTTTCGTTATAATGCGTACGAAAACACAAAACTGTACAAGAAAAAGGTAAATAAATGGCAAGATTCTTGTCTTAAACAAAAGGAATTTAAGTAGGATATGCAATTCTACTATATAATTCAAGGTTGAGGCTGTTTCTAGTAAAGTTAAAATCTCGATGGAGTGGACCTTTTATAGTCATTCAAGTTTTAGATCATGGAGCCCTCAAACTAGAAAATACTAACAAGGAAACTTTTAAGGTTAACGGGCATCGTTGTAAGCTATATCTTAGAGGAGCACTTCTTAAGGACAAGGAAGTGATTGCCTTTTGTTCGAACAATTAAGATGCCTCTATAGATGTAAGGTCAAGCTAATGACCATAAATTAGCACGTTTAGTAGTTTGATTGAAATCGTTAGGTTTAGTTAGAGTTGCTTTGAACTTGCAATAAAACTTTAGTAATTTGCATTGATATGAGATCACTAATTCCCTCACTCTCTTTAAGCAATTCTAAGATAAGACAACAATCTCAAGGCATCCAACTACCACCTCGGACACCTTCTCCGCATCCATCACCGTAATGCTTTGTTTCTAACCCTTTTCTTTTTAAATTCAGTCTTTATTTTTTTTACTTTAATTTATGTTTCTTCTTACCATGCATGTTTGTTTGCCTCCTTCTCACATTGAGGACAATGTATTGTGGGGAGGGATATGTATTTTACTTTGAGTGTGAATGTTGCACATTGTATGATAGTTTGTTAGGTTGCATTTTGTGAATTGTGTGAATGTGTCAATGGCTTAGATGGATTGAAATTGATTTAATTTTGAACATAGTCTATTAGGTTGTGAAGAATCATTAGCTCGCAAAATTAGTGAATTAGTTTCTTTGGCTAAATATGCAAGTTAATTAGGATTTAATGTGAGTTTGTCACCCTCTAAATTGTCACATTCATTCAGAATTCTAGGTCTTTTGACTAAAGTAGCTTTGCTAGTATTTTTTTTCTTTATAAAAAGTAGCTAAAGCAACAAGGCAAGATAAAAATATTATGTTTGTTAATTTTAAATAAATAACTATTTCGCTGGCCTTCGAGTTATGAATAGAGCTAATAGCCAGTTGAAAACGTGATGTAGCTGAGTAATCGAATCAATACGTATCACAAATGTGTGACTCTGCTTCAAAAGGGTATAATGACGTTTCAAACAAGCAGCTTAATAAAAACATGACTTAGTCAAGTAATTGGATCAACATTCATCACCAATGTTTGCCTCCAAGTAAAAGACTAAGTCCATGTTCACAAAATATTAAATAAAAAGTAAATAAAAAATGTTTTCTAATAAAAACTATCGAACTTGTAAATAAATTGACTTTTCATCAAAACATACTTAGGAGTAATTATAAATTTTGAATGACCAAAGAATTATTGATGTGTGTGTACAATTGAAAAGGGTGAGTAACTTGTCATTTAGGTTTTGATTACTATGTATATTCAGTCCAGAGCCCCTAGATTCGAATTTTGCATGTTAATGATTTGAAATAACTTGAATGATTGTGTTTAAAGTTAAATTTATTTCATGAAGTTAAAGTCATTGTCTCATTATTGCATTGTGTGCTTTATGATTTTGTATGCTTGTTGTTTTGTTTGCTTGAGGACAAGCAAACGTTTAAGTGTGGGGGTGTTGATAAGTGTAAATTGCATCGTGTTTTAGGGCTTAGTTTGATATGTATTTAATTGTTAATTCAATCGTTTAACATGTGTTTAGGTTAAATTTGTGTTAGTTTGTTAATTATTTTTGTTTTAAATGTTTTATAGGTTAGTACAAGTCTTTGAGCTTAAATATTATTTTTGAGCTTAAATATTATGTTTTTGAGGTACCTTAATGTATTTGTTAGTATTTCAGGGTCAACATCGAAGAATAAAGAAGTTTCGGAGACATTTGGGCTGAAACAGCGACCTAGGCCACGATCATGACAAAAGCATCAGAGGGGCCACGATCGTGATAGAAGCCCAGGACATGGCCCACGATCGTGGGCTACATACCACGATCGTGACAGAAGGCTCGGATGTGGCCCACGATCGTGGCTTGTGTCATGCAGATGCACATACACTTAAAAATGTCAAGTTTTGAGGGATTTTTGGACTTTCTAGACCCCGAAAAATCCCTAGGACTGCTTAGAACAAAAAGGATATTTAAAGAACAAGATAGAGAGGCAAAGGGGGAGCTTTTACATTAACCACTTTAGAGAAACCCTAGAGAGAAATCATCGAGAGATAGAGAAAGAGAAGAAGGAAGAGAGAATAGGAGAAGAAGCTGACTCGATGTACTTCCAGGATCAGGAGTTTCCTAACATCGCTACCTCCTATCATCCATTCAAATCGTAGTTCCTATTTATTTTCAATTTTATTATTGTATAGAATTGGAATAACAATTTGATGATAGGATTCTTTAATGTTGAAGATGTTCTAAACTCACCTTCGGAGTTTTGCTTTTGAATTAATGAAATCTGATTGTTTATGTTTTATTTGGATTTGTTGTGATTAATTATGCGATTGAATAATTCGATAATAAACTGAGATGGTGAATCGAATGAAAAACAATAAAATTAGGCTGACAAAAATTAGGTATTTTAATAGAAATTAGAATTAAATCAAATTGGTAAATTATGCGAAGAGAGATCTTGCATAGGTTTTCGGTAGTTTATTAGAAAACTTCAGAACTAATTAGGGTTTTGGATAGGTTGTTAATTGAGATATTGCAACTTCCATAATCTGATCACGGTTAATGGTTATAACTCAAGAGAGAGTAATCAACCCTAGGATTGTCTAGAACCAACAATCTGGTAATTCATAATCAGTTAGGTTAGCTTTAAGGATAGGTTAGCTTTAAGGATAGGTAAAATTCCCTTTCTCTCAATTGGTAATTTCCCTAGGTTGATTATTGGGTGTGTGTTGCAACTGCTGAAAGATTAATATTTCTGTGATTGATTTTTAATTTGATTTGAATGACTGAATTAATTGCTTGTTTTTAGTTTCGTGCAATTTGAATTTTTATATTGTTTTTTGGCATTAGATTTTAGGATTAGATTATCCCTTCTCGTAGGATCGACACCTTAGGTACTATGCTAATGAACTGTGCACTTGCGAATTATCAAGGGTTATTAGTTAAAACTTACACACATCAAACACCCAATCAAGCACCTTTCAAGATCAATCAACAACTTTGTTATTACCTATATGAACCTAATTCATGGGATTGACAATAGGTTGGGTTACCATCACTGTTAATATATTGTGTTGGCTGTAGTCCTATCCCCCTTGATGTTTCTATTTTTTTTTCTTAATGATTTAGTTAGAGGATTGGTCAAATTCATTCATATCATTACATAATTAATAGATATGGTTACATCTTTAAAAAACTACTTTAACACTTTATCTCTCAAAAGAATGTGTTTATTTTTGCCATTAAAAATTTTGTTTTTTCAATGACTATTTAAGCCTTGTAATCACAATGCATAGATATGGAAGCTTTTAGTTTTATTCCTAAAGGAATATTTGCTAAGCAGTTTCTTAACCATTCAGCCTCATTTTCAGCCAACTATAGACCACAAATTTTGATTTCATTGTTGACTTAGCAATAATAGTCTATTTGCATGCATTTATCCATTTCAACAGAAGAGATATCACTTAATAGAACTTGATCAAATTTCTCATGCCACTTATTTAGAGCTTTTCTAAGAGCATATAAATGTTTTACAATCTTCAAACTTTATTTTCAAATAAAAAAAATAACCTTCAAGTTATACTATGTAAATTTCTTCATTCAAATAAACATTTTAAAATGTAGTTTTGACATCCAGTTAGTGAATAAATAAATGTGGATGGAACCTAAAGCAATAAAAATACAAATTGATGAAATTATAATTACAGGTGCATAAGTACCAAAATAATCAATATTACATTTTTTAGTAAAACCTTTAATGACTAGATGAGCTTTATATTTGTCGATAGAACCATTACGTTCAAATTTCCTTTTAAAAATCCATTTACAAACAATAGGTTTATAACCTAGTGATAAATATACCAAAAGCCAAGTTTTATTTTTTAAAATAGATTCAATCTCATGTTTAATGACTTCTTTCCAAAATGGTGCATCAAAAGAAAAAATTGCATTGGAAAATGATAAATGATCATTTTTTAGTAAGATAAGTATAAAAATCATTTCCAAAGGATAATTCTTTTCTTGGTCTTTTACTCCTTCTTAACAACCGATCTGAGCTTTTACAACCAACATTATAGTGGGAACAAAAGAAGTTTTCTTAGACAGTGTTAAAATATGTTTAAAAAGTATGCATTCTTGTTATTTTGATGTCATATCTAGTATTTAAATTTTGCCTCAATTTGGTACCATGATAGAATGAAAAATGTACTTTGTCTAAAAGAATTCTTTTAATTCCTTTTTGAATGATGAAATTGAAAAAGTTCCAATTTTGTATTTATCTCAATACTAATGTTAATATCAAAGAGATCGATTTTTAAAATAAGAAATATATAAGCAGCACTATTATTAACATAACTAATAAACATGCAATCATAAGTTTCTGAGCCTATTTTCCTTTTCTTAAGATCAAGCAACATCATCTTAGCAAGACACCCTTAAACTTTTAAATATTTCAAATTAGGATGGTAACCTCTATATAACTCATATGGTGTCTTACCAATTCTCTTATAAGGAATTATAATTCATAATGACAAGTATACAAGATAGCTTAATCCTATAAATTATTAGGAGCATAATAGCTAATTAGCAAAGCATTCATTATTTCTTTAAAGTTCTAATTTTCCTTTCTGTTACACCACTTAATTCATGGGAATGAGGAGTAATTTCATGGGTTATTCCTTTCTTTTCCAAATAGTCATCAAATAAAATATATTCACCTCCTTTTCAAAATAATCATCAAACAAAATGTATTCACCTCCTCTATCTGATTGAATTCTTTTTATTTTCTGATTGAATTATTTTTTTTTACCCCAGCATTATACAATAAGAACATATTAAAAGCCTCATCTTTATTTCTTAAGAAATACACCTTATTATATCTAGAAAAATCATCTATAAAAAGTCTTGGCATATTTCTTTCTATCTCTAAACAAAATTTGTTTTAGATCACTACGATCAATATGAATTAAAATTAAAAACTTAGATTCTCTATAAACTGATGCAAAAGTTTTCTTAGCTATTTTTTTGACACATATATCACATTTATCCATTCATGCATTAGAATTGGTAGAAATCAGGCTAAGAGATTTCATATCTAAAAAAGATTAAGATGACCTAAACTAGCATGCCATAAATTAAAAGAATCAACCAAGTAAACAAAAGAATATGCATTATTTTCATTGATAATTTCATATACATTCAATACAGACAAACCTTGATTGCAGTAATCTTTTCACGCAAACATATTATTTATTATCATAACAATCTTATTGTATTCAAATGACATTCTAACCCTAACTTTTCCCAATAAAGCTATAGATATTAGATTAAGTCTAGTAGTTGGTACATAAACTACTTCATTTAATCCAAGGTCTTGCTAGATTTGAGTTTCAAGACTTTGCCTTTACCAAGAAATTTTAATGATTGAAAGTCCCCTAGACAAACTGTTTCTTCTCCTTATTTTAATTGAATATAGGTGGTAAAAGCACTTTTATTTGCATGTATGTGTCATATAGCACCAAAATCTACCACCGACAATTCACATTAGCTGCAATATATGTTGACTTAAGAAATAGCAACTATAATTTCATTATCATTATCTTAAACCAAATTTGTACTTAGTTTAACAAGGTTGCTATTTCTTATTCATTTCCTAAATTGAGGTGCATGATGACTTGGCTTTCCATAAACAAAGCAAGAGCCTTTCTTTTGAAGTAAGGAATATTCACTTTAGGTTTGAAATTAGTTCCATTATTCTTATTCTTGTTTGTGTACCTTTTATTGTTATGGGAATTTTAGTTACTTTGTAATAGATTGGCTTTTGAAGATATCTCCTTTTCTTTAGCTGCTTGAAACTCCTTACGATTTGTTTATTCAAAAATTATGTGCCCAATCAGATTTGCTAGTAACAATTATTAGTGTTTGTGGTAGTAATTCCAAGATTTATCTAGCTTCTCAATTAATAAGCTCACAACAAATTCTTCTTGTAAATTGATGTTTTCAGCTTTAAGATCCTCCAAAAGCTTATGGTACTCATTAATTTAAGATTTGATATCTTTTTCATATGTCATCTCCCAACTCCCAACGGTAGAATTTGCGATTTACAAACTTTTGCTGTCCTACATCTTTAGCCTTGTAGTTAGTAATTATTAAATCCCATATTTATTTTCTTCTCTACAAGGATAATAAACATGAAATAATTCATTACATAAGGTACTTATAATTGTATGTAGGCATATCTTATTGGCAAGTATCCAATGCTCAAGCTTTCTTCTGTCTGAAATTTCTGCTGTTGGCATTGGTTTTGTCAAGGAGAACCCACAATGGTTGATTTAATGCAGGAAACTTAGCTTTGAAAGATTGAACTAGTGGGCAAAATCAACAAGATGGAAACCAGTGGCATTCCAAAGAGGAGATGCAACGGGTCAAGCTCACTGTCGCTTAGAGCTATAGATATTGGGAAAATCTCACTTCAACGGAGAGGGACCAAAGATAAACCTCTGGTGTATGTTGTTGTAATGTCGAAACTTCGCTAAACAGAGAGCTAACATGGGCAGGCAAAGAGAATAAAAAATGGGTTTGAGCAAGTTTTTTAAAGGATTCACTCTTCTTGCATACTCTATACTACTAGAGAAGTGCAAACATACAGTCATTGACAGTATCAGAACCAAAATAATAGAATAGAAGTCTAATAATGTTATAATGTTAAAATAGAATTTGATTAATCTACAAATACATTGTTTTCTAGAGAAGTATAAAGTAAATTTAGAATAAACAAAACCTGGATTTGTCTAAAATGAGATAGGTTTTTGAAATAACAAACTAATTTCACAGCAATACAACGTTCCATGCCTTGCTCGGGCTAAGTTAGACACTAGCAGACTTTTGTGGATGTGGCAGAGATGATCTACTCCCAAAACCTGGTACAAACTTGTATGGGTAGCTCAGGTTATCCCCTCTCGCTCATTCATTCTGTGTTTAGCGACTTTGAGGATACTCAATACAAAGGACAAGCTCGTGATTATAGTGGCTGACTCCAAATGTGTATTATGCTCTAGCTCAAAGGGATGCCTAGATAACTTATACTTCTAGGATGACTACTCAACGATACTGTGGACAAACTTACTTGGATGAGTTCTAGCTTAAGGCTAAAATGCAAAATGGACCTGAAAACCTTCAAGATGCCTTTGATATGCTAGTATATACTTTATTCGGAAAGAGAGGAACTCAAGAATTTTTGACAACCACTCAAGCACTGTTGAAGAAAATAGTAGAAAGATAAGCACCAAAATCAGAATATATGCAATGAGAAAGGAGTCAATATTGAACTTGTCACCTGAAATTTGCTGTAACCCTTTTACTACTTGAGGCTGGTGTGATTTCTTTTACTTGAGCCGACTGTAAGTTGGTATGTATTAGATATTTTAAGGCCTGAATTGTCTAAGATTGGATAGAAACTGCCAAGTAGCTCCTTGATAGGCCGGAATTCATGGACAGATCGTTGTTGTAGATATGGAATCAGTGGAGATAGTATCAAAATTATCCCCATTATTAGGGTCAAGGTGCTGCGTAAGGATGGGAAGAGAATCAACTTCTTCGCCTTTGTCGCCAAAGCAACCCATTGTTGGAATAATTGGAAATGAAGACCAACCTGCACTGGATTTGCCACGCACCACAAATGCCTATGTCTTAAGTCTTAATAACATATTGGCTTACTTTATTCTATACTTCATTATAAATTTATATCTGCCATATTTTTTTATTTTTCTCTTCTTCTTTTTTTCCCTTATAACCCCTATAGGTGTAACCCTCCCAAGAGTTTTCATGTTAGGATTGGACCCAATTAAAAGAAAATATTATAGGAAACATGTTCATTTTTAGAATAATAAGAAATGAAAGCATTCATCTAACGTTATCTGTCTGAAAAATATATATTTTTAATCTTTTCAACCCTATTTTTAATGTAAGATGCACATATGGTAATAAAAATATTAAATTATGATTTAAATTAAATGTTTATAGTATGTTGATTTTTTAATGGCTTGAAATATTTAAGTTTAAATTAAATTTAGTCTATGTTTGGTTGGGCGGTTATTAATAGAATAGAATGTAATATAATATTATTTCATCATTTGGGATGAAGCTTTATAATAGAATAAAATGGAATATGATCGGAATGGGAATGAAAGGGTTTCACATTACATCTCATTCTATCCTAAACAGTAAAAATAAATTACTTCCAATTTGAGAGATTTAGGATGGTATGTAAAATAATAAACAACATTTCACTATATTACATTAGGGATCTTTCTTCCAAACAACATTTCACTTTATTACATTATAAACCCTTCCTTTCTTTCCCAACAACAATTTTCTAATATTAAATTCATTTACATACCATTTCATTATAAATTATTATATTCCATTAAAAACCTTACATCTAATCAAACATGACCTCAGTAAAAAGATTGTAATCTAATTTAATCCTCTTGACTAGGTCTTTAAAAATAAAACAACAAAAAATTTTCAAACTTTTGTATATCCAATAATTAATAGACACTATGACATAATTTAAACTTCATAACTCTAATATTTATGTGCATTCAATGAATTGTAGAGAGGATGAACCTTAGAGCAATTGGTAGGTTGTTCTTTTGTAACCAAAAGGTTACAATTGATGATTGATGTTGAGATGACGCTTTTGATCATAACAAATTATCCTGGCTTTGCTTCTACAAACTTTTTTCTTTTAACTTCCTCTTCGATTGTTTTGTTCCAATATTTAATTACATAAAAACAATATAAATAAAGATAAAGAGGACCCTCATATAATTCCTCTTTTTGGTCTAAAGGATTTAGTTTGCTCTTCATTCCAAACACTTGCATTGTTGAAGAGGTTAGACTATCCACAATGAGAGACGTCAGAAAGTATGGAAGGTTAAGTAACTAAAAGAAAACCTTTGATAAAGTTCCACTTTAATCTATCATATGCTTTTTAAGATCTAATTTAAAAGCAATCAGGGCTCTTCTACGTTTCTTCCTTGTCATTGACCGTCTTTGACATAATTATCATATCATTTTTAATTTGGGACTGGTACAAAACTTGGTTACATAAGAGAAACAATCTTTGATATTAACGGTTTTGATGGGTTGAAATAACTTTAATAATAGTTTTACAAGAGATATTATATGGATTAATAAGTCCCAACTAAGTTATCTATCGGATTGAGCGTCTATGTATAAGAGTTGAAATATGAAGGGATTTGGAGTTACTATCTAGGTAAAATTGTAACATTCTTAAAAATGTTATTATAACATTTTCACTAATATTTAATTTAAATCAAACGTTTTCAGATATTTAGAATAAATTCTAATTTAACTATCCATTAAATTTTTGTTAAATAATTATATTCTGATTTACTTTTTTTTGACGAAATTATATTATGATTACTTATGCTATTTTTTAATGACTTCTTTGCCAATTGTACATCCTAGTTGGCAAAAAGACCCGCAAAAGTTTGTTCCAATTCTAATCTCAAAAAGCTCTTCTTTTTATAACTAAGATTGAGAGAGAGTAAATTGCATTAAATCCCTCGAGAGTTTTATAAACTTACGTGGTTATTGTCTAAACGAGAAATTAGACAATCACATTTCTCAAATTTTCCAAACATTGTTGCCCGTATGAGACTTTTGTCAATTAGGATTCACAACTCACAAATAAGCCCATAAAAATATATTAAAAATTTAAGATAGAATTATTTGATGAAATCTTAACAGGCTAAAAAATTAGGGCTTAAAATAAATATTTAAAAAACATTAGCATTCATTGTTAAATATTTCAAGATGTTTAGATTTAAATTAAATTCTTGCGAAAATGTTGAGGTTTAAATTGACCATTTTGTCTAATATCTATGTATAAGAACTCTTCATTTTTGAAACTATAATAACTCCTCTTTTTATTAACATCTTAATATTGTTATTTGAAGGAGCATTTTATTCCAACAAATGGTAGCGCCATTTTGTTTTGTTTCTCTTGTAATTCCTTATAGCCTTTTTTTGGTGAATCAGTAATTTAAATAACTCAAAAGGAGTTATGTAGAAGTCATGAGATTGGCCAGAAGGAAAATCCCTTTCCAAAACCAAAAGAGCAGCCTAACTTAAGAATATGAGGAACTCTACAAAAATTGTTTCTTATGAGTCGAACCATACCACAACATCCAGCCTATACATATCTATCAACCAAGATGACCTTGTAGGAAGGCACATCTTAACCATCAACGAGAACATTTACCAATTACCATAGTAAAGAAATAAATTAAAAAGACAGTCATTTCCGCTTCAAAACCAGAAATTCAAGTCTACATTGCATGAGTTTAAGCCTCTTAGCTACATTTTTCTATATTGCTGAAGGTGGGATATTATTTGGTGAAATACCGAGGATGATTACGTACAGCCCTTGTCCTTGCTTCTTGCATCCCTATTGTCCCTAACAGCTTGGTCCCCAGTATGAGATCTCCATCGTATGCTCTCATAACTCCCACCCTTCCTTCCTTTGTTAAACCCATATAATTGCTTCTGATTCTTTAGGGTACCAACAGAGGAGTAGTGAATCTCCTACCGTTAAGAACTGGTATGACCTGCAATACAAAACATTAGAGAAATTAATCCTTACTAATATTCACCTTTCCTCAGCTTCCCATTATCCTAATTATTAAAAATATGATCCTTTAACTTTTGATGCATTAGCCAAGTTGCTTAAAGTAGAAAGGATTGAATGTCTTACTAGATAGTTTTCTATCATATAAGTCAAATAATATAGGAGAATAATATGAGTGACTTTAAATGAGCAAATAAAGTTTATGGTTAGATGAGTTTCCATTCACTACAAAATAATACACGATTTAGTTAGATGCTCTCTATTAACTCTTGATCCCCTAATCCAAGTAAACTTTGGTCTTAAAGTCTCATGTCTAATAAGGATAACTAAGAAATCTAGCTTTAAAATTAAGCTCACTTTCTTAACACATTGTTTGGTCGTCCTCTTTTCTCATTCCACAGAGACTATGTGTTAGATCACCAATAACAACAAACCATATTCTTGTTGATAACTCAACTCTTCTTTCTTCTTTCACTGGCAAAGTCATGATTAGGTAGCCAATTGAAATCATTTGTACATTGAAATTATAACTACTCCATAATATTCAAATACCTTTACTCCTTCCTTTTGGCGTTGATTCAAATCATATGCACATCCAAATCATAACTACTAGCTAGCAAAGTCATGCTTTGGGGCTAGTCCTTCACTTATCATTTTATGAAATTGCTTTTCCTATCCGTTGAGATTGAATACACATAAAAGTGATTGGATATGTCCTATAAGAAAAAAGAAAAAATGCATGACTTAGTTTTAGCCTATAAACATTATTAGGCGGGTGAGATGCTTACCTTCTTTCGAGAGCAAGATTCCTTTATAATACTAAAGGTGTCAGGTACGGGGAGCAACGAGGTCCACACACACAACTTGACTTCCTATTATAAGGAGAGAGGTAAAAGCATGGTATTTGGTGGTTCATCTAGGCTAAAGTCCTTGCCTAGAACCTGGACATGGCCACATGGTTAAAGTATTATCATAAGTAATTGTTTTTTAGATCCCACTTGAATAGTAAGAAATAGATATCATTTGTCCCAACGGATCTGGAGAAAGTGTGTGGCTTTTTATAGAGCACACTATCTTCAGTCCCACACACCATTTCATAGTTTATAAGAAATGCTATAGACTTTGCTGTAGATTAATAAGTTTGATATTTTGCTAGGCTGTCATACATTATTATATTATTTATTAAACATTTTGTAGACTTTTTTGGGGCTAGAGTCCTTGAGAAATGGGAAGGTCTCACAATCCTATCCTTTGATTGTGCGTTGATTTTTTAAATGTTCTTATATAAACCTAGGGAAGTTCCTTGAGAATGAAGCTCTTCTTACTCAATCACTTGAGGCAAACTTGTGATTTATGACCATTATGATACACTTTAAAAGCTTAGTTTGTAGTCTTCTCCATACTTCCTACACTCTATAAAAAAGGTACACCCACCATGTCTTAAACTTTTAGCGATTCTAGTAATTGCACTAATACCTTACACTTGTCATCTATGACTAGGTATAAGGAGTATTTGATATATGTAGAATGCTTAATGGTGTAAGGGATTAGCTTATAGACCTTAAGCCATTGTCCTAAAATCTAGAGCCATTGTCCCGATGTATACTCTTTTAAGGGAAGTAAAAATGGAAGAAGTTTTAGGCCTGCATATTTTGAGAATCTCAATGTCACATTATCGTTCTCAACTACAACCTCGTTAAAGCTTCATAACATTGCAACAGTTGAATAATTGAATAAGGCTTTTCTTAAACCAAAAAGTGATGGACAAAGGGAAATATACAAAGATTTGTATCCATGTGGATCTAACTAAAACTTAGCAATTTGATACAAGTTTGAGTTGAAATGTGAGGTTTGTAAAATTTAATGATGAAGGCATTCACCTAATATGCTCCAAATGCGGTTATAATGGGAACCTAAAGGTTTAAAGTTGTCTTCCTGAAGAAAAGTGCAAGGAATATGATAATGTACAACCTACAATAGTGGGATGGGAGTTTATTTAGTTAAGAAAAAGTGGGACAAAAACATTAAAACTTGTCACATATGTAATTTAGGTCAAACTATTGGGATCTTATGTTGAACTAATTAAATGTATTATATGTCAAAAGTTGGTCACTAAGTTTTTATCATGTTTCTTATAAGCATAGGTTGAATGAATCATCCATTTCATCAACCAAACTGCATAAATTAGAAAAAAAAATCTTTTAATTTTGAATCCTTTGATCAATCATATAAAAGTTAAATAGACCAAAATTTACGATAATTAGTGTTTTAAATGAAGTTATGGATAGGAGAAGCTCTTATTTTAACAAAGAGTCATTTATAATTTTGGGAGCAAGAAAAAGAAGGTAATAAGGGAGATTTCATATGGGAGTAAACTGGATTCACCATGTAATTGACTAAATTACATATTGAAGAAAGGGATCAAGAGGAAACTTTAAGAATCTAGAACATGAGAAGAATCATAGGTATGCTATAATAGAGTATAGTAGAATATCTCAATTAATGTTTCTAAGGTCATATGAACCTTTAATTTTTTGTTCTTAATGTTGTCTTATGAAGAATTTTATTGTTTCCATCTTTCAAAACCATGAAATTAAGGAAGATTTTTAAAAACCCTATATAGTATCAACGATAAGTTAGTGTTCAGTTATTAATAAGATTGATGACTAGTTTTATAATTAATGATTATATATATGAATGTTATCTTAAATTTAGATATAGTTTTATATATATGGTAAGAAAGGGGTACAATAAGGATATCATTTATGCATATAGAATTATATTAAATTGATGCCTTGTATGCGATTATTGCAAGATTTGACCCTTGTGTTTTGTTTTATAATCTAATTTAAAGCTCTTCAGAGGGTGAGTTATGTTGTGATTATGACAAGTGGTGAGATATTTGTGGTTAGGGCCTATTATTTGATGGTAAATCAAGAAGGTAGTAATTTATCAATCATACAGAACTATCTAGTGCCAAATCTTGGCAAGAATAAGTATATTACCTAGGACAAATTATATAATTCCTATTTAAGCTAGGTAATGGACATTGTGTATATGTTTTTGGTATTTTGGTTATTGTATTTAGTTGCAGTTTTTGTATAATATGGGTAATTTGTATATGTTCATAAAACATTATTATTAATAATAAAATCTTAGATATTGTGAGATTTCACATTAGCACAATATGGCATAGCTTATTTCTAGGATAGCTGTCAAAAAGAAGTTTTTATATTAATTTTATTGTTCTTTTTTTGTTAATGTACGCTACATTGTTATAGTTTATGTTTCAGGTAAGGAGATCAAGGAGGACTATAGACTTAAATGAGACGTGGAATGATATATATATATATATATATAATGTGGAAAAATAAAAAGGTCTTGTAGTTAGTTTGACATTATTTATTTATTTAAGATTATCATATAGTTTTAGTACTTTTCCTAAAAGATCAATATTTTTGCGTTCTACTTAGCATTACCTAAACGTGTCACCCGTAAGTATACGAGGTTGCTGTAGTATATGGTGGACGTATCAAGGTTGTCTCACAAGGAAGTTAACTGTAATAATTTGCCTGAAAATAAGAAATTAAATAATGAAATTTAAGAGGGTATAGAGGTTTTGAAACTATGAAATTAAAAAAAAAAAATGAATTGCACGGAATTGATATAAATCTTTCAAAGATAACTTAGGGTTTACACTTCGATCTAATTTTAAGCCTAAATTTTTAAACTTCCCATTAATATAATATGCAGCTTTATTCTCTCTTCAATCAAATTAGCAACTATTAATTTAATAGTTCTCACTTTCATAAACTAACAATTACTAACCATTCGAAGTTACAAATTAAGCAATCCTTAGAACTTATATTTCTAATTTATTCTTATGATAATTGATTGTTTAGTTCCAATATCAAGTTTCATCTTTCGATTCTTCACTCAATATCTTAAGACTAATAGGTGGCCAATCTATTAACCTAGTATTCAACACAACAAAAGCAATCCAAGAAGGATATATATTAATGGGAATTATTGAATCAACATATTCAATTAAATCTAGATGCAAAACCTAGGTAAGAATAATCTAGCTCATCATCAAAGTAAAAAAAAAAATCATATCAATTGAATTCAAACTTGTAAATTCCATTGTATCAGGAAGAAATTGAAACAAGAAAAATGTGCGACCCCAAAAGAATAGAGAACAAAATAACCTGTGAATCAACGAATCCAAAAAAAATTTTACTTTGAACGAACGATTGCTAGTCCAAACAACTTCGAACAACTACATATTTGGGCTTCCTTAAAATCTTGAGATGCCCTCTAAATATGCTCTTACCTTTTTAAAGTCTTCTCCTCAAGTCCTTAAAGCTCAACCTAAACACAAACACCTAAGAACAATCTTGAGCAAACATATTAGAAGACTTAAAAAATGAACAAAAACTATTCGAAACCTAACAAAAAATGCATTATAACAAATATTACTTATTATATATAGATGATTACTTAAAAGAGTTAATGATGAGACATTTTTTTGCTTTTAATCTTGGTGTACATTGGCATTATAATTTTAAACAAGTTATTTAAGCCTTAAACTAATGACAGGGTATTATGCTTTATGCTTTGAGCGTTGCCATTAGGCGACATTTGTTAAGGGTTTAATTTAACAATTTCTACTAAACTATTTAATGTTAATTTAAATTTAGAAAAATTTATTTGGGTGTAACTTGTCTTATATGTTAGAATTTAGTAAATATGTTTATTGTTATGAGTAAATGTTAATTTCTTTAAATTTTTTAGGAAATTAGCAAAAGGAGAAAAATCACAAAACATAAAATTAGCAAAAAATAACTTTATGATATCTTTAAGAAATCCTTGATGCAAAATTAGTGGATTAATTAGAGAAAGGTATGCTGGAAATGATGACAGTAAAGGGATACTCTATGAGCTCATTATTAAACTCTTAAAATCTTAATATAGAAGGGATTTGTCGATAAGTCAGTTAGATAATCACTAAGGGTCTTATAGGAACGCCTTGTTTAGATGAAGGTTATCCAATACAATTATCTTTCAAAGCAAATTTATTATCATTAGTGGCCAAAATATTGTAGTTTGGTTCATCCTTGTACAATCCTATTTGTAACATTAACATATTCAATTTTTTCAAAAAAAAACAAACAAACAAACTTTGTGAGATCTTTTCAATTTCATAAGAACTTGTATTTATTGAAATCTACGTAGTAAATATAGAAAAAATGATGAAGAAGCATATTATGACCCAAGCTCATATTTAAGTACACATTTACTACAATTTTAATTATAACTTTGATGTTTATTTATTTTTTTTCCATTTTTTTGTTGTCGTTTTTGTAAAAAGAAAATCAAGTATGTAAAACATGTTTGGTTTATTCTGTTGCAATTTTTTGTTTTTGAAAATGAAAAAATCACAATGGTTTTATAGAAACCAGAAAACATTATTTCTCTGAATTTTAAAAACACGTTTTCTTTGACAGAGTACCAACATACCTCTACTTTCTATCTCGAATAATAATAATAATAATAATAATAATAATAATAATAATAATAATAATACAAAAATTATAATAATAATTAATAATTAATAATAATAAGAAGATAATTAATTTGACATAATAAAATTAATAATATTAAAAATAGTAAGTAGAAAACTTATAAAAATAATTAATAAAAATAAAAATAATTAATAATAATATTATTATTAACAAATAATAATAATCATCATAATAATAAATTAATAAATTAATAATCATAATAATAACTTATTAAAAATTAATAATAATAAGAATAACTAAATAATAATAATAATATTATTATTATTATTAAATAAATAAATAAAATTAATAATAATAATAATAATAATAATAATAATAATAATAATAATAATAAGAACAACAACAACAACAACAAATTAAATTCGTATAATAATAATAATAATAATAAAAATAACAACAACTATAATAATAGAAGAAGAGGAAGAAAATTAATGATAATAAGGAATTTAATAATCATAATAGTAATAAGAAAATTAATTATGTATAATAATGATAATAAAAATAATAATAACAAAATTAAATTTGTATAATAACTAATTTAAAATAATAATAATAATAAGTAGAAAATTTATAGTAATAATTAATAGTAATAATAATAATAAGATTATTAATTTCGTATAATAATAATAATAAGTAGAAAATCTATAATAATAAAAATAATAAAAATAAAAAATGATAATAAAGTTAATAATAATAATAATAATAATAAAGATATTTTAGTATTTTTGTTACTTATTCATTTCTAATTTTAAGTTTATATTTTTAAATTAAAAATTAAAATAAAATTTTTTTATCTATTTAATTTTTTAAATCAAAAAAAATAATACTCATTCTATTTTATTTTTCATCTTTTCTAATTTTAGAAATAATTATTCTATTCTTTATTTATTCCAATAAGCTATATCAGCTTTAGCATCGTGACTATATAATATACCAAAAAAAGAAAAGTCAAAAGAGTAATTTCTGCTGTGTGCTCGACCGTTGGAGTAAACGATACGTATCCTTGTCCTAAAACCAACTGAAGTTTAGTTAGAATATTTGCTGAGAAATTTATTAGGTATTTATTATTTATTTGAAAAAGAATAGATCAATCGTTAAATGAAATAATGTACTTTTCTTTTGGTTTTAATATTTTATTATTCGGGAACCTCCAGGCTTTAGGTGCTGCTTTCTGCAACTGCTGATTTATTCTCTTCTCCAGACCGAGTGGCAAGAAGAACCCAAAAAAGCCGCATGGACGCAGCTAAGATAGCAGAACTGAAGCAGTTTATCAATGGGTGCAGGTCCAACCCTTCAATTCTCCATGACCCCTCTCTTGCTTTCTTCAAATCCTATCTTCAGAGGTACTCCTACCGTACCCATGCTCTTTCTTCTTCACTTACTTCACTAATACTACTTCCTCATCTTCTACTATAATTTTCTTTGTAGCCTGGGTGCTCGAATTCCTCCAGAAATTAAGTCGGTGAGCTCTATCCCTATGTTTTCTTTTTTGTGCTTGTTTGTTTCATGGGATTTGTATGTTCAAAAGATGTTGTTTACGTTTGGCATTTCATGTGACATTTTCCCCCTTTAATTGTTGATTTGTTGGAGAGCAGTCTTTTTTATGAAAATTATATAATTAGAAAAACATTTTAGTTTTTTGTTTTGAAATAGAAACATTTTACTATTTATTGCCAAAGAAGTTGCAAGGAATATCGCTACTGTGACCTTAGTTGATTTAAGTGGGAAACTTATAATTGTTTGCATTGCTCATCAGGTCACGATGATGCATAATGGATTAAAAATCTGGGTTTTCTGCTGTAATGGGCTTTCAGAAATTCACCGGATTTCTGCCTCTGATCAAAACTCACAGACCCTAGAAGATATTATTATGAAAGATCAGAAAATTCTCCACTCAATCAAATTTTATGGCCAGTACTTTGTCACTGGAGTAAAACTGATTATGAAAAATGTTTTGGATAAGAAAATACGAATAGAAAGCAGTCAGAGATTAGATCATTTTGACTTTAATCACATATTTAGTGATTTTTCTCAACTTCTTGCATAGAAAAATTAAGAAGGCTTACTTGCTGATCTAGGAACTTGTTCTCTAGCTGCTGTTCTCTTTTTAAGAATCAATTTTCAAGCATTGTTGAACTACTTCCCACAGTATATGCTTTTGAAGGTTCTGATTGCGTCTACAAATACATGGTTTAAATGGAAAATGACAAACTTCGAAGGAGCGATTTTTCGCTAGGGAGAAATGGGTGCTCAAATAGGGTAGATTTCTGTAACCCTACTAATGGAAAAGGTTGGCTTATTCATCCAGTGCTAGGATAGAGAGTGGCATAATAAATCTACATGAGCAGTACACATATGTAGGGGCTAGTGCACAACAAGACAGTTTTATTCTCTCGCGAACCTAAAAATTTGTATGCTTTAGGCCTTTTTCTTGATAACCATGTTTACATACCAGTAAGATGCATTTAGGAGTCACTATAATTTTTAATCAACTGATGGTATTTTATTTCTTATGACATTAATGTTATAAATTGCTCCCAACTTTTGATTTATTATTGTACAAATTTGTTTTCCTTATTCAGCATACGATGAAGTTTTGATGATTATTTCTTTAATTGATTATGAACTTTGGGTGTCTAAAATGCATTTCATGTCTTCAAAACATTGAGCCTCCCAACTTTGGCTGTGCTTGAAATTCTTTCTTGAACTAGACCTTACTTTTGCTCTTTCTTCTCAAACTCTCTTACAACATACCGTTTTCTTCACATTAAAGAAGTTATTTCATGGAGTGCAATTTTCTGTGGTAACAGGGTTGTGCATTGTTAGGGAAGCACTTATATTTGTTCGTATTCACATTTTCTTGAAATGTGCCAATGACAACATATTTGCATGTAGGAGAAAGGTGATATTGACATGTCTGACACTGAGGAACACTATGATGCCACAAGACCTAGTGAAGATGTTGAGGACATCGTTGAATCTGATCTTGAGTTGGATAACTCTGAGGTTATAGAAGCAGACAGTGATCCTCCACAAAAGGTATTTGAGTTGTTAGTATAGTCCTGCAATTTATGATTATGGGGTGTTAATTCCTGAAATATGCTTATTTGTCCTTGTCTAATTGTAGATGGGAAACCCAACAATAGAAGTTACTGAAGAAATGCGAGATGCTGCACAGATGGAGAAAATGAAAGCTATTGATGCAGTATCTGAAGGTTATTAATGGCACTAGCTTTCTGATTAAGTTGCCATATTAAGTTTCTATTGCCAAGGTTTTTGGTGTCTCTAGGTAAGCTGGGTGAAGCAATGGATCATTTAACTGAAGCCATAATGCTGAATCCTTCTTCAGCAATATTATATGCAACCAGAGGTGCTTGCTTTTTTTACAATTTTCATGTCCATTGGAGTAATCTTTAATTTCTTCAATGTCTCGTCTTATATTGATATCTTAAGATATCTTAACACTTCTCTTATCAGCTAGCATCTTTGTTAAACTGAAGAAACCTAATTCTGCCATACGTGATGCTAATGCTGCTATGGAGGTTAGTAAATACCCCTACATTCTTGTGTTTCTATGAGCAGGGGAAGAAGTGTTATATTATGGATTTGATATGTTGTGTGTCTAGATGTTCATTTTTGTCTCTAGATTCTGGGGAATAATAATGGCTTTGGTGATTATTTTTTTCTTTTAGATTAACCCCGACTCTGCAAAGGGATATAAAATACGAGGACTGGCAAGAGCCATGTTGGCCCAATGGGAAGAGGCAGCAAGTGATCTGCATGTGGCATCAAAATTGGACCATGATGAGGAAATCGGTCTGGCACTAAAGAAGGTAATTCTTGTTTTCATATTAGCTGCAGTTGTTTAGAGGCAACTCTTATGTAGTGACACATTCGTTCCACAGGTTGAGTCCAATGTACACAAAATTGAAGAGCACCGCAGAAAATATGAACGCTTGCGGAAAGAAAGGGAAAGAAACAAGGCTGCCAGAGGGAAACAGCAGTGGGCTCAAGCACAAGTAAGTAGCATTATTCTGACTTTCCTACAAGTGGCACTTTTTCACCAATCATGGAAATAAAGTGAGTGGTAGTATCATTTGTCCTTGCTTTTTTCATTATACCACCCAAAGTTTATACTTTGATGTGTAAGCTATATCTTAGGTAGCATTTCTAGAATGCTTAGGCATAATTTAATGCGAAAGCCATTTTTAATGCTAAACAAGGAAATGTAGAATATTTCCTATTCTACTTTTCCTTCAAAGCTTTTGTCTGTGTTCATACTTCATTCAAGATTATTTCAATCTCTTATTTAAGTTTACCACCTTGCATCATTTTGCTCTAGATAAAGATAGCGACGACATTTCTAGTAGTAGAAATTATTTTTCTCAGTTGCTAATTTCTTCTTCCTTCTTCATTTTTCTTTTCCATGAGAACGATATAAAAGAATATTTTGGAATTATCTTCAAAATAAAGCAAGAGATTAATAAGAATGATACAAGAACATAAATAAGAGATAATATAAAGATTATGGTAAATGAAATAAAGCCAATGAAAAGAAGATAAAACTAAGTTATAAAAATATGAAGTGATTATTAAACAGAAGAATATTTCGTGTTTCTTTGATGTTAAAAGAAAAGAAAAACTTATCTTACTTTTATAAATAAAATTTTAGAACATGTATTTTGGAGACTTTCCAGTAATTAGTATAAATTTTAGAAAAGAAAGGGGTTGCACGAATTTAAAATATGAAAAAGAATATGATGTGAACACCAAGCTCTAGTTCTCCCTTTCTTGGTATTTTTATGTGAAATTATACCTCTTTTCTGTAATTGAACAGTGTTTTATTGTCAAGAAAACTTGAATGTCCATTATGGGAGGTCGATGGGGTTAGAAATGAATGTTATGGTTTTACTTTAACTGGGTTCTTCAGTGAATTGTTTGCTGATTATTTACCAGCTACTAATGTGATCAGCTTCATTGATTTTACCTTGGTCAATATCTGTCTCATTCGTAAATAGTTTTGTCAATTATTTTCTTGTCCTTTTCTTTTTTATTTTGTAACTTTAGTTTGTTTACTCTCTTTGCATTTCATGCAGGATCAAGAAGCCTTATCTTCTTTAAAGGATGGTAAGACGACTAGTTTCTTGTCATCTTGAAAATTTCCATATGAACGCTTATTCACTGAAGAGAATATTAGATTGTGTAAAGTTATTCTTGATTTAACCTTATAACTGATACAAAAGAGCTTAAAGTATATAGAAAAAATAAAAAAGAAAAAATTGGTTAACTACAAGCCTCAATTTGGTTAGATGAGGATTGACAATTGAGTTGACATCAAAGATAAGGGTTGAAATTTAGATTGTTTTAGAATTTCTTATTAGATAGGAAGTAGTAGTAAGTTAAATATGCTATTCTATTTTAGATATGTTATCCTAGTTGTTTAGGACTTATATAGAATTTTTACTATAATATGATTTAAATTGGTTAGTGTTGATATTATAGAAAGAATCAGCTAATTTTTTCTAGAGATAATTAGCTGATTCTCTATAGATAATTAGTTGATATTCTATTCATTAGTAATTGTATTAATGAGATTTTATTACTAGAGAATAAATAGATTCTCCTTGACTTAAGGAGATGATTAGGGTTACATTGTCCTATATATTCCTTGTACTATTCGCAAAAAAGTTAAGGAAGAATTACTTTGTCCTCTTTCTTCATGGTATCAAAGCCACAACTCTTCTTCAATTTTTTCCTCTCTTTGTTCAAATTAGTCCTAAATGGACTATCGCTTAGCAATGACTGGCCAGTGGAGAAACTCCTAATCCTCTAACGATGATTTCAGCAGTTCGAGTGTGACTAATCTCGGTGTTATGACGGGAAATTTATGACGTAATTGTGATCTTCTTGGCTCAAACTTGCCTTTTCAATTTACGAATCACAAGTTGAATGGCCATAATTACCTAGAATGGTTGCAAACAATAAGGTTGGCCATCGACAATAGAGGAAAACTCAGTTATTTGACTGGAGAGACAACAAGGTCGACTTTGGATGATCCAATATGGCAATATGGACGTCTGAAAATTCTTTGATCATAACTTGGTTGATTAATTCCATGGAACTTGCAATTGGAAAATCTCATATGTTTCTGCCAATAACTAAAGATGTATGGGATGCGGTTCAAGGGTTGTATTTTGATATTGAAAATTCTTCTCAAAATTTGTAACTAAAAACGAAGCTATGGAAGGCCAAATAAGGAGACCGTGACGTTATATTGTTTTAGAATGAACTTGTAACCTAGTGATAGGAATTGGACCTATGTTATGAAGATGAATGAGACTATTCGAATAACAGTGTTCGACATAAAAACAAGGAAGAAAACGATAGAGTTTATGTTTTTCTTGCAGGATTGAATCAAGAATTAGATGAAGTCAGAGGCTGAATTTCTAGGAAGAAAGCCTTTATCCTCTATCAAAGAGGTTTTCTTAGAATAATGAGAGAGGAGATGAGGCAGAAAGTGATGATTGGCAACACCAGATCAAAGGTTGAAGGTTCTGTACTCATGTCGAAACGAATAGAGGTTGAGGGAGAGAGAAAAAAACAACAAAAAAACATGGTGTGAATCATGTTTACACCATCCGGAAACATGTTGTAAAATTCATGGGAAGTCAAAAAATTGGAAGTAAAAATAATTCGGAGACAAACTGTACCTACCAAGCCAACACTATTGAATCTGGGCTCAAAACGTCTGTTGGCATGCAGCCTTTCACAAAAGAACAGATAAAGCAAATTTGTAAAATTCTTGAGTCTCAAAATTTCTCTTGTCCAAATCCTACCTATTCATTAGTTCAAAAGCCTCTTGTTTAAGTGTTAATTCAGATCATTCTTGAATAATTGATTTTGAGGCAATAGATCATATGACTAGGTCCTCTAAATTGTTTTTTTTCCCTATAGTCCTTTGCAGAAAATCAAAGAGTAAAAATAGTTCCTACTCAGCAGTAGCTGGGAAAGGATATTTGTTCTTTCCCCTAATCTTACACTTTACAATGTTCTTCATGTTCCTAAATTGTCCTGCAACTTGTTGTCACTCAGTAAAATAACTAGACCAAAATTGTCGAGCTAATTTTTCTTCATGCGACTGTCAATTCCAGGATTTGAACGCGGTAAAAATGATTGGCAATACTAAACCCTATTTCTTCGAAAATGGATATGACTCAAACAGACAATTTCGGAGAACTTTTCTTATTTCTGTTTTAATACTTCATGAGAAGAAAATTATGTTATGTCATTTTAGATTTGAACATCCAAGTTTTCATTATATAAGATATTTGTTTATGAAGTTTTTTATAAATAAAGATCTAACTTCATTTCAGTGTGAAGTTTCTCAAATTGCTAAACATCATCGAACATCTTTCCCAGCGCAACCTTACAAGGCCACAATACCCTTTTCTATTATCCATAGTGATATTTGGGGACCTTCAAGAATAAAAGCAATAATTGGAAAAAGATGGTTCATAACTTTTATTGATGACCATACTAGAATTACTTGGTTATTTTTGTAACATGATCCAAACATAGTTTCAAACTAGAATTCAAGTTTTTAGAAGCAATAATAGAAAAGAATACTTACAACAAAGTTTTAAGGAATTTTTTTGTTGAAAAAGGTATTATTCAAGAAAGCTCATGTATTGACACCCATCAACAAAATGGCATAGCCGAAAGAAAACATAAACATCTATTAGAAATTGCAAGATCTCTAGTGTTTTCAACTAATACTCTTGTACTTATAGGGTGAGGCTATCCTATCAGCTACATATTTGATCAATAGGATGCCTTCAAAAGCTTTAAAATTTCCAACCTCTTAATTGTTTTAATAAATTTTTTCCTTCATTTTGATTATCACATGATCTCCCTCTTAAAGTGTTTGGGTGTACTGCATTTGTTCATATTCATGACAACTGTTAGGGAAAACTTGATCCTAAAGCACGAAGATGTGTTTTTGTTGGTTATCCTTCCACTATAAAAAAGGTACAAGTGCTTTGATCCAATAACCAAAAAGTTTTTTTATTTCTGTAGATGCCACCTTTTTTGAAGATAAACCTTATTTTTCCTCTCACCTCATCTCAAGGGGGAGACACGTAGTGAAGATTCATTTTTTTATTTTTATAAAGAAATTGAGACTATGGTCAACACTAACAATGATGCAGATATTTTCTATAATATTGATTCAAACTCTGATGGTGTCTCAAATAATGAAAATAAGGATTCATTTTTAATGCTTTTATAAATTCAATCTCAAGAAAAGAATGATATTTGTGCAAGAGAAGATGGAAATCGTTTTAAAGTGAACGCCTTTTTGAGAAAATATCTAAGACGACATAAAAGCACAAACAATTGCATTATGGTCAAGAGTCTAACTTGAAAACAAATCCAAAAATTGGAGACCAACCATGTAAATCTCAGTTAGTCTATTTCTATTGAATTAGTGTCACTTGGACCATTATCTATTCCAAAGTTGGATGAATCCTTAGATTTACCCATTGCTTTTAGGAAAGGTTCTAGAACTTGTACCAAATATCCTTTGTATAACTTCTTATCATATCGAAGTCTATCTCCATCATTTCAAGGATTTACTTCTAAGTTATCCAATGTTTCAATTCCTAAGAATATGCAGGAGGCTCTAAATATTCCTAGTCTTAGAGAAAATGGGAGCTTTGGAGAAAAATAGAATATGAGAGGAAGGTGATCTTTCGAGAGGAAAAACACTGGTGGGATGTAAATGGGTGTTCATCGTAAAGTATAATTTTGATGGATCACTTGAAAGATATAATGTTTACCTCCTTTTTTAGTTTGCATATCCTTAAAAAAAAAAGGATATGCAAGCAAAAAAAATCTTTATATGAAGCTAGTTGGACATGCTAAAATTTGGTGGAGATTGGTAGAGGATAGATTTCGAAAAAGAAGTCAACTACCAATTGTTGATTGGGAGAGATGAAGTTGAAGTTATTGGAAAAATACTTACCATTTCATTATTAGGAATATCTCCAAGATCAACTTACAACCATTACAAGGGATTATATTCGTAACCGAGCACACGAAAATATTTGATGAACTTTCTATTTGATGTGAAAGGATGAAGTCGAAATGACAACTTATATGTTACCACAAAAATGGCTTAAGGGCAGAAACTTGCAAGGAGCTAATAATGCAAAGGATTTACAGTCTTGAAGATGCATATCACTTGGTTTTGAGAGCGGAACAATACTTAGGGCAATAAGTAACTAAAAAGTTTCAAAGTCGAGGAGTTCGATATGAAGAAAACTATGACAATGCAAAACTTTAGACCAACACCCAATGCGTCAACATTTTATCCACAAAACAAATGCATAACTACTCAAGGAGCTGAACTTAAAGGCAAAGCCATAGTTGAGACTAGGACGAAAGGAGGCAGCAGTGACAAGAAGTGCTTCCGATGCAATGGGAGGGGCTAGTTAAGGGTTTGCATATTGATGGCATAAGAAAAAGAGAATTTGATGCATATGCGTGTGAGCATGAAGCTGGAGAGGAGTTGGAAGGAGAGTAATGAACTGGCTAGTCCTACAAATCTTATTGCAGTGAGACACATACTTATGACCCCTGAAGCGGAAGAACAAGAAAAATGGCTTTAGATTGCTAATTTCTTTATGGAGATAAAGTATGTAAGCTTATCATTAATGAAGGAAGTAGTATGAATGTGGTATTGGAGAACATGCTGAAGCTATTGAATTTACTTGCGAAGAAATATCCAAATATCTACAAAGTTGCTTGGGTAGATGATAGTACTGTACCTTTTTTTTTTTAAATTAGAAAATTCATTAATATCATTTGGATATATCCTTCCAATACGGTACAACCCTCACTACAAACTCATTACAAGAACATCATATTGAAGGAACTACTGAGAATAGATTCTCAGTGAGGAGACTTGGCCATAATTACACTTGTTAGCAATGTCCTTAAGCAAAATCGTTACACCATTAATCACTTTTGAGATTAATCCATCTAGAGAAGTAGCTTTACTTGTAAATCTCCTGATGTTCCTTTCCTTTTAGATGGTTGCAAACATGTATCCAAGGCAATTGTATAAACCTGCATAGTTGCTTTTGGTAATGTGCCTAATCAGTGAGCCATTAGATAGTTTGAGTTAATGAGTTCTCATGAAAGGTCCATAAACATTTCTTTTTCACCATATTCCAAATGCTAGCTGCTAAGCTGCATTCAAAGAACAAGTGGTCACGAGTTTCCTCCGATTTTAGGCACAAAGGGCAAATTGTGATTAAAGCCATAAAGCTTAATCTATCAGTAGTGCTCAACTTGTTTTTGATGGTCAACCATAGGAGAAAAGAAATTTTTGGCAATAAGCATTTACTCCAATACTATTTTATTCTAAGCTACTTCGGATTCCTTCTTACCAATTACTTGGATAACTGCCTAGATAAGTTATTAACTAACTTTCCTTGCCAATAGAATCTATCTGGTGCATAGGGGTTAGGGGGATAATTAGGTTGAATGTCTCTTATGCATTCAAGCAGTTGCCTGGTTCCTTGACTAATCCATGAGCACACTTTAGCATCTAAAGGAAACTTCTGCATAGCATCATGTATCCTGTAGAGTTGGATTAGTTGTCCATAGCTGGACCAATTGTCAAACCAGACAGAGGTAGTTTCTCCATTGCCAATTTTGCAACTTATTTCTGGTTGGACCCTATTTCTCATTTGAAGCAGTTGACTTAAGAAGTAGGAGAATGTAGAGCCCTTTTTAACGACCCATATACTCATTCCTTTAAGAAAGTAGCTATGCAACCACTTTAGCCATAGAGAGTTTTTGTCCTCAAGTATCCACCAAAGCCTTTTAAGAATTAGAGCATTGTTTGTAGTTTTGACATAATAGATTTCTAACCCTCCTTTTACCTTAGGGAAACAAATATGAGCCCATTTGATTTTAGCAGTTCCCCTTTCACTATTAGGATGACTCCACAAGAATCTCAACATTCTGTCAAGAGACTTAATAAGGCTTTTGGATAGAAACATATGAGAGCACCAATATATATGGAGAGAACAAATGATTGATTTGATCAATTGAAGTTTACCCGCATAGGAAAGTACTATACCAGTTGCTTGAAGGTGCTTGGTGTCTTTTAAATTAGGAATATATGAGGAATGTATTTGGTGTGATGTCATTCCTATGAAATTATCTCACATTTTACTTGGGCGACCGTGGCTTTATGATCGAGATGTGTAGCACTTTGGAAAAGCTGACACCTATTAGTTTATATTTCATGGAAAGAAGATAATTTTATAAGTAGCAAATAAAGAGGAAGTAACAAGACAACCATAAATGCCAAGAAAAGGCCTCTTAATATCCATAAGGAGAGAGAATTTGAAGCTGTTAAGTAAGGAAAATAGAATTATGTTTGCAATGGTATTGAAGGAAGCAACAAAAACAACACTTGAAACACCCTTTATCTTACCAAAAGAATGGGGAGAATTGTTAGCTAATTTTTTAGACCTTACACCTGATGATTTACTAGGTGAATTACCTCCTGTACGAGATATTCAACATGCTCTTAACTTGGTACCTGGATCTACTTTACCAAATCTTCTAGCCTATCCTATTGATAATAAATAGCTAAAGAGACAAGTAGATCATCATCCAGTTGTTTTCGAATGGATCCATTCAATGATGTAAAATATCAAAATATAATTAAAAAATCAATTAAAAGAGATCCTATAATTCCAATTAGGAATTCGTTTGTCAGTTACTGAAAAAATGATTTATTCAAGAAAGTCTTAGTCCATGTGTAGTTTCAGCACTATTGAGTCCTAAATAGGATGGAAGTTGGTGAATGTGTGTTGATTGTCGGGCGATAAATAAGATCATAATAAGGTATAAATTTCTAATACCTCGCCTTGATGACATAGTAGATATGTTGATTGGAGCTACTTTCTTGAAAATCGTTTTGCATTTATCTCCGGGCCTGGATCTAATTGGAATTGTGAAATGGGTACCATCAAATTAGATCCAGGCTCGGAGATGAATAGAAAACGATTTTCAAGACTAAAGAGGGACTTTATGAATGGTTGGTGATGCCATTGGACTCTCTAATGAACCTAAAACTCTCAATAGTGATGAATCCAGTGTGTCGACCATTTATGGGTAGATTTTTGGTAGTATATTTTAATGATATATTAATATACAACAAAACTAAAGAAGACCATCTGTTACATCTATAACAATCTTGAGAGTTTTGGGACAAGAAACTTTATATCAACCTAAAGAAGTGTTCTTTCACGCAATCAAGTTTTGTATGTTTAAGTTTTATTATATTCTATTGTGGAGTGAGGATGAATCTTGAGAAGATAAGGCCATCCCTGATTGGCCTATCCCAAAGCATGTGCACAAGAAAAGGAATTTCTATGGCCTAGCAACATTTTATAGATGATTTATTCATAATTTCAGCACCACAAGGGTGCCCATTACTATTTGCATGAAGAAAGGACAGTTTACTTGGTCAAAGGCAACAACTAAAGCATTTGAAGAAATCAAGAAAAAGATGACTGAATCTCTTGTTTTACAACTTCCAAATTTTTCTAAGGTATTTGAAGTTGGTTATGACACATCTTATGTGGTACTTGGAGGCATACTCAACCAGGAGGAACACCCATTTGCTTACTTAAATGAGAAGTTAATGGAAGCAACGATATTTGATCTGTGACAAAAAAATTTACGCAGTAGTACATTGTCTTTACAATTGGTGTCGTTATCTCTTATACAAGAAGTTTATTTTATATTCAAATCATGAATCTCTTAAATACTCAAAGTCCCAGAAGAACTTGAACAAAAGGCATGCCTTATGGGGCAATTTAATTTTGTTATTAAACATCGGACAAGAGTTGAGAATGAGGCAACAGATGCATGGAAGAGTAGGAAGAGTCATTTGATTAACACTTTAGTGGTAAAAGTTGTGGGGTTTGACAAAATAAAAGGAGAGTATGCTTCAAATTAAGATTTTGGAATAATCTATTCAGAAATTGCAACTGGAAAAAGAGACTAACACTTTCTTTTTGTGATTCACGATGACTATCTTTTTAAAGGAAATAGACTTTGCCTGCCTAATATTTCTATAAGGAGTGTGTGATTTTGGAATTAAATGGACAACAGGACATTTTGGAAGAGATGAAACCATTGCAATGGTTGAAGATTGTTTTTATTGACTCTTTTTGAAGCGGGACATGTCTAAGGTCATATGGCAATGTTGAACATGTCAATTAGCTAAAAGAAGAAAACAAAATTCTAGATTATACACACCAATTCCCGTGCCTCGCGAACCATGATAGGAAATAAGTATGGATTTTATCTTGGAAATTCTTAAAACTATAAGAGGTGAAGATTCTATTTTTGTGGTGGTGGATAGGTTTTTCAAGATGAGTCATTTGATTCCATGTTCCAAGACTTATGATGCTCTCCATTTTGCTAAAAGTTTGGTGGAATTCAATGAAGGGGATATAGTGATGGTTAGGATTCGTCCAAAGTGCTTTTAAAAAGGAAAATATTAGAAACTTCATTCACGGAATGCTGGACCTTGTAAGATCATTAAGAAGATGAGTGCTAATGCTTATGTTTTGGAATTACTAAGTGACATGAAAATAAGTCCTATCTTTAATGTTGCAGACTTTAACTATTTATAATAGACAAGATGGGCAATCCCCTACTACAGCTGTTAGAATTCCAGCCACTTCTCATCTTAAAGAGGACATAGAGAATGTACTTGATGAACAAATTGTAGTGATAAGAGATGGAAGATATTGACAATTTCTTGTCAAGTGGAAAGATAGACTAATTTCTAATAATACTTGGATTCTATAATCAAAATTTCAAAAGTTGAATCCAGACTTGTATAATCAGTATTTGTCACATTCTACGTCGAGGACGACTTCAGACAAGCTAGGGAGAATTGACGCAGAAGAGCTTAAAGTATATAGAAGAACTCACAGAGAAAAAATTAGTCGACCACAAGCCTTAATTTAGTGAGATGAGGATTGAGAATTGATTTGACATCAAAGTTACGGACTGAAATTTAGATTGTGTTAGAATTCTTTATTAGATAGGAATTAGTTGTAAGTTAAATATGTTATTTTATTTAGATATATTATCCTAGTTGTTTAGGACTTGTAGAATTTTCATTAAAATATGATTTAAATTTGCTAGGAACCCTTTCCTACTAGAATAAGGGTTCTAAAGATCTCCCTATAAATATGTGTCTATTCAGTCTTTCAAAAAATGAGCAATATGAAATTTTTATACAAGTTTGACTTTTCAACTAGAAGGTGAGATGCTTTCTTCTAAGAGTGATTCTTAGACCTTACAAGTGATTCCTAATTTTTTACTCTCCATTGTTTGTGTTCCTGACTAAATTCCACCCATAATAAACCTAAATTCAGCCTATTAAACCCTAAACTCCTATGCTTAAATTTCCAGCAATCAAACCTTAAAATTTCAGCTATACAAACTCTGAAATTTCAACGTTGTAGCCAAAATTCATCATTAAAAATTGATATTCTAGCAGATTAATATCAGCCATATTTTCTAATTTTGTAATTTTTAGCTACTAGTTAATAATTCTTATATTTGTTCTACGTCAATAGCATATCTAGCTTCATTATCTAAGAAGAGGATGCTAGGTGCTTGAATTTATAATCATACTTCATATATTATTTGCTCAAGCTTGAGACTTTATTTTATTTTTGACTGGTGTTCTTTTAATTGAAAAAATAAACTTTATTACTTATTTTGTTTTTCTCCTGCTGCTTCGTGGGGCAGGAGAAAGTGTGGTTCAGTGTTTACAAAGACTTCAAATAGATTTCTGAATCAGGGTTGGGTAACGTGTTGAATCCATTGGTTGAATGGCAAGACTTGTATGCTTGCTCAAAAGTGTTTTGTTTGTCTTTTATGGTTACCTGTCTCTTTTTCTTTTAATATCTCTTGGTAGAGAGAAATTCTTAGGTAGGGATTGTCAGGAAGTGACGTGGTTTTGATAGATTATGAAGATATGGCAAAGAAGTGGGAACTTTAGGACCAGGATAGAGACTATTTGTTGATGGAGATAGAAGTTGGAAGCATAAACTGCCAGATATTCTTTAACAGTTAAAGAAGACTTGTTATTTCAATGAACAATGTTAGTCTTATAGATGTTTTGATTCACCTTCCAAGTTCCTATTTCAGAATGTTTTCTTGTTTCTATAGGTCTTAGAATATTTCATAATTTTCCTATTTCCTACTCTAACTGGTTCTTTGAATGTGTAATCCCATGGGAATAGTTGACACTACTGCATGCGAGAAACTGTTTCGAGCAATTAGACATTCCCCAGTTGTTGCATACTCTCGATGTGCGTATATTTGTCGGTGGCATGCCGTGTCTTGTACATGTCCAGCTTTTTGCTTCGGATACTCTTCATGTTTATATTGTCAATAAAACTCGAGAAGAATTTGCATAGGATCACTGCTTCTTTTGGAGGAATAACTTTTATGCATGTTAAGTGTTAAACTTTCACATCGACTAGAAACAAGAATTCAGAATGGTTTATATGCATAATAACTTCATGTTTTATGGTATTGGATTGAGATGTGTTCCTCTCGTATATGAACTATTCTTTCATTGAAGTAGAGTATTACGAAAATTGAATAAATAAGGAGCATCACATCTCTACCCAAAATTGAGTTAGGACCAAAGCATCATTTTAAGAACTCTAAAAATGATCTTGTACTGAATTTTCATCGAAATGTAAGTTTTACGGGTTCTGTTACTCACATCAGCAAAATGTTAGCTGGGACAATTTCTATAATTGAATTGTCTTAATTCTTAAAAATTTAGACACTTAATTAAAAATTTTTAAGAGTTGGACATTGAAATAAAAACATTCTAAAAGGATTTAGCACTTTGTAATTTATCGTTCCTTTTCTTTAGTAACTTGTTTTGTTATGCCTTATGACATATTCTATATGTAAACCCTAAAAAGAGCAACCTTAATGTTCTCCTTAAACCTGCTCAATCGCTACAAATTGCTTGATCGTTAATGTTGTTTGTTTCTTCCAGTATGTGAAATTTATCAAAAATTTTAATGGGGCCCGGTAGAAGTTACCAAAATTTCTTTTCCTACTGCTGATGACTCAACAGGACAAGTTATGGGTATTCATTCTGCTAGTGAACTGGAAACCAAGCTGAATGCTGCTTCAAGAACATCACGACTTGCCATACTATACTTTACAGCAACATGGTGTGGACCGTGCCGATTCATTTCTCCTGCTTTCACAAGTTTGGCTTCCAAGTACCCAAAAGCTGTTTTCTTGAAACTTGACATAGATGAAGCTAGGGATGCTGCTGCACGCTGGAATATTAGCAGTGTGCCTACCTTTTTCTTCATTAAAAATGGCAAGGAGATTGATAAGGTGGTGGGGGCTGATAAAAGTGGACTTGAAAGAAAAGTTCAACAACATGCACATTAGCCCTAAGGTAGCCTACTGTAGGAACATTACATACGGTAATCCTTTGGATATTGTTGGCTTTTGTGATTGAACTCTTCAGTTATACTGGATGTGGGATGTAAAGAACCAATGACATGCCTTACAAAGAGGAAATGACAAGCTTGGAAGACATTGACTATAAGTCATGAGCTAAAGCAAGCGCCAGTTTTTATGAAAGGAAAACAGAAGAAAAAAAAAGAAATTTACAGTTCTAGCCAGATTAAGGCCAAAAAGGTTTTGATTCATGCATCTCTTGTCAAATGGTAAAAATAAGGCAACAGGGTAATATCAAATAATGAATTTGACATTTGCGTGTTATTTGTATCGAGTCTTTTAGCCACATCGTATAATTTTCAAGGAAAATTGGATCCTTTGAATTCGGTGCGGGAAAAATTTTCATCATTTTCTCTCATTCTTAGAATAATATTTGAAAACCACACGAAGAATAGTCGGTAAAGAAGCCAGCAAGCTAACAAAATGGCAATGTCAAGCCAAACGCTGTCCAAGTTTGATAAGCATGGGGGTAATTACAAGGATCAAACAATCAATTTGGTCGCAACGGTAACTGTTTGATTATGCAGTTAAGCTGATCTTCACATCTCCAAGGGGGCTGGGGAAACTTTTGCGGGATTCCATGCTTTTGAACTCATTGGTGGTTACCAGTGCTTCGAATGGATATTTGATTTTGGAGATCTAATGGAGCCACCCCCAGTAAGGTCGTATCTGAGTCAGTTCACGAAAGAACCCGCAGGTTAGGGAGAAGTGAAAAGCTGCGGCAATCGTAACTGCATACCCTGTGATGTGGCTGGCTTCAAGTGTGCTGACAAGTATCATGTACGAGTTGTCTGCGGCTTGTCAGCGATAAGAGAAGCATAAATGACTCCAAAAATTTGAAAAGATTTCCCTGATGATGAACCTTTCCCGGATAATTGTTGTGTCAGCTTGACACACAATAAGCTGACCATGACAGCCTTTTCCTTTGGGTTATTATGAATAAATTGCAGTCTCCAAAATTCAAGCTTTCAACTCTATAAATTTATAAACGGATTAATCGACCTTTCCAAGCGTGACTCGAATATGTTTTGACTTTAAGGCTTATACTAGATATGATAAAGCAATAAAGAAGCACCATTGTTTGGCTTTGTAATGCATGCATAATTTCGAGCACCAAATCATAATCTAATCCAATTCCTCTGGTTGGTTTTTCCAGCAAGCATCTCCTTCTAATGCCTTTCCAAAATGATTGAGTAAAACAAGATTTAAGGAATAAGTGAGTTATATTTTCTTGCTCCTATCTACGTAAGGCACATATGTTTGGTATTGCCATATACTTTTTCAATCTGTCAATTGTCGGCAATCTATTCTTGATAGCTCTCCGCAAGGTTAATGAAGCTCTAAGAAGCATATACTCGCACCAAATTAGATTGTACCAGGATTCCCTACTCTTGGAAGATCCTTCTGGAATATATAATAGTGAATTTACCATTTTTAAATAGTGTTTAAAAGTTGAGATCCACTTTGTTTTCTTTAAGCTAAGTATTGTTGATTTGATTATGCAATAGGCTCCTTCACTTGCTCCTTCTGTTTTCAACTTACCAGAGGTTCTTTTTATTTTAACAGGCGCCTTCTATTTTAAATTGTCTTAACTAGATTTATCCTTTAGTAGGCTCGTGTCGTTTAATGGGCTTCTATCACTTAACAGGTTCCTATTGCTTAAACAGGATCTTATTGCATAACAAGCTACTCTTGTTTTGCAGGCTCCTATTATTGTTTTAAACTTCGACAGGCCCCTGCCGTTTTATTCGAATTAAAAGTATCTCTTGCGTGTGTTGCTTTATCATTTGGTATCATAGCTAGGTTTCACATTTTTGTGTTTTATAGCACGTGATAGATCATGGCAAACAACTTGAGAAGCCTTAAAGAACAGCCTGTATTAAAGCCTCCTTACTTCAATAGAAACGAATACTTATACTGGAAAGAAAGAATTAATAGATAGTTGATAGTAGGTGTTCGAGAAACATGAAAGAATATTTGAAGATTTCTGTGATGAAAATAGTGTCGAAGATTGAGATCATCTAGATTATGTGATAAAGTTAACTAAAGCTCTATATGGTTTAAAACAAGTTCCTCGAGCATGATATGAAAGGTTAAGTAATTTTCTGCTTGAGAATAACTTTCGAAAGAGGAAAATATTAACGTAGGGGGAGAGTTAAAAGTTAAGAAGAAGATATATTTTTGCCTGGTTTATTCTTACATACTTGTGATATTTTGTGGCTATTTAGTTCTTTTCCCTCTAGTTTTTTATAATGACAAAGGGGGAGAATTAAAGCGACGATATATTTTGCTAAAAGTAGATGATATTTACTTGCATGATTTATGAGCATGATATGAGATATACGTTACTAACTGAATCTGTGAAGTTTAAATCTATGATTTGTTAACTATAGGCTCCTTACTAAGAAAGAAAAGGTTCCTTCTATTTAGTAAGAACTTATAAAGCTGACAAGTATATCTTGAACTCTTGTTTGAATTTTGAAAATATATCAATTATTGCTTGTCATAATTAAAAAGGGAGAGATTGTTAGCTCAAGACTTAATAATTTTGATAGTGACTTTTCAAATTGGATTTATTTCCTTCTATTGCTAATGGGTTAATTCTCCAAAGGAAATAAAATCATATGATAAATGTTTCTTTTTTTTGTAGAAACCTTCCTTCTGAACTTACTTGATTTATTAGAATTGATTCCACAATATCTGGAAGGATCTTACAAATCACAATTATCTCCGTGATATGATCATTTGTCTTAACACCTGGATACTAGAAGATTTTATCAAATATGGTGTTGAAGATTCAAAGTCAATTCAAGATATAAGAAAAGCAACGACTAGTTTAAAGAAGATATCTATTTAAAGAAGAGCCACTGGGGGAACAAAAGCCATAATCTTTAAAATACTTCAGAAGCATCAATATCTTGATCAAAATCTCTCGTGTCATAGAAAGTGACAATTCTTTTTTTGAGAGATCATTGAAGCTTATATGGAGCAAATTACTTCTTCATTTGTTGAGAGTTTGTAGAGGCTAGAAAAATATTACTAGTGTGGAAGGTTGGAGAATATTGAAAAATATGTACTCGTGAGCTTGTAAAGGATCGATAAATACTACTAGTGTAGAAGGTTGGAGAACCTTGAAAAATATGTACTCATGAGCTTGTAGAGGCTCAATAAATACTACTAGTATGGTAAGTTCCCCTAAAACATGCATTAAGATCAAATTCTTGCCCTAATCAACAGTCATCAAACAAAACATGCAAAAATACTAACAAAAGCATAGATCTAAGTCCTAAACACATGATTATCACTTAAGAAAACACAAAATAACACATTTTACAACCTATAAAACACATTCTAAAACACACCAATTAACTTCCTCACACTTAAAACTATTCTTGTCCCTAAACAAAACTAACAGGAAAAATAAATAAAAAACAAATGACACAATAATGCAACAATGGCATAATGATATCAATCTCATGAAATTAACTTACCCAAAATTGTTAATCACTCAAAAGGATCCAAAACACTAACTTGTTCCATTCATATTCAATTTTTTTATTTAAATATACATATAAACCAAAATATTGACATCCTATTCATACATCTATGACATTTGTAAGTATACACTAATTCTTATTTACCAATTTTAAAAGGTGGGCCAACACTAAGTACCTACTCACGGAAATTTCTCGACACTTCAGAAGAAGATAAAAAGACTTCACTTATATTTAAATCACCATATTTTTATATTTTTATTTAACGATTACCTAGTCTTTTGACGTGGAGATAAATACCTTGTCATGAATAACCCTCGATTACTTAACTAGGTCACATTCTTTTTGCCTAGTTGGAGTCTCGTTATAGCCTTTTTATGCGAAGGAAAACATTTTTCATGAATTTCCCCCAGTTACTCAGGTATATCATAGCTCATAGCTGGTTACCAGCTCTATTCTTAACGCCAATTTTTCAAAAAAGGGATAGCATAATAGGAAATTTATTTTTACACATTTAATTAACTTTTTTATACTCTAACCTATATCATTTCTTCATAGTCAATCCAATCCCATAAAAGGCTACTAATGATGCCTACGAAATTAGTTTCAATCAATCATAATTGCTTCCAAAATAAGTTTAGTAAAATGAAAGAATAGGCACAACATCCTAATCAATATGCATATTCACCTAAAAAATACTCAAAACATAAGCTTCACAAGCTAAAGCTTCTTTACAAATTAAATGATAATGCTCTGAGTTAAGTTAATTCCTTTAAATTCCATTCCATTGACATTCACCCAAATACATACAATGCAACATCATGCAAAAAGAATTTTACACAATGCAAACACAATCAAACCCAACACAATGCAAATGCAAAGTCACACACAAATGTTAGTGCAAATACATATACTTCTCTACACTTGTATTAGAGAGCCATGGGACCATGCATCACATACATGGCAAGGCAGCGGAAGTGTCGGAATCAAAATTCCAATCCCACAACATCCCCAGAAAATCCAGAATCTATGTACATGTATAAATAGTTTATAAGAACATGAAATTACAACATATATACCTTACAAATACTCCTCCTTACTTGAATCTTCTCCTTGTTTAGGTTGTAGTGTACACTAAACACCTTCCTTGGCTTCTAGAGAGCACACAAAGATAAATAAAAATTAGTGTGTAAGGATGGTTAGAGCACCAAACAAGATGAGTTCAAGTAAATGCTCTAGTGAGAGTTAGATCAAGACTAAGTTATATGCAATTAATCTCATGTAAAAATTGCCTAGAATTGTATGAATAAATCTCAAGATCACTCCTCTCATCTTCCAAAACTCTTCTGGACCCTTAGCCTCTCTATTAAGCGTGTTTTTGGGTAAAAATTCATTTGTATATAACTGAAGAACTCACTTATATACCACCTGTCATTAAGTCGATTACAATCGTAGCCTATAGGCCATGATTGTGGCTTGCTTAATTGACAGCCATACACACTTTATTTTTTCTTTTATCTTTTATGCGTGTGATCTTTAGGTTTCTAATTATTTTGGTCACTTGAATTAACTCTTAATCAGAGCAAATCATGAAGGGTTTCATGATGCCAATTTACCAGAATGTAAATGGATTAACACTTGAACTCTTAGATAGTTAATTATCCGTCTTACGAACCATTCTATAGTCAATTACTGTACAATTTGTCCCTTCACCATCCTATGCCTCATTTGGTTCGGAGTATGGGCTATGTGTGAACTCCCACTATACTAACTATGTCAGATATAGTCTAAGTGATGTTAGTTCTTATCCTAGGGATCTCATTACTCAATGTGTCATTGAAGACTCTATTCATGACACATAATTGCTCTAGCTAGAGACTCCCGAGTAATGACCCCGATAAGAGGCCGTGGGTATCATCTTCTTCTATCAGGAATGGTGAATCTTTTATTGTCCACCCAATTACCTTCAAATTCCAATTGTACGTAATCATCACCCTATGAGTGACCTCATCTTGAGGCAACAAGGAATGGTGTCAAAGCACAGGATAAGCATCCAAGATATCCTTGAGTACCTTAAGTCTAAGGATATTTGCACCATTGATACGATGAGATTAATCACTGACATTTGATAGATCATCCATTTGATAATCTCATAACGGGTCATCCGATGTACTTACTACTCTTAGTAAGCATCCACATGTTAACTCTAGACATCTCATGCTTATAGTTTATGAGATCCATTGCTTTATCAAATCAAGGAATATAACATGTGTTAGTCTATCCGGATTAACAATGTTCTGTCTCATTAATCCTATGACTAGGGATAATTTAGAAACTAACATAATTGTACATGATAGGAATTTCATTATCATGATCTCATCATGATTTCCTTCATGCTATGTTTCGTATCATGGACTTCATTAATTCGATTTAAGAATGACATCAATTCATTAATAAATGAACGTCAAATTAATGAAAATTGCCTTTCACTTTATTATTCAAAATAAAGTTTGTACAAAAATGCTAAAGGTGATTGCCTTTGGAGCATTACTCTAACAATCTCCCACTTACATTAAATCAAATCACCTTTGTATCTAATACTATAGGAGTACACTAGAATAAAATCTCATTTGAGGAAGTGGCTTAGTCAAAGGATCAATGATGTTATGATATGTGGGCTCTCTCTCTATCTTCACATCACCTCTATCAATGATTTTCCTGATCAGGTGATATCACCTGAGTACGTGCTTGGATCTCTGATGAGACCTTAGTTCCTTGACTTGAGCAATTGCCTCATTGTTGTCACAATACAACAGTATCGGGTCTACAATGTTTGGAACCACTCCAAGTTCCATAACAAACTTCTTGATTAAAACAACTTCTTTTGTCGCTTTCACCACTGCAATGTACTCTGACTCGGTCGTTGAATCTGCAGTCGTCTCCTGTATAAAGCTCTTCTAGCTGACTGCTCCACCATTAAGTGTGAAAACGTAACCTTACTGAGATTTGGAGTCATCCTGGTTAGATTAAAAATTGGCCTCTATATGCTCGCTCACTACGAGATCTCCATCTCCTTATACCAAGAATACGTCTTCAGTCCTTCTCAAGTACTTTAGGATATTCTTGATAGCCACCCGGTGACACTCACCAGGATTCAATTGATATCTGCTTGTAACACTTAAAACATACGATATATTAGGTCTTGTACATAACATAGCATACATAATTGATCCTATTGTCGAAGCAGGCGAGATTAAATTCATGTGAGTCCTCTCATCTTGCATCTTGGGACATATAGATTTCGAGAGTTTTATTCCATGAGTCATGGGAAGAAACTTTCTCTTAGACTGCTCCATGCTAAACCCGTTTAACACTTTATCTATATATATAGACTATGAAAGACCTAGCAACCTCCTTGATCTATCTTTATAGATCTTTATTCCCACTATATAAGTTGCTTCTCCAAGGTCTTTTATGGAGAAATTCCAGGACAACCAAAATTTGACAGATTGCAAACTTGAGACATCATTTCCTATTAGTAATATGTCATCAACATATAATACAAGAAATATGATAGCACTCCCACTAACCTTCTTGTATACATAAGGTTCATTTCGATTTTGTGAGAAACCAAACTCTTTGATTGTCACATCAAATCAGATGTTCCAACTCCTAGATGCTTGCTTGAATTTGTAAATGGATTTATGAAGCTTGCATACCTTTGCATCTTTGGATATGAAGCCCTCAGGTTGTATCATAAACATATCCTCGGCTAGGTTTTCATTTAGGAAAACCGTCAACACATCTATTTACCATATCTCATAATCATAATGAGCAGTAATGACTAGGAGTATTCTAATGGATTTAAGCATGGCTACGGGGCTAAAAGTCTCGTCATAATCAACGTCTTGTCTTTGACGATAGCCTTTAGCGACTAGACTCGCTTTATAGGTAATCACATTACCATCCATGTCGATTTTCTTCTTGAAAATTTACTTGCACCTATGGGTTTTAGCCTTTCAGGTGGGTCAACCACAGTCTATACTTGGTTTTCAAACGTGGAATCCATTTCAAATTTCATAGCTTGAAGCCATTTTTTAGATTCTAAACTCTTCAGAGCCTCTTTATAGGTTGTAAGCTCATCGTCTTCTAAGAGCAATACGTCAATATGTTCACTTACGAGAAAACCATATCTCTCTGGATCATTATGTATCTTACTTGACCTACGAACATTTTGTGTGACAGAAGGTTTAACTATTGTCTCATCTGCATGAACAACAATCTCGGGTTCAAGCAATTGATCAACATCTATTTGAGCATCATGAACTTCAACAAGTTCAACTTTGCTCCCACTGTCTTCTCTTAGAAGAAACTATTTCTCTAAAAAGACAGCATGCTTTGAGACAAACACCTTTTGCTTTAAAGCATTGTAGAATAGATACCCAATTGTTTACTTAACATATCTTACAAATAGATATTTATCAAATTTCGCTTCAAGCTTGTCTGATTAAATCCGCTTCACGTAAGTCGGACAACCCCAAACTTTTAAATGAGAAAGATAGGTTTTTTGTTAGTCCATATCTCGTATTGAGTAACATTAACTGCTTTTGAAGGGACTCTGTTTATCATATGAACAGCAGTCTTGAGTGCATAACTTCAAAAGGATTTCGGTAGATCTGCTAAGCCCATCATTGAGCTTACCATATCCAACAAAGTTCAGTTTCTCCTTTCAGCCACACCATTATGTTGCGGTGTGTAAAGTGGAGTCTGTTAGGATACAAACCCGTTATCCCTGAGATAACTTAGAAACTCCTCATTCAAGTATTTACCACCTCGATCTGATCGAAGTGTCTTGATACTTTTACCGAGTTGTTTCTCTACTTCAGGTCTAAATTGTTTGAACATTTCAAATGCTTCAGACTTGTATCTCATTACATATACCCATATCATGAATAATCATCGATAAAGGTAATGAATTACATAAAACCACCTCTGGCATAAATGGACATCGGACCACATACATTAGAATGTATTAGGTCTAATAACCCATTCGCTCGTTCACCCATTTCTTTAAAAGGTAATTTAGTCATCTTGCCTAATAAGCAAGATTTGCATCTGTCATATGATTCATAATCAAATGACCCTAAGCTACCACTCCTGTATAGCTTAGACTGTGTCTCTCACTTATATGGCCAGGTTGACTATGCCATAAGTAAGATGATTTTAAGTTATCCTGTTTGTGTCTTTTATTGTCATTTATATTTAAAATTAGATTGCATATATCTAATATGTAAATACCATTGCACAACGTAGTAGTACCATACAACATTTCATTCAACATAATTGAACAACCATTGCTTGAAAAAGTTAAATGAAATCCCATTTTATTAAGACGTGAAACAGATACAATATTCTTTATCACAACGGGTACATAATAACAATTATCCAAAATTAACTCAGCCCACTAGGAATATACAAACCATAAATTCCTACGGCTAATGCAGCAACTCTTGTTCCATTTCCCACACGTAAGTCCATCTCTCCTTTTTTGAGTGGTCTATTATCCCTGAGGCCTTGCATATCAACACATATGTGCGAGCCACATCCGATATTTAATACCCAAATATTGTGATCAAAAATAGTATTAACGTCAATGACAAATAACATACTTGAAGTAGACGGTGGAGCATCTAATACCTTCTTCTGCTTCAGTGACTCCAGATAGGCTTTACAGTTCCTCTTCCAATGCCCTTCCTTGTTCCAATGGAAGCATATTCCCTTTAGTGTATTGTCCTTTGTCTTCTTTTTAGATACACCTCCTATTGGCTTTTTGGACTTCTTCTTCTTTTGGTTTCTCTTGCGAAAACCAGAAGTAGATTCCACTAGCATCATAGCCATTCTATCCTTCTTGACAATTTGCGCAGTTGTTTTAAGTAGATTAATCAGCTCAGGTATCGAAGTGGATATTTGGTTCATTCGATAATTAAGCACAAACTGTGAATAAATATCGGTCAATCTAGTCAGAATTAAGTCTATACTTAATTCATGATCCATTATGAAACCTAAACTGGCTAACATCTCAATGTATCCATTCATCTTCAGCGCATACTGCATTGAAGACGATCCCTCAACCATTTTAGAGCGGAAGAGCAACATCGAGGTCTCAAACCTTTCAGACCGACCTTGCTCATCAGACAGTTCCCTTATATGGTAGACTATGGTATGAGCATCCATAGCTTCATCTTGCTTTTGCAATTCTAGTGACATAGAGGTCAACATAATATAGCTAGCCAACTCACTATCATCTAGTAACTTCTTGTAAGCTTTCTGATCCACATCAGAGGCATCAGCAGCAGGGGGATTGGGAAGTGGCTCATTTAGGACATATCCTAGTTTCTCAGATTTGAGAACAATTCTCGAATTCCATATCCAATCAAAGAAGTTTGGTCCCGTGAGTTTGTTGGAGTCAAGTAGAGAGCGTAAGTTCACACTGGACGAAGACATCGTGACAATTCAATAACCTAGAAGAATGAGAGAAAGCATTAGAATGTACATAAATGCATATCGATAAGGACTTTAATCACATATATTATGGGTCCCATTATTTTATCCAAATCCATAGCCCTCACTACGAATCCGAGAAAAATTATAATTTTCTTAATGGGTCGATATCTAATATCACTAAGAATGACCTTGGGTTTGCCCAATAAGTCACTTTAGGTCAATCGGTAGGTATCATTTATACCAATTGCATTCAATTATGCAACTATCGACTTGTGCCATCAATTGTTGACTAGCACACTCATTGGGTTATCAACTCTTGATGCATATACATCCTATATATACTACCCAACTTCGCCTCTATCCACGTTGACCTTGAGTTTGCCCAACAAATCAACGCTTCCATTTAGGACCAACTCATTAATCCGAAAATCTAATTTCCATGGTTTGAACATATTCGTGTAGAGTGGGGTTGAGCCCAACAACCCAACATTAAAAAAATTCTGGTTCTTGCTATATCAATGGAATACGTAAGACCTAAAATTTTGGTTGAGGGATTTATTCTTAGGTATCATCAATACTTGGATGGTATATATATATATCACATATATATATTCAGATTATGGATGACTCAATTAAATTGAGCCTATGTCCATAACCACCCTTAAAATGCATCTAATGCATGTAACACACAAAGGAGGTTTAATTTAGGTTATAACTTGACTATGCATCTAAAGTTCATGTTTCGATTCAACTTTTGAATCGAATCGGGTACTAGTGTTAGTCTCGGCTAATTCGAATTATGAATGTGTTTCGATTAGAAACCCTAAAATTTAATTATTTTGATGTCCAAGTTAAACACTTTAATTATAGTACATATGCCTTTTTCTATTCACACTAGAAATGCTATGCGCTACTTGGATTAATTATAAATTAACCTATAGGGTTTCCAAAATTTTCGAACATCTATTAGTCATCTAAAACATCTATAGGCCATCTCAAATTTATCAAGACAATTTTGACATAAGTCAAAAATATCTTGACGGCCAAAATTATCAAGATAAATGAGTTAACTAGTAGACACTAAAGAGACCGATTCGATGTTTGGATATTTTTTAGAACCCTAATTTCAAACACATGCACTTAGCATGCTACTAGCATCAAAATAATAAATTTCTTATCTCATAAAAATAATTTCAATGTCTGGTAACCGAAACATATACAAATAAGTCATCAAACAAGTCGGCCCTATCAAATTTCAAAAAACTGATTAGTGTTGACTTTAACTTGATCTACTAATTGAATTAAGTTCAATTAATTCTGGAAAATCTAAACATTCTAAATGTGTCTAATATAAAAATCTAGAATCTAATTCCTAGGAATTCTTTATAAACTAAGTGGAATTAGCCATCACATCATATGTCTACTAACACTTGTGATACACCACCAGTATGGATGTAAAATTGAGAATACATAGTCAATCACTTCAAAAATAGGTGTTATACATCTCATGCATCACACACGTGGAAAGGCAGGGGAAGTGTTGGAATCAAATTTCCAACCCCATGACATCCCCAGAAAATCCAGAATCTGTGTGCATGTATAAACAGTTTATAAGAACATGAAATTATAGCATATGTACCTTACAAACACTCCTCCTTACTTGAATCCTCTCCTTGTTTGGGTTGTAGCAAACACCAAAACCTTCCTTGGCTTCTAGAGAGCACACAAAGATGAAGAAAAATTAGTGTGTAAGGGTGGTTAGAGCACCAAACAAGATGAGTTCAAGTAGATGCTCTAGTGAGAGTTAGATCAAGACCAAGTTATATGCAATTAATCTCATGCAACAATTGCTTAACATTGCATGAATAAATCTCAAGATCACTCCTCTCAACTTCCAGAACTCTTCTGGACCCTTAGCCTCTCTATTGAGTGTGTTTTTGGGTAATTCGTGTGTACACTCACTTATGTACCACTTGTCATTAAGTAGGTCACGATCGTGGCCTCCTTAATGAAAGCCATGCACAATTTGTTTTTCATTTGATCTTTTATGCGTGTGATCCTTAGGTTCCTAGTTATTTTGGTCACTTAAATTAACTTTTAATTCGAGCAAATCATGAAGGGTTTCATGATGCCAATTTATCGGAATGTAAGTGGATTAATACTCGAACTCTTCGATAGTTAATTATTCGACTTACGAACCTTTCCATAGTTAATTATCGTGCAATTCATCCCTTCACCATCCTATACCCCACTTGGTTTGGAGTATGGGCTATGTGTCAACTCCCACTATATTGACCATGTTAGATCTAGTCCAAGTGATGTTAGTTCTTATCCTAGGAATCTCATTACTCTATGTGTCATTGAAGACTCTCTTCATGACATATAATTGCTCTGGCCAGAGACTCTTGAGTAATGACCCTAATAAGAGGCCGTGAGTGTCATCTCCTTCTATCAGGAGTGGTGAATCCTTTATTAGCTACTCAATTACCTTCGACTACCAATAGTTGTACCCAATTACTAGCCTATGAGCAACCTCATCTTAAGGCAACAATGAATGGTGTCAAAGCATAAGATTAGTATCCAAGGTATCCTTAAGTACCTCAAGTCTAAGGATATTTACACCATTTCTACGATGAGATTAATCACTAACATTTGATAGATCACCCATATGATAATCTCATAGCGGGTCATCTGATGTACTTATTACTCTTAGTAAGCATCCATATGTTAACTCTAAACATCTCATGCTTATAGTTTATGAGATCCACGACTTGATCAAATTAAGGAGTATAACATGTGTTATTCTATCCGAATTAACAATGTCCTGTCTCATTAATCAGTCTATCTGGATTAACAATGTCCTGTTTCATTAATCCTATGACTAGGGATAATTTATGTTGGATCCCGAACTTTTGGTGAAAATTAGAAATACTAAAATGAATTTAAATGAGAAAGAAATTGGTGAGGAAATTTATAAATTTAAGAAAATTTGATGAATTTAAGAAAAATTGATGAGAAAAGATTTGAGGACTGTGATATTTGAGTAAATTTAT
>JAOTAX010000007.1:9784645-9798371 GCA_025629825.1 Erythroxylum guanchezii
ATGAATGCATCAAACTTGTTCATCTAAAGATGCAATGCACAAACAATTGGCTTAAGGGTCCCATGAAACAGAATGAGGAAATCGAAGTTTACCCCATGAACAGAATGAGTCCATTTCGGAGCTCATATGCCACAAGCAGGTAGCCGGGAGAAGGCTCTTGTCAACGTGCACGTGACGAACAGAGTGGTTTCTCTCTCGGCCAAACAGAAGCACATAATCATGCTCAAAATCATTTTCTTTTTTTTTCAAAATGATGTGCTTTCATGGTCTTTTTTCTTTCCATTCAAATCAAATGCCATGATACAATTCAGTGGCATAACATTGACCATAATCAATTCATAAGTCATCACACAATTCACATATTAAACATGTTACAATTTTTAAAACATTCAAAGAGTAATTTATGCAACACTTATGATGCAATTTGAAATTTACTCTATTATAAACATGTACCCACCTTGATTTCCTTGCTTAGAGTCTTGCTTAAAAATGCCTCTTCTCTTTGCAAACAACCTGAGGTATTAAAGGTTCTTTCCTGTTGTATCTTTAATGTGTACTTTGTGAGATGATCTAAGGCTCTATGACCCCCTTGGTTCTTCGCCCAATGAAGAAATCTTTGGCTCATATGGAAGCTCTTCTCTTCCTCTACCTTTTTCTCTTCTTGAACAACCTTAAAATCTCTCTTGTAAGTTAAGGAAATTGAAACCCTAGCTTGTTTTCTCTTTTTTCTCTCTTTCATTCTTTTTCGTGCTTCTCTCTCTTAAGTTAAGGAAATTGAAACCCTAGCTTGTTTTCTCTTTTTTCTCTCTTTCATTCTTTTTCATGCTTCTCTCTCTTCTCTCTTTTCTCATCCATGCATCTAGCTTCTTCTAGAATTCTCTCATTCACATTTTCTCCTTCTCTTAAATATAAGACTATACTTTGATCTTGTCCTTCCAAAATATACCTCCTCTCCTTTGGCCTTCCTATCTTACCCCTTCTTTCATTTACTTCTTAACTCCTTTAATCTTCTTAAGCACCATGTTAATCTCTAACTTAATCCAAATCTTTACTTTTACACTTTATGTTCTTTATCCTTAAGTGCCTTGTCAAAATTTTCCCCTTGATCGTACTTATAACCTTAACACTTCCATTCAAAATCAATCTATACATATCCTCTTTCTAACATCACATAGAAATTTATTTCACAAACTTCCATAAAGACCCCTTATTTGACATAAATCATTCTTGTCATTAAAAAAAAAATTTAGGGGCCAACACTAACCGTCTGACGTACTATCGTGTCTTCGTCTTCGTATCGTCTGTGTTTTTACTCTTCTTCTGTGTTTTCTTCCTTCTATCTTTTCTTCCTTCTGTGTTTTGCTTCCTTCTGTGTTTTCTTCCTTCTGTGTTTTCTTCCTTCTGTATTTTGCTCCTTCTGTGTTTTCTTCCTTCTATGTTTTCTTCCTTCTGTGTTTTCTTCCTGCTGTGTTTTGCTTTCGTCTGGGTTTTGTTCCTTCTGTGTTTTGTTCCTTCTATGTTTTGCTTTCTTCTGTGTTTTGCTTCCTTTTGTGTTTTGCTTCCTTTTGCGTTTTCTTCCTTCTGTGTTTTGCTTCCTTCTGTGTTTTGCTTCACGCTTAACACACTTATCAGGATAGTTCATTTATTTCTAATAGTATTATTATTTGATTGTCACCAAAATTATTAGACGTGAAGTCATTTTGACTTAACAAGTATGCTATTACACTATTGTAAGAATATGGTAAAAGTAAGTTTTTTTTCGAAAATTAAGGATTTCATTGATTTAATATATATACAATCTAGATTACAAAGGTCAAGGATAAACCAAAATGTCTAGACCACATAAAGTTGTAGTTCTTGTAATCATCTACATCTTGAGGTCTAAGGGTTACTTATGAGACCACATAATCAAGTATTACACCAATCCCCATCTTCTCTTCATGCTGCTAGACATATTTGCCACTATTCTTTTTACTAACATGTCCAATCTGTAATGGAGGAAAATGTCCTAAAAAACCATTTCAATGCTTCGACTTTGTTCTCTAAAAATTATGTAATTATTCTCCTTCCAGATTTATTACACCAAGGCTGCCCAACTTAACTTAATTGCTTTGAGATCAGCTGCATTATGCACTCTAAGTTTCCCTACCAAGCAATCGTTTCACTTGAAGAGTCCATTTTTTTTGTCTATGTTGAGAATAATCTACATCCAACCACAAACTTGCTAGTATATTTGCATCTAATCATAAGATGTTCAAGATTTTCCTGTTTCGTATTACATAACTCACAATGCAATGTGTGAATGGAGATCTTGATTCTATCCCTTGTAAGCAACCTTCCTTTGATTCCCATCAATAAGATAAATGAATAAGCTAGATGAATGTCACTGTCCCATACTAATTCGGTCCACTCCTGCCTTGTGTTCCACGTAATCTAAAACAAGTGTTTTGCATTTTATTGTGCTGAAATTCCTTGATTTATTTGTTAGACACTGAATTTCATTGTGTTCCCCCTATTGGCATCTAAGCAACTTTTCCATTATAAGGTTGGCACTTCTATTATTATGGAATGCCCATCGCCATTGATTGTTTCTAATTAATACACTCACTTTAGTTTCTGGATTCAACACTAAACTCAAAGGTTATATCTCTTCCACATAGTAGAGGGGACCTCTACAATGCCAATTATCATACCAGAAAGATATGCTTTCACCATTCCCAATCATGTGGAATAACTATTCTTGCATCTATTCCTTTATCTCTAGGATTTCCTTCAGGGTTCCTGACATTTCCTCCCTTGGCTTTAAGATCCAAATACTCATGTTCTTTATGAAGACATTGTGTATCCATTTCACCTATAGATCCTCCCTTTTATAGCACAACCACCATAAGTTCCTTCCTCTGCTCACCTTGTGAATCATCTGTGCAGAATGGATACGCAGTTCCCCTATGGCTTAGGTTTGCAGATTTTGCTCCAACTAATCTTAGACTTACTTCTACCTTGGTTTGAGCCATTCCATAAGAAATCTCTAAGTCTCTTATCTATTTCCTTGTGAATACTTTTAGGTACGGATAAATGGTTAATCCAGTAATTGGTAAGGTTGCTTAGTATTGTTTGAATAAGTTATAGTGTGCCGCCAGAACTAAGGAACCTATTGCTCCATTGGTTGATTCTTCCATGTATTGAGGCCAATAAAGGTTTGCAATCAACTACATTGATTCTTCTTTGGGATATTAGTAACCCAAAGTATTTAAAGGGTAGGTTCCCTAGTCTTAGTCCCATCTTGATAACTGTAGAGGCTACCTCGCTACTTGATCTACAAGATAAGTAGAAACAACTCTTCAGTGGGTTGCATCGTAGGCCTGAGATCTCTCGGAACTCCTTCATCACTCGTAAGATTAGATCTATTAAGTTTTTCTCAACTCTACTAAACAATAGCAAGTCATCTATAAAAGCTAGATTTGTGATCTTTATACCTTTACATCTACCATGGAACTAGAATTCTGGATGTCTTCATATGGTGCTTATGAGGAGAGTTGATAAAAAAATCCATACAAATTAAAAACAAGTAAGGGGATAATCAGTTACCTTGCCTTATGCCCCTCCTTGTTTTGATCAGGTTTGTAGGTTCCCTATCCACCAGGATTGCCATAGAAGCAGTGGTTACACATTCCTCTACCCATTTACATGAGAGGATAACCTGTTGCTTCTAATTTATTTAATAGGAAGCTCTAGTTTATTGATTCATAGGCCTTTGCAAGATCCATCTTTATAGTTCAGATCCTCATTCTCCTCTTAGCATTATACCCTTATAACAATTCCTGACAGAGTAGGATATTGGTTCCCACTAATCTCTGCTTGATGAATGCATTATATTCTAGGCTGACTAACTTTCCTAGGCTTGTTTTCAGTCTATTGGCTATTATCTTCATGATGATTTTGTATAGGAAGTTACAACTAGCTATTGGCCTGAATTGTTCTAACTTCCTAGCACTGCTTTATTTAGGAAAAATGCAGATAAACGTTTATTCCATTCCTTGAGAATTGCTCCTATCCTAAAGAACTCTCCCACTGCTTTGATCACTTCTTCCCCTACAGTATCCTAATGTTATTAAAAAAATCTCACATTGTATTCATCAAGTTTTGGGGCTTTATTAGGGTTCATTAAGAAAGTTAAATTTTTATTTCTTCCCTTGTTATTTCCCTAACCAAGTCCACCTTGTCTATTTCATCAAGCTTTTTAAGACCTGCTAGAATCTCCTCGGGTATGGCCCTTATTGTCATTCCAGTCTCATACTACTTAGTAAAGTACTCGAAGGTAACCCCCTTCTTACTTTCTAGGTCCTCATGGATCTGCCTTGCTTCATCTTCCAGCATTCTGATAGAATTCTTGTTTCTCCTGGATGATATCGAACTCATAAAATATTTAAAGCATCACTCACCCTCCTTCATCCAGATTATTCTAAACTTCTACTTTAATAGTGTATTGGTATTGATCAATAGTTGGTTATACTTTTCCACTAGTGCAGATTCCTTTTTTCTCACTTGCTGATCTTTTGGTCTGTCCAATAATCTCCTCTAACATTTCTTTAGCTCCTCTAAAACAGTAAGTTTAGCTTTTAACTTCGATTGAACTATTTCTCTACTGGGCAAATTGAAGCTAGTTTTTAAGGCTTTTAGCTTTATACTAAGTTGGTAACCCTTTGAGCTGAGAATCTTCCTTTGCATCTCCACTCTAAGTAGGTTTATAAATTTTAGATTGTCTATCAAGTGATTGAATATCCTAAATGGGGCCTTCCTCTTCCTGTCATCTATTAACAATACCACTACTATTGGACTGTGATCTGATACAAATGGATCACCAAACATAGCATTGCTTGTTGGGTATTTCTATATCCACTTATAATTAACCATACATTTGTCTAATTTCCTCATTAATTTGGTGTTTTGTTTAAGTATTGTTGATTAAGGGAAAGAATTTGATCTTAAAGCATGCATTAGGGAATATTTATTGTGTTTGGTTGATGAGTGGAGATAGGAAATTTCAAGAAAAGACGAAGAAGAAGCTGGACAAAGGAAGTAGTCATGTTCGTGCACTATGCATGATCATTTAGGATATATGCTAGAGAGTTGAAGGCTTTTGGTCACGAGCGTGGATCCATGCACTCTGTTTCATGATCGTGCACCATCCATAATTATACAAATGCCAAAATTCCAAGTTGTGAGATTTTTATATTTTTTATTATTAAGGGCTACTTTTGGAATAAAAACAAGTGTGGAAACCCTAAAAAGAACCTATAGAAGAATCAAGAAGTATAAAAGGGAAAAAAAAAAGATCAAACAAGGTGGCTTGAAGCTCCAAAGAAGAGATCAAAGAGAAAAAATTCGTGAAAAATAAAGCCTGCAAAATTCTTTAGATCAGGGACAACGGAAAGAAAACATCCAGAATTTAAACTTCTTTTCTTTTCTTTACTTACTATTGTTGAATGTTAATGATGAATCAAGTGGTATAAATATTGGTTATGGATTGGTAAACTTATTTTAGGGATTATTTTTGAACTGTTTGTTAAACTTTTACATTCTTGACTTAATAGAGATATATTTGTGGTGTTTATTGCTTTTATATTTGATCTTAATCGAGAGGTCAGTGTTGTGGCCAAAAATTTCTAAAAATTACCTAGGTCAGCCTACTCGCGAGTATATGAGGTAGTTGTCATGATTACCTAGGGTCGTCTCCCATGGAGGTGAACTTGGTTCACTTAAATTAATTTTGAACAAAAACAAAAACTGACACAATTCTAAACATTTTATCCCGATTGTTGAGTGGAAGCTTTAAAGAAAATCACAAATTAATCAAAAAAGTAAACTGAATGGACTGAAAGCAAAAACGAGTAAAAATTGAAGCAGAAAACTCTTGAGAATTAATTTTACTAATTTAATCTCCTATGCATGATTAAGGGAAATGATTGGTTAGTTGTCTTACTAAAATTAATAGTTAGGCTCTAAATCAACTCGAATAATAGACTGAATCTAACTTTCGCATTCAACAATTTATTATCTAAATTAATTATGAAAACTTAACTACTAATTACCACTTAAGTTAATATATTTCTAATTCTTAACCTAAGCATCTATAGTTTCTTGTTCCATATTAAACTTCTCCGCTCAGTCCTTCGTTTAATACAAAAATGATGTAAAGTTTGATCCTGCTATTACCACTCAACTCAGAAACCATAGCAATAAATAAGATAATAAAACCCTAGCTCAATCATGCATAGTTGACCAAAATAGCTACATTAATTCTCAAGAAAAAGGAATCAGCCATTATAGCATAAACACAGTTCATCATCTCTTTATAGTTTAATCTCGTGTTAAATGTAAACAGAAAAATGTAATAGTGATGAATAGAAAAAATAAACTAACTAAAGATGGACTAACAAGAAGCAAAACAATAACAGAGAAAGTAAGTTAACAAACAAAAGATAAATGAGTACAACATTATTAGAAAAAGATGAAATAAAGATGAGAAAACAAAATGATGACTCTCAGATGCAAAAGTTGGTGGTGGGTATCTTACCAAACTCAAGCTCTCTAGTGTTAACTCTCGCCTTCTGTCTATGCTCTCTAGTGTCAAGTCCATTAAGATTCAGTTTCAATTCTCAGCTTTTGCCTCTGTCCCAAGCTTCCACCTCTCTACTGTTTTTCTCTCTTCTTACATGACTCTCTGCTTTCTCTCCTTTCTTCCTCAGTCGAAGGTCTATTTCTTCTCGACTATGTCTGTTAGTTGTTGAGAATGAAGAGTGAATGAATGATGTATTTGTCGCCACCCTCTCCTTATGCTCCTAGGTCTAGGGTTTCGTGTCGTCCCTCTTATACATGACATGTAACAAGTTGGTAAATTAAAGAAAAATGGTTCACAGGAGTGCATAAGGTGGTCACGGGTGGTCAACCCGTAACTATGGTTGCACACCCGTGACTCATAAGGTCATAGGTGTGACCATGGCTGCGCACCTGTGACTTACATGGTCACGGGTGTGACCATATAACTCACACCCATGACATACATGGTCACGAGTGTGACCTTTATTTCTGACATGCAAGTTACACCCATTTTCATGCAAAATTCCCCTAATTTCCAATGCAACAATCACAATACAATCCAATTAACATCCATGCTTTATTCACACCATTCTCACTCAATTCACCACAAATTTGGATTAAAAACTAACCAAAATCAAGGTATGAATGTAAGTAAAATTCAACAGAAATTAGACACAACAGTTAGATTGAATTATTTATGTCGTGTTTCATAGTGAGAGCAAGTACCATAATAGACCTATAAAATCGTATTAATAGGTAATTGAAGAGAGATCTTAATTATTTATCATTTACCCTTAAGATACCTTCAAATATAATTAGGTAGTTAGGAAGAGTTTCGATAGATTGAAATGGCACAATTTAATTCTTATATATCTTAATTGGGATTACTTGGTTATATCTCGAGAGAGGGTAATCATAACTATTGCATATCTAGGATTAAGCAATTTGTTAGAGAGATGTGACACATTTAGGTATATAGTTTATCATAGGATGCAACCAAGATGAGGTTATTCCCATTCATGCTTAAAGATTGAGCCAAGGTGTGGTTGAATTTTCTTAGCCTAGAGAACATGACGACATGGGAGCAATTAGTACAAGTTTTTGTGGTTAAGTACTTCCCCTTAACCAAGACTACAAGGATCATAAAGGAGATAAATTTCCAACAAAGTGAAGGGGAATCACTATACTAAGCATGGGAAATATTCAAGGAGTTGCCAAGGAGCTAACATACCATAACTTTCCTAAGGAGTTCCTTTTATAAACCTTCTATAATGGAGTAAATCTGCCTCCTAAAGGTATCATCGATGCAGTAGTTGGAGGTTAATTAACAAGGAAGATAGTTGATGTTGCACATGATTTGTTGGATGAGATGACAAACTATAATTACCTACGGATGTTAGAGAGGATGGTAACTAACCTTTAGAGATTAGAAGTGAATACTTGATATTAATTAAGTGATAGCATTACAGGCTGAAGTAACAAACTTGGCCAAGCAACTAACAGCCTGAAAGCCACTTCTTCCAACCCACTTAAAGCAATATAGCATGGATGTTAACTATGAGATCAAGAAGGATATATTAAAATTAATTGCGTCCTAGTGGAGAGCAACAACATGAAGCAGCTCAATTTCATAGTAGCATAACTTGGTCAGAGTGGTAACAACTATTAGTCTAACACTTCTAATCTTATGTGGAAAAACCACCCACATTTTTTGTTTTAATAATGTAAGAAACCAAATGAGAGGATAAGGCCCACCAGGATTTTATCAAGATAGGCTCAATTCATTGAAATGAAAGATGAATGAGTTAATGGATGTGATAAATTCCAAGTTCACAAGCCAAGATGAGAGTAAGAAGAGGATAGAAGCTAAGTTCAACCGAATTGCAAAGAATCATACTTCTTCCATCCATAATTTAGAGGTTCAAATGGGCTAACGAGCTAATTGTCTACATGAAGTGTGGAGAGTCTCCTAAAAATCATGAAGTATAATTTAAGGAGCAACTAAAGGCCATCACACTTAAAAGTGGGAAAGAGTTAGAAGAACCAAACTAGAAGAAGGATAAATCCTACTAAGAAGAAAACCAAAGGAAAAAGTATAAGAAAGGGGAGCCAACATATATCCCACCACCTCCATATGCTTTAAAGATTCCATTCCTACAAAGGCTGAAGAAGAATCAAATGGATACGTAAGTTGTAAAGTTTGTAGAGAAGTTAGAGAAATTGCAATATTAATTTGTCTAAGTTGTAAAGTTTGTATAGAAGTTAGAGAAGTTGTAAAATTAATTTGTCCTTTGTGGAAGCTACAAGGAACACGCCAAAGTACATTAACTTTCTCAAAGATATCCTATTAAACAAGCTGACTTGGGAGGAAAACCAAACGATCTCTTTGAAAAAGAATTGCAACTCTATAAGTACTAGCCATATTCCCTTAAAATTGAAGGATTTAAGAGTTTTATTACACCCTGTGTAGTTGGTAATTTAGAATTTGCTAAATGTTTATATGACTTAGGTGCAAATCTTAATCTTATACCTTTGTCTATTTTCAGAAAATTAGGCTCAGCGATGTGAAGTCAACTTTCATGCTTTTTCAATTGGTTGATCAATCATTAAAGAAATCATTTGGTGTATGGAGGACATGATAGTCAAAGTGGACAAGTTTATTATTCCTGTGAATTTCATGGAGATAAAATTTAAAGAGGATCAAAATTGTCCCCTAATTTTTAGTAGTCTGTTTATGAATACAGAAGAGTGTTGGTATAAGTCCATAAGGGGAAACTAATTCTTCATATTGGTAATAAACAAGTAGAGTTTAACATGAACAAAATAATTGATATTGGAAACTAATTCTCATGAGCATTACATATATAATTGATATGTATGTTTTAAATGATCAAAATGAACTATTTGATTGCTCTGAATTTGAAGTGTGGAATAAGTGATCAAAGTGTTATGTGATGCTATATGATTATTAGTGAAATGATGTGTATTAGATGATGACTTGAAATGTATGTGAAATTGAAGTGAACTGTTGTGTTATGTGATATGAGTGAGCCATTGAGGATGGCCCGCTCACTGAGCAAAACTCACCCCAAAATTGCAACATTATTTTTCAGGCTCAGGGGAGTTTCCCCGTTAGACCAACTGGAGTCTAACCACTGTATACGGATAAGAGTTAGAGTTCGAGATCAGTTGTACCTACATATGTCTATAGTCTTTCTTTTATATTTTAAAAATTGTATTCCGCAATTATTGCATAGCATTTATACAAATTGAAAAGTGTACTGACTATATGACTGGAAATGTTTTGTAATAGGCTCAGATGATTACTGGAATATATGATGATGTATTAACTGTTTGTAATGTTTGCAACTGAAATTGTTTTTGAATAAAATGGGCTGAAAAAGGTTTATTGATCTTCTAAATATGCATGTGATGCGAGACAAAATTCCAATGAGTATGATTGTTTGACTGTTTTAGCATGCCACCCTTGTAGAGTATGTTCTTGAATATTGTCGATATATTCGAGAATATGTCCTTTAAGAATGGGGTGCTACACTAATATCCCTAAGTTCCATATTATCGAATTTCAACTCACCATAGATGATGAAGGTTCATGAATTCAGGACGGTAGACTGTGAGTCCGTTGCACTCAACTCTATAGTAATTAGTTATGGATGAAACCAAGTAACCCATTCCTAAGTTATCGCTCCTCTTTTTTCGAGCAGCAATAACTGCGTTAAAGATGTGGGTGGTTGTGCAAACTGGGATAGTATGATCCATGCACCATAACATGAAAAGTTCTTTCATGGAACACTTGTTGGTTTTTGTTTTGTCAAAAATGGTTTGACACATGAATTTGTGTAGCAACAAGTGTTCTGGCTCCTGGTGATGTTGTTGTGTGCATTCTTAGCATCAAAATGCTATAACCCAGTTGGTTCAATTAGTGGGGGTTGACACAGAAATCATCGTGCTGATCAAATATGGATGACTCAGAGAAACTAAAAATTTCATGCAAAGTCTTATAATCAAGCCCATAAGGTTATCCCCGCAACCTAAACCACAATTCCCTAAGTTTGTTGGATTCGAATTGAAGGGATGTAAAGAATTATAAGGTAAGTTCTTTGTTAATTGAGAATTGAAATTGAATGAACTGTCTCCATTGAATTATCTCTGCTAAACTTTCGACCTTGTCTCGTAAGTCTAACCTATCTAAAGTTTCAAATTGAAAATACTTTGGAACTATAATTTGCTTTTTACGAAGAGAATGAAAGTAGGTACCTTCCTCATATGAGAAGATCAGGAAAGGTGCGCCGTAATAAGCTATCCTGTTCCTTTTCCCTTGTCTTGATAATTGGTTTTGCCCTGCTGATTGATCACGCCTGGTTGTTTGTTTGATGCGCAGCATACTGGCTTACGAGTCGGTAGAAGTTGGAAGAAATTTGGAAGTTTGAAATTTGGGTTGAGAGAAGTGAGAGTGTTTGGAGGTTTAAAAGTGAGTGAAAAAGTGAAGTTAGAAATGAATATATAAGTGATTGGAGGGTAAAATGGTAAAAATTGAAAATGACATTCACGTGTCCCTATTTTTACCCTGCTGCAATCCATGATCATAGACCACCAATTTTTAATATTTCTTCTTCTTTTGTTCTTCTCCACTTCCCTAAAATCACTTTTTAACTATTTTTGGCTCTTTCATCTCTCTTTGCTTACTGCTTCGATCATCTAATTCATATCGAGTCCCATGCCTTCTCGATTTTATTTGGAAACGAAATAACCTAACTATAGAATTAAACTATCTAAAAATCAAGGGAAATAACATTTAATTAACAGAATATGGGTTGCCTCCCATGCAGTGCTTCTTTTAATGTTGATAGCTCGATGCTTTATCCTTAGAAACTTAACTGGAATTAATTATAAGCAGCTTGTTTCCTCCTTTTTCGTTCAACATCGGTTTTGTAGCTTGTAAGTAAGCTACGAATTGAAAAATAATCAGAAGGACAACATTGATAACATTATGAAAACCAATTAAGCTCAATAATGTCCTTTTTTGAGTGAATTGTCAACACAACAGGGAATAAAAAACTCCTTAAATCTTTCATTGAATCCAACAGTTTGTCCTGTAGGAAGGTAATTTGTTCTCTTTCTTCCTTAATCACCTTCGTCTCCTCTGCTTCTTCCACTTCACGAACAGAGATGTTCATAGCTTCTTTAAACTCAATGTCTGTTGTCATTTGTTCTTCGTCCTTTTGTTCTTTAGAAGATTCGAACATATCAATTGTCCTGAATAAGCTACTCTCCTTTGGATTCTTTAATACATCATTCATGTTGAATGTCACTTGGTCATCATTAATCTGAAGGATAAGGTTCTTTTCGTGGACATTTACTAAAGATTTTTCAATGTTCACACATGGTATATCAAGAACTGGTGAATAAAAGGGAGGGTTGGCATGCTTTTCTTCATACGCTTTCGTCATCTCTTGGTATTCATTAAGGTGGGGTTCAGTTTGGTTTTCCACTAATCATTCTGGCTCTCCCCCATTATTAGGTGTGATAGCCTCGTATTGCTCTGCATTTCCATATTACTGAGAGAGTCTTCCGCACTTCTCTTACAAAATTCACAAGAAAGTTATCTCACTCGAATCTCTAAGTTGTGAATAGACAAGGCATGATCTTCTGTTACTTGCTCAATTTTCTCTTCTAGTCTCTTCTGCCCCTTTTCCATGTCTGTGAGCTTATCCAGGATCTTGTCTAATTTAGGATCCCATGAACTGGACTCATCTTGCTAAAGTCTTAAAAGGTCTTGACGTCCTAAATGAATCCTTACATTATTAGACCAATAGAAATTGGGGTTGTTTTGCCACCTCGAAGTGTACATGTTCTAATAAGGATCGTTACTTCCCTAACCATACTGTTCCTTATTGTAATTAGCAAAAGTTCCTTGCTCCTTATAATATCTATCTTCCATCATTGTTCTTCCATTTCTTCTTGGCATCTAGCTCTTCAGATATCTCATTCTCACTCTAAGATGTCTTGATGTGTCTCTACTTAACGCCTCAAACTCTCTAAGATGTCTTGATGTGTCTCTACTTTACGCTTCAAACTTCTTTCCCTATTTTTTTTTTCCTTTTTTAAAACAAAAGATAGTGAAAAAAAACTTAGACTACAAAACTAAATTAATCACCTCCCTGACAACGGCGCCAAAAACTTGATTGCAGTTTTCCGATGTGTGTAAGTTGTAATTAATAACCTCGATAATCCTTAAGCGTACGGGTCATTCGCGTAGTACCTAAGGTGTCAATCCCATGAGGAGGGATAATCTAATCCTAAAATCTAAGGCCCAAACAATTCGCAGTAATTCAAAATGTAACAAAACTAAGGCAAGAATTTAATTCAATCATGCAACTCAATTCTAATAATTAATTACGAAAATATTAACAAAGTAACAATTGCAACACACTCTCAATAATCAACCTAAAGGAACTATCAATTGAGAGAGAGGGAAATTTTTACGGAATTTTTACCTATCTCCAATGCTAACCTAATTGATTATGAATTATTGGATTATTAGTCCTAGATGATCCTATGGTTGATTATTCTCTCTTGAGTTATAACCATTAACCTTAAATTATAAACCCTAATCAGAATATGGGAAATTGCAATTTCTCAATTAACAATGTATCCAAACCAATTAAATATGAAAACTATTTGTAACATCCCGTTACCTATGTTAAGGCAAAAACAGTAAATGAGAGAAGTTATTGAGAAATTAGGAAGCACATTTCATGCTCATGTATTACATGATATGCGCATACACATGAATATTGAATCTTTGCATATAAAAATAATTGTACATGCATTCATTGGCAATTTTCGGGTATAATTGTTTATATAAGGGAGTATATTGAGAAATATGGTTTTATGTGTTAAAATTGATTTGGAAAATGTATTTGTTGATTTAGAATTTCTGGAAATTGTTGAGCATTTTTGAACTAGGAAAAATTGCCAAGTGGCAAAACAATTGTTAAATAGTAGTAGAAATTACTGTCTAATGGCAATGGAAATTTTGATAAATGACTTTAGGATTTATTGACAAATGTCATGAAAAATTGGGAGACAATTGGAGTAGAAA
>JAOTAX010000007.1:9828474-9873574 GCA_025629825.1 Erythroxylum guanchezii
ATGGTCCTAAATAACCTTGCATGTAAGGATATCCTGCATCTACCAAATAATATTTTCCTACATTCCAAATTAAAAAAATAAATAAATAGCATTTAATTATTAAGAATAAATAAAAAATTATTAAGTTATCCATTACAAACCTCTAAGTGGATGAGGGACGTGTAATCTATCATTACGCAAAGCCTCCACAAAAATTCGAGCATCATGTACTGTGCCTTCCCAACCAGCCCAAGCAAAAGTGAAGCACATATCAAAATCACATACAGCCATTACATTTTGCGTAGGAATGCCTTTTCTCCCAATATATTTTATTTGATTGGATCTTGGAACGACAGCTGGTATATGTGTTCCATCAATTGCTCCAATATAGTCTTTAAAATAAGGCCAATACCTTCTATCATCTTTAATTTTTCTTGGAATTTCTCTAAAAGTTAGATCTTTTGGTTTGATGAAATCAATCACATACGTGAAACAACCTCTAATACTATTCCAAACCATTTAGAAATCGTTTCACTTGAATGTTGAAATCTTTCTTGAACCATTCTATTGCAAAGTCCGTGACCTAAAGTAATCAGAAACATAGCTACAACCTCTTCTATTGTAACTTATGTACCTCTCTTTAATCCATATGACTCATTCAACAATTTAGATAATTTGATAAACATATCTTTCTCCATTCTCAATTGTTCATGACATCTATCTTTATGACCATTAAGCAACTCCATTACAAACATCCATTCAGTGTGAGGGGATGTTGTACATGGTTTTTTCATATAATATTTAATATGATGGTCTATGATCATTGCAAATCCAATTTGAACCAAATGCAAAAATTTTTCTTCAATTTCTTCATTATATTCATGATCATTGTCATAATCATTATCAGAATATGAAATCTGTATCAAAATATATAAAAAAGATAAATAATAAGCTTATTGTATAACATGATAACATAGCAATAATCATAACACAATAATAATAAAGTACAATTTAATTCATTATAACAAAATTCACCAAACAAAAATCCAATATAACACATTAATAGTAGCAAAATCAAAAACAACACATTAGAAATAGTCTAATAATAATAACCAAAGACATGTCTAATTTATTACAAAAACCACAATCATTTCATTGTCTTAAGCCATTCGATTTGAAGATCAACATCCTTAAGCTCAACAAACATCTCTCCATTTTCCTTCTTCAAAAATAATTTAGTAGTTAACATAAACACTTCACTTCCCCTTTCTATTTCGTTTATACTTTGTAAGATGTTCAGCACCTCAGCAATGCTATAACCAGGTTCATTTCTTTTAATAGAGCTCATTGAAGTTCTACTCTCGACTGCATTACATATACGGTCCAAAGTTTTATTTAACTTTTCTGTTGCCCTTGTTCTAGTATCATTTTTCTTTCCTTTTTTTTCCCTTTCCTTTTGTAGAGGTTCCTAAAGTTGGAGTTGATGAACCAATCTCATTATTAGTATTTTCAATTTCTGGATTGACAGCAAAGTCTTCAGAAAGGTCATCCTCAAGATCAATATCAACTAGGCTTTCTCTACACGCCACATAAGTATCATTTGGTACAAAACCTAAAGAAGGTGCCCAAGCTCCTTCTCTTGTAGCTGCAACATCTTTAAATAAAATATTCAGCTGTTCAATGTTTCAAACCTTTAGTTCGAAATTTGGCAACCTCAGGATTTTCTTACAATAATATTGTTTAAGTTATTAAACTATCAAGTAACATTAGAACAATATAAATCTAAAGCTTAATGCTTACCTTCAATTTCTTTTCCCACCATTGGTCACTTACATCAATAGTTTGATTAGTAGGATCCCATCGTAGTCCAGTTTCCTTACCTACTAAATTTTTCCAAAGTTGCCAATAGTTTTTGAATCCATCCCATTTATCCTTAAATTGTTTGTATTCATAGTTCTTCTTAGTTTCATGAGCAAACTTTGAACCTATATTTTTCCATCCAATCTTGTTAAATTGACCATGTGGTCGATTTCCAGCTAATGTCTCTTCCACAAAAATTTTGATTAAAATTTCAAGAGTTCTATCATTCCACTCCGCTTTAATCCTTTTTTTCAATTTATCCCCACCTTGAATATCTTGGCTTGGTATTGACATTTTCTATCAACAACAAAATCTCCACTGCATATAACAATGAATTTAACAAGTATAAGGAAATATAAAAGCATAACCAAAATGACTATGGAAGTTTATACACGTACAAAATGGTTGTAGCATTTACAACAAAAAGAAACCAATAATACTGTACATACAAGTTAACTAAATCTAGATCCGAGTGAAACCAATGATACTGTCACCGTATTCAACATTTACAGAACTTCAGTAATATAAACATGTATTTAGATGAACGGGATTCTCAAAAAATAAGAGAAGTGAAAATCTTATAGATAGTTACAGTTTCTATGTCATACCGCAGAGACCTCAATTTTATACAAGAAAAGTATATGTTGATAGTATTAGTCATGGGATGTAGGTCTCCAATCTTGTATACTCTTCCTTATTCAAGACGAAACATGCATTCATTTCATTGAGATGTGGAAAATAAAATTGAAGGAATGATATAAAAAAAATAGAATGCAAACCACTGTTCAGTTTACAAATAATGGAGCAAGATAGGCGATGCGTTGTCAAAGTTATACCACTCACTAGTTTTGCTTCCCCTGACTAACCAACTATTTTATTTTTCTTTTCAATGCCAAGTATGTCGAACGTCTGCATCAAACGCAGACGAAGGTCTGCGTTGTTTGACGCAGACGTTCGATGTCTGTGTTAAAAATTCAGATGTCGAACGTCTGCGTTTAACGCAGATGAAGGTCCGTGTTGTTAACGCAGACCATGCAGAGTCCTCTGCGTCGAACGCAATAAACTTTAAGGAGAAACGAAAAATATAAAGAAGAAGAAACTAGCCTGTGTCTGGAGAAGATGAGAGTGATTGATGAACAGAAGAAACAAAACAGATGCCAGCTAGTGGTACAGAAGAAACAGAACAGACGGTATTTGAGGTTTTTGTTTACGTAAGTGACGAAAAAATAGCTTCCCGAAAAAGCTAAAATTTGGGGCTTTTCAGAAAAGCTCTAAATTTTAGCTTTTGAAAAAGTTGTATTTGAGCTTTTAAAAAAGCTATTTCTACTTCAAAAGTGCTTTTGAAATTTACAGCCAAACACCTACTTTTTTCTTAAAATAGCTTTTGCTGTAGACAAAAGTGCTTTTGGACCCTCTAAAAGCTGAACCAAACAGGCTCTTAGTCTTCTTTATGTCTATGCATAATGGGGATCCCTCCTTTGGATATTGATTGTTCCTTTTAGCTAGTGCGATGACCTATAAAAACTATATCTATGGTACTTGTTATAGATGGAAACTTGATGCTTACTTATGAATTAATATTGTGTTTTAAAGAAGAGTGAGTAAGATTACAAGTAATTATGTTTTTTTTAGAAATTGTGCCTATTCTTTCCTTAAGAATATTGAGGTATATTCCTAGGTTCACATCCAAATAAATATGAAAGTATAGGTTTGTTTTTAGGATAAGGTCTAGAATTTGCTCCAGGTGATATGATATATGTGTTTAATTAAAAGTGGATGCATCATGCCTATTTTTCAATTTAGGTATGGGTTCTTAACTATATAAATATTTTTCCTTAAAAATTGTAGTTTTGACATTAGATTTACTTACATAGTTGAATCCAATCATACGCCTATTATTTACACACTTTCAAAACCCTATCATACATTCAAATTTCTCACTTCCCTTAGAGAATGTAGAGAGTGAATCTTTGAAAACACTGAACTTCTTTTTTAATGCCTCATTTTCATCTTTTATTACATCTAATTCATGATAATCATTAATGATCACATTCTTAGATACTTTAACGCTATGTAATTCACTCTTCTTAAGTTTGTTTTCATCCATACATGCGTTTAAATGCTTTTGAACCTCATTGATCTTGAATATCTTCCTTTCCATATTGATTGGGTGTTGATGTGTGTAAGTTTTAATAATACCCTTGATAATCTACAACCGCACAATTTGTTAGCATAGTACATAATGTGTCGATCCCATAAGGAGGGATAATCTAATCATAAAATCTAAGGCCAGAACAAATCACATAAATTCAAAATATAACAAAACTAAAATGGGAATTCAATTCAATCAATCAAATTAAGAATTGAACATGACAATATTAATTATTTAGTAGTTGTAACACACTTCCAAGAATCAACCTAAGGCAATTACCAAATGAGAGAGAGAATTTTACCTATCCTTAACACTAACCTAACTAATTATGAATTACTAGATTATTGGTTCTAGACGATCTTAGGGTTGATTACTCTCTCTCGAGTTATATTCATTAACCCTAAATCATAAACCCTAATCTGATTATGGAAGTTGTAATCTCTCAATTAACAACCTATCCAAAACCCTAATTAGTTCCGAAATTGTCTAATAAACTATAGGAAACCTATGCAAGATCTCTCTTCTCATAATTTACTAATTTGATTTAATTTTTTTATTAAATCACCTAATTTTTGTTAGCCTAATTTAATTATTTTTCATTCGATTCACCCTCTCAGTTTATTATCAAATTATGCAATCGCATATTTAATTCACAATAAATCCAATAAAACATAAACAATCAGATTTCATGAATTCAAAGATAAAACTCTGAAAGTGAGTTTAAAACATCTTCAACATTAAAAAATCCTATCATTAACTGTTATTCCAATTCTATACAATAATAAAACTAAAAATAAATAGGAAATACAATTTGAACGGATGATGGGAGGCAGTGACGTCGGGAAACTCCTGATCCAAGAAGTACGTCGAGTCAACTTCTTCTCCTCTTCTCTCTTCCTTCTTCTCTTTCTCGATCTTTTGATAAATTCTCTCTAGGGTTTCCTAAAAGTGGCTTATGTAAATGCTCCCTTTCTCTCCTCTTTATGTTTTTTATACTTCTTTATGTTTTGGGCACCCCTAGGGTTTTTCGAAGGTTCGAAAGGTCCAAAAAATCTCTCGATACATGAAATTCATGAGTGTTTGCGCGTTTGCCCGATGTAGGCCACGACTGTGGTCTGCCTTCTGTCATGACCGAGGGTTATTGTTTCGGCCCGAATGTCTTTCGAAACTCCTCCAATCTTTAATGCTGACCCTAAAACACTGACAAACACATCAAGGTACCTAAAAAATATAATATTTAAGCTCAAAAGCTTATACTAACCGATAAAACACTTTAAACATAAATAATTAACAAACTAACACAATTTTAACCTAAACACATACTAAATGATCGAATTAACGACTAAACATATATCAAACCATGCCCTAAAACACGATGCAATTTACATTTATCACATACTCATAATTTATAGTTTTCACGAGTTCATCATATGTCAAATCACTATTATTGTCATAAGAATTAGAGTTGGAGAGTACCTTATTATAATCTTTTTCCATGAAGCACGTGTGAGCTACTTTTTCTTTTAATTGTTTACTTTCAATGTCACTTGAGTCATCCTAAGTTGATGTTTTGACAGCATTCTTTTTATTATTGTCCCTCTTCTCCTTGTTGTCATTTCTTTCATAAACTTAATTAGTACAATAATGTGTGACTTCAAGTGTGTGCCAAATTTAATAAGTAGTTCCACATATGGATACCTTATTCAACTTATCTTTACCTATTGCCGATAATTATATATGAATGGATTTGATACTTAAAGAAATTAGTCTCTTATCTTGTGGATCCCATTATTTCTTAAGTTTAGGAACCTTTTTATCATCTATGAATTTTATGAGAGTGAAAGGGCAATGTGAAACTATTTCCTACATATCAACATTTTTGTTCATTAAGAAAATCTTGATCCTAATATTTCAATAGAGATAGTCATTACCATCAACGAAAGGAGATATACTAGTGTTTTATCTCTTTTGGTTGTTTGAGGATGAACTTAAGTGTATTATTATAATATTTACTCTATAATTTCGTTTAAAATGCTAACTTAAGAAACCCTCTTTGATATCACTTGTTGGTCCCTTATGGCACCTAAGATGGGAATGAATTGGTTGTTGGTAAATTTTCAAATTTCTACCCAAAAAAAAATTCAAATTTCTAACTAATGGATCAATTGAATAAAAATCAATATATAATAAAATAGCTTAATGTAAATTAATAACATAATCAAAAAATAATTTAAATATTATAGGAAAGAAGAATGGAAAACAAATTTATAGTGGTTCAATAAATAACCATTTACCTATGTCCACTCTCCAAGACACTTCTTAGAATTTCTACAAAGTCTCTTCTTTTAATAAGGCAAAGAAAAACGTTCTTAAACAATATTATTTTTCCACAATTAAATAGAAACTCTTTTTATAATCATTCTTCAAGGTGAAGAATAACCACACCTACAAAAGGATTTACAACTTAAAAGACCTTGCATAATCACTTTAATAACCTTAAAATCTCACTTATTTTAAAATGCAACAACAAATGCTCAATTTTTTTTTTTGTAAAACTCTTTGAAATGTGTTTATACAAAACTCAAATATTTTATCATGTCTAAACTAATGAAAAGCATGTATATACAAAATCTTAGGTTAAACTAGCCATTAGAAATAAGAACTGAGTAGTATAGCATATTGGTCAACTAATGTCATTGAATGCATAGATTCACTAGACAATGAGACATTTTTCAACTAATGCAGTATATTGGTCAACCAATGCATCAAGTAATGTCCCTATAAATAATCGGTATATAAGTTTTAAAAACTTTGACCTACAGTGTTAACTACTATCCTATATAGGTCGATCGTTACACCTAAAATCATGATTTTAAAATCTTCAGATACTCAAACTTAGACGGCGTTTGGTAAGAGCACATGGTTAGGTATGAATATAGGTATAATAGTAGAAGGGAATGGAAATGGGTATGAAAAATAAAAAAAAATGATGTTTGGTTTGTAACTTGGGTTTCTATATTAATACCAATAATATTGTTTGTTTTGTTGCATTAATGGGAATGAAAACTTGATACCCACCCCCCTTTTAAGTGTTTAGTAGATTCCCAAATTTAATGGTATAAATCCATTCTCTTGGAATTGAAAACCTCAAAGCAAACATTATTTTTTACAATTATTCCATTCCTTCATTCCCAAACCTTCAAACCAAACGCCCCCTTAATTTTCTTAATGTAAAATTGAGTTAAAAACTTCTCTAAATGTTCTCCCAAAAATATTTTAAAGGATTAAAAGAGTTTTCTTTGATATTAAAACCTTAGTTCCTCTTGATGATTGAAAAAAATCGTGTAATAAGTTAAAATGGTTATGTGTTTATGCATAATATGCCTTTAAAATATAAACAATGAGAGTTCAAAGCATATTAAAATTTTTTATATAACTTTTTTGTCTTTTTCTTCGTTGGTATTGATTTTTTTCTTCACTTGAATGGCTTAAACTCTAACTTTTCTCGAATATCTTCATAAGATGTATCTTGATTTGTCCATGACCATTATTACTTTCATAAAACATAAGCTCCCTAGTATTACTTATGATTTTTTATCATCAAAAGATGGATTGTAGCTTCCCTGAATTAAACATAAATAAAAATCGCTTAATAAATAATATTGAATCAATCCTTATCATAGACAAGAACAAGATTCATCAATTAAAGTTTATAAATAAACTTGCCACAAATTATGTTTACACCAATAAATAGGAGTGATAAAATAAAAACATCAAGCTAAAAAGGGTTTTGATGAAATCTTAGTATCCCAATTTGTTTTTGTGTGTTGGGATGATGTGCAATCTTCTTCTCTACCAAAAATGACTTACAAGTCGATTTCTAGAGGGTTGTTATACCTTATGATGGCTAACTCTAGGTTTATAGTAGAAAAAAAAGGACAAAATATCTCCTAAATTAGGATTTATAGTCACTTTTATTCATTATGTCCAACTCAGAGATGGTATGGAACATACTCGTATCCTAAGTGGTGTGTCTTTTTATAAATTTTAAAATAGGGCATAGGCTTTAACACATCTATATTGTTGGCTATTTATTTCTTTGTGTCTTTTCTCCAGGCAACACGAGTTAAGACATGATCATGTCTCAAATTGTATTGCACTTTAGATATTTTCATTTCCATATAGTCACCCTTCCTCTCATGTTCTAGACTATGTCTTTGTCTCCATATGATCCAAAAGGGACATAGGCTAATTGATGCGTGTTGAATGCCCTAGAAAATAAAACCTAACTTTGCACACTAAAATTTATAGTAGTGGTGAGTAGAGATCATATCCACAGGGAATGTACATGTAGCTTTCTTAATAAAAAGAATTATAGTTTAGGAAATAAGGGGTTTTGGTTGGATGTAAATAAGAATAAATTGAAATTGGAGTGACAAAAGCAAATCAAATCAAACAATTAAAGATTGATAAAATTGATGAATGCATTTGGAATTCGGCTCTTAGTTCAATCTCAGCTTACACATAAATAAACATACTTCGTTGTCTTGTTGATATCACACCTTTCTTAAAAGCTATTAATCGTAGGTTAACAATAAGCTATGTTAACCTCAATTTTTCCTTAGGTCTTGTTTAATTAAAATAAGCGCTTTAACTAAACCTAGCTATCAAGCAACTTAGAATAAGCTCTCTATATTTAATAGGATAGTGACAACATGAGCTAAGAAAACAGACTAATCTAGGTAATAGCCACATAAACTCAGGTCATTTAACCTATGTTATATTATCCCTAATGATTCAACACCATTAATTTACCATGAATGAATTGAAAGCACAACTATTACGTATTGTATTCCATATTCTAGTAATGGATATAAACAATGTATTAAGAATGACAATATTAATCATTTATACATGAATACCCAAAACAATATGCAAAGAATAATATAAACAATCTCTATAAAGAGAAGATCAACAATACATAATGAAGAGATGTTTAGATGTGATCTTTGGCTTCGATTTCACCCATAAACCAAAAGGAAGAAGATTAGCCCTTTACAAATTTCAAAGAAGTGTGTGTTCTGCCTCCTTTAGCCAAAAATGATTCACATCTTCTTTGGCCACTCACACGTCTATTTATATGAAAAACTAGGTTTCTATCTTTCGAAATTAAGCATAACTGTGCATCTTGCAAATCATGTGAATTCTTTAGTTTCTTACAGGTTCTTGTCCCATCTTCACTCTAATCCGTCTCCTTCTTATTCCACAAGGACAAATGAGTTTGGACATTAAGAGGATGGCTCAAAGAATGTGCGCTTTTAACTCATTTTAGATCTTGTGATTCCAACTTGTACCTAAAACTAAATGTGAACCAAAATGAGTATCTTAATCATTTCATAATACTAATCGCTAGTATGGTATCAAATAGAAAATCAAAGCAAAGTCATGAAGTACATGTCATGAAGGTCACATATAAACAAAAGATAATGAGACTAATATGGATGTGTCAGTCTATAAATGCTCAAAATCTCACTAGCTTGTGTCTCCACTCTAGTCACTACTCTTCTAAAGATAATCTGTATTGACCAATCACAAGAGTAAAAGTACATGCTTAATTTGCCATGAATTTTTCTAGTCAATTCACTATCTAATTATGACTATATAGTCCTAAAAGCAGTAGAAAAAAGAAATTTTGTTTGTTTGATTGATTTTTAAAATGCTTAAGAAATACACATAAGCAATAAACAAGATTAAAATATGAATAAAAACTAAGATTCCCAACCCTACACTTAAAACTTACATTGTCCCTAATGTAACATCAAAAGTAAGAAATAGGCATTTAAAAAAACAAAAAAAGTGGAAATGTAGATGAAAAGAAACAAACTTACCTTAGGTTGCCTCCCAAGCAGCGCTTTTGTTTATTGTCATTGGCTCGACTCTATGTTTTCCTCATCATATTACAAAATTTTGATCTCTAAGGATCACAACTTCGACATTTTCCATTTGACCTTCTTTAAGATAAAGCTTGAGTCGATGACCACTTACATGCAATGTCTTCTCTACTTTTAAACTCTTAATCTCTACTGCAGCATAGGGAAAGACATTAGTAATCACAAACGAACTAACCCAATAAGGATAACATTTATGCAAAAATAGTTTATATTTTGCACAATAAAGAAGCACATTTTGACTAAAGATAAAGCTTTTCGACAAGACATTAAAAGTTTTGGTCTTCTCTTTCATTGAATCCGCATCTTATTTATTTATATGCTTCCACTGACAATCCTCCTGTACTAAAGGGTCAATCACATTAATTGTAAAAACAGAATGGTCATTATGGGAGTGTTTATTAACGTAAAAAATATTGAAATAAGTAACTTCCCTCACAAACATCTATATTAGTTTGGATTATGTTAAGAAATAATCTCCCTAGTAAAATAGTTATTGGATTACAGGAAGTTTCATCATTAATGTCAATCATATAAAAATTAGTAGGAAATATTAGTTTATTTACCTACACCAACACATCCTCATTAACCCTATCTGGGTAAGCATTAGTACAATCAACCAATTGTACGATAAAACTAGTTTCTTTTGATGGCCCTAAACTTAAAGAAGCATACATAGAATGAGGTATAACATTAATTGATGCTCCTAAATCTAACATGACCTGTTTAATCTTAGTGTTACCAATTTTACAAGGAATAGTAAACAAGTCTGGGTCCATACATTTAGGAGGTATTTTCTTTTTAAAGATTACAGATCATTTCGTTACCTCTTACCTTCCTCTTGTTTGTACATAATTCCTTAAGGAATTTCACATACCTTGACACTTGCTTAATTGCATCTAATAGTGGGAAATTCACCTCAACCTTCCAGAAGCTCTCCCAAATCTCCTTATCCTTATCCTTCTTCTTTGAATTTGGAAACCTGCTAGGAAAAGTTAAAGGATTAATCTTTACAACAATTGGGAATTTAGTATTTACCTTGGATCTATAAGACATATCCCTTTCTTCATCAAGCTCCTTCCTAATTTCTTCTTCACTAGCCATATTTTGTGTAATCCTTTCAAGATTCTCAAGCTTCCTACCATTCCTCAAGCTAATTGCGATAATGTTCTTCATAATTGTCTCAGGTTGCGATAGTAGTTTTCCTTCTCTTTGGGCTTCAAGATGGTTGATAGTCGCTACCATCTGGCTCATTTGGTTCTCTAGGTTGTGAATGCTAGACTTTGCCTCTTATTGAAACTGCTGCACCTTCTATTAGAATTGCAAAGTATTAGTTGCAAGAGATTTATCTATATTTTCTAAAAAGTTACCCGAGTTAGAAAAAGAAGCTTGTGGCCTATTCTGGAAGTAATTTTGTTACTTATTTCTTCCATAACTCAAGATGGGATGATCCCTCGAACCTAGGATATAAGTTTTGGAATACAAGTTGTATTGGTTAGGAAAATTCCCCCTCCTGCAGCATTGACATATTCCATACTTCCTTCCTGTAAGGTTAGGCACCCATCAGTCGAATGACTTGTATTTGCCCATATTTTACACGCCTTTACCTATACCTGTCTAATTGTAATTTGTCCAACAAAAGAAGTTGGCTCATCTAAACGATGTTCAATAGATGAAGTATTTACCTCATTTACATGACAAACGTCATTGCGAGTGACAAATTGTTGAGTATTAGTAGTCACGTGCTTAATTAAAGTCTTGGCCTTCATGGGAGTCTTCTCATATAATGCCCTACCACTCGCTGCATCGACCAAACTGCTTTCCATAGGTAACAATCCCTCATAGTAGTATTGGATGAGGAGTTGCTCTGAAATGTTGTGGTGAGGACAACAAACACATAACATCTTAAAGAATTGCCAATACTCGTAAAGGTACTCTTTATTGTATTGCTTTATCCCGCATATCTCATTTCTTATGGTAGCTATCTTTGATATTGGAAAGTATTTTATCCAAAAGCAATCTCTTCATCTTGATCCATTTATTCATGCTTCTAGCAGGCAAATCAAATAGCTAGTCTTTTGTTGCATCTTTCAATAAAAATGGAAAGGCTCTCAACATAATCTTCTCTTTTGTCACCCCTCAAGGTAAGACAGACCTCATCGAGCTCCTTAAGATGCTTATGAACATCCTCATTTGCAAAACAAAGAAAGTTAGACAACAGATGAATTAGCCCAATCTTAGGTTCAAAATTGACATGCTCAGCAAATTAGGAAAAGTAATGCATAAAGGTTTTTGAGTTAAGTATGAAGCAACCAACTCCCTTAATGTTCTCGGATTGGCCATTGTTTCTTCAATTTCAAGCTCTTATTGTACTACTAGAGTTGTCCTCGTTTCCCTTCGTAACCTTCACAGTGTCCTTTCAATCTCTATATCAAATTGTAGAAGTTCTTTACGAGGAGATCTAGTTACTACCATACACTAGCACTAAAAAATGTGTAAAGATTAAGAAATAATTGGAAAAAAATGATTATAAACAATATAGAAAACAACAATTGAAATCAAGAGCAAAAAATAAAGCACCACACTCTCTGTCAATTGTGCCAAAATTCTCGATGCATATTGAATGCACCAGAAAATAAAACTTAACTCTGCACAATAAAATTTATAATAGCAGTGAGTAAGGATTGTATCCACAGGGAATGTACGTGTAGCTTTTGTAATAAAAAGAATTAGTGTTTAGGAAATAAGGGAGTTTTGGTTAGATGCATTTAAGAAAATAAAGTGAAATTGGAGATAACAAAAGTAAATCAAATCAAACAATTGAAGATTGATAAAATTGATGAATGCGTTGGAATATGGTTCTCAACCTATATACAAATAAATGTACTTCATTGTCTTGCTGTTTCACACCTCTCTTATAAACTATAAATCGTAGCTTAACAATAAGCTCTATTAACCCCGATAAGTCTTGTTTAATTAAAATAAGCTCTTTAACTAAACATAGTTATTGAATAACCTAGAATAAACTCTTTAGATTTAATAACACAACCACAATACGAGCTAGGAAAACATACTAATCTAGGCAATAACCACACAACCTTGGGTCATTTAATGAATGTTGTGTTATTCCTACTTATTCAACACCATTAGTTTACCACGAATGAATTGAAAAATAACTATTATGTATTGTATTCCATATTCTGGCAATAGGTTCATACGTAAACAATCTATTGTGAACAAGAATATTAATCATTCATACTTGAATACCTAAAATAATATGCCAAATAATAGCATAAACAATCTCAATAGAGAGAAGATCAACAATACACAATGAAGAGATGTTCAGATGTGATCTTCGGCTTCAATTTCACCTTCGAACTGGAAGGAACAGGACTAGCCCTCCACGGATCTCAAAGAAGTGTGTGTTCTACCTCCTTTAACGTTCCAAAAATAATTCACGTCTTGTTTGGCCGCGCACATGTCTATTTATATGAAAAATTAGGTTTCTAGGGAGATGCACGACTATGAATCCAACCATGCATCACCAAAAAAATGTTTCTTTCAAAATTATGATTTTGCAAATCATGCGAATTCTTTATTTTTTGCATTTTCTTGTCACATCTTCACTCTAATCCATCTCCTTCTTATTCCACAAAGAAAAATGAGTTTGGACATTATGAGGATGGCTTAAGGAAGGTGCTTTAAATTCATTTTAGCTCTTATGCTTCCAACTTGTACCTAAAAACCAAATGTGAATCAAAATGAGTATCTTAAGCATTTTATAATATTAATCGCTAAGTATTAAGGAGTGAATATATAAACAATCAAGCACACATCACTAACACATGATCATGTGCCAGGTCGTTTTTAACCTAAAAAAAGAGATTTTTTAATGTTTTGTTTGTATTTATAATTCTTAAAAATCTCATCGTAAGGAAATATCTTCTCAATAACCTAAAAAAACATAGTATGAATTAAGTAAATCAAGGTAATTTACAAAAACAAAGCAAAATACTAAAAGAATTTTTGTATGTTTTATCTATATCAAATATCCCAACACTTAAACTTTGATCTTTTTACTTAGGTTAAATTTAGTATAGTGAATTCCTTTATGCTCACTTTATTCATAATTTTTCGCATGGAATACTGTACTACTTATTAGGATCAACTTTCACCTAATTTATGTTAAAGTCATATAAAAGGTTTCATTATCAAAGTCAAGAATCAATCTAAAGACTATTAAATTAATTAAAAATAAATTATTCGTCAATATTGAGATTATTGATTTGACATTGTTGACTCATAATGCACTTTAATTTCTAATAATTCCTTTTACACACCTTTCTTTCATTGTTTAATTTTTTGGAATCGTAACTTATTAAACTAATTATAATTAGATAAATTTACTTAAGAAATAGGTTCAAAATAAAATTGAGGTAATCCTGCCCTTCACTTAAATTTTACATTGTCTTCAATAGAACAATGATAAGCAAAATACAAAGGTAGAAGGTACAATAAAAATGCATATAGAGTAAGGAAAAGTAAAGATGAAAGTAAAGTTCTGTGAACCTTCTGTTGTCTAATATTCAATATCAATATGATAAGATATTCATAATTTAATGATACCTTACACAAATACTAACAAAGAAACTATAAAATGTAAAGGATACTAAAAACAAAATAGAAATATAAAAATCATGTAAATTAATGTACCTAAATTGTACATTGTACATTGTAACGAACAAAGAAAAAATATAGGACAAAAGAAGAATAAACGCATATTAGCTAGCCATCATTGATGCATGTCATCTTAAACCATTATCCCTAGGTGGAGATGGTAGAGAGGCTGGACGGTGTGACTAATCCAACATGATAGAAACTTGTTGTGAAGTTCTCTTTTATTTTCTCTCGCTATCAAGACTCCTCTCATTCTGCCATGCTCGAAGGTACATGCTGCCTCTCCAAGTGATGAACCATCCTATTTATTATTTACCCCTTAAGTTATTGAGGCTTCAATTTGACATTCTCGATCTCCCCCGCCACTACCTTTGTCATAGGTTCATTCTTTTGTAGTGCAACTATTGAAGTGGTGGGTCCCGCTCCACTCTCTCGGGCATCGCTCCTGCCTCCTCTATGAAGGCATCATCCCCTGCATAGTCTCTCTCATGATAAAGACATACACCCCACTGACCTTCCTAATTAATCCTGTATATCTCATCATATCTAGGTCGATCCAGCAATCTTTGCTAGTTTTGTCAGCGGTGACCCTCTATAAATGGCCCCTTCTTTCTATTGCCAATATACTCCAAATAGGTTGGAAAGCGATTACCTAAGTTACAAAAGATATAACAAAAAAGTATAGATAAAAAGGAATAAATAAAAATAAACATAAAAAGGATGAAATTTAAAATATATAAAATTTTATGGAGTTATTCCAAAATAAAAGTTTCTAAGAAATTAAAATAAAAGGAGATCTTTTAAAAAGGGGGGTTAAAGTTAAATGTTAACAATTTTAGATTAAATTATCTCAAGAATTTTGTATTTAGATATAAAATGTTTTCATTAAATGGTTATTCCTAGAAACTATATACATATAGTTATTATTATGAGAAGGAAAGGAAAATAATTCAAGGAAGCAATACTTTTGTTTTCAATAATCTTTCCATTAAGATCAATTTTAAGATAATTTCATCTACTTTTATCAAATGAATCTTGCATTGTAAATATACATAGTATTTATTTTTACAAACATTACAATAAAAAGTTATAAAATATATCTTTTATATGGAAACAATATTGTCAAATTCATCATCCAAAAACTCATAATAATCTACTTCACATAGATCCAAAGAATTCTAGTAACTTACCCATGAAGCTATCACAGTAGACCCACACCCATCTTGGGTCAGGTTATGACTCAAATCAACCTGAACTAGTTATTTTACTATTTATAACTTTGTAATATATTTTGTCTTATAAATTTGTTAAAAACATTGGATACACTAGATGGAGTTGTAGGAAGGGGCATTAAGAAGGAAGCAGGGTTTAAGACCTCCATCCATGCTCTCTTCGATATTACCATCTTCTGACAGTAAAACCAAACAATCCACTTGTAACGTAATCCATGTCAGAAAAGTGGGCAATATCAGTTTCCTCTTTGTACAATGCCATCGCCATCCCCATATAAAATATCAATAGCAGAACGACTCGTCTTCAATAGGAGGTGAAGCGTAAGCCACATTCATAAACATATATCCTCTCGCATATAAACATATTCATAACGCACAACTTTTTAACTTGGACATTACTCGCATCTAAATTCCGCAAAAAAGCTTAAGCATAAAAAAAAATCATTGATCATGCTCTGTCAGTTAAAAAAAAGGAAACCGTTCTACCGTTCCAATACTGCTACTCTGCCATTCACATCTCGAGGCCTCATCAGCAGCTACTAGCTTATTACCGTATAGGGCATAACCTAAGAATAGGTGGGAACCTGGATCATTCTGTCTACTTAGGTTCAATCGACAACATTCTGCTTTACACTGCTGTGCTACCGTCGAACAGGCTGTTCAAACTGCAAAATTGAGTAAGAAAGACCTATCTTAAAAAGCAGAAGCATGTAACGCAAGTACACTGATCGAAGAATGAGAAGGAATATCCTATAATGCTCATACGAACTCTGACAAATGTCCTCATGCATGGTGATCTGTTGGGGAAAAAAGTGAAGATTCTGGAAGTCAGACTGAAGCCTCGAAACTAGCAAACGAAGATCTTTACACCGTAAACAGGAGAATAACACAAAATCAGAAGCATGCGCTTGGAAAGAAAGACTCTTGACATTTTGGTTTTTGCCAAATGTGACAACACTTGGGAGATCTTTTTATACAATGCAGCAACATAAAATTCAGAGCAGTCAAATCTCTCAACTGAATTCCATCATCAACTTCGCAAGAACTCTGTACATCTCCAACGATGGGAAATGTATATACAGATAAGACTTGTTTATCATCCAGAGATTGTAAAGGTATCTGACAGTTTTTATATGGTTTCATCTATCCCTCAGTGTCAACACTATCGTCACCAGAAGACATTTGTCTAGGCTCTGAGAGCGAGAGTCTCCTGGGTTTTGTTGACCCTGTTTCAACAAGCCCTTCTGTTGAAAAATTCAATGGAGCAGATCCTGAAGAAGAAGGCAGGAAATATCGAAGTGGGGCATCAATTGAAGAAGATGTCGTCAGATTGTAAGCAAAAATTCCCATAGGATGATCAAACTTGCAACTTGGACCAAATTTGCAGATACCATAACGAGAGTAGAAGATGCATAAAGGTTCTCCCTGTTGCAAGTTAGATGTGAGATCCACCAATTCACTTATGACTCTGGCAACTCATATCAGTACAGTACAGAAAGCGCTAGTGCATTTAATGAAAAATGTCAGGGTGGATGTGTAGCTCAATGAGTAAACAAAAAAAGCAGTTAGATTAACACAAGTAAATTTCTTGATAAGAACTTAGGGTATAGCTGTTTCCAGTATTAAGTCCTGGGGTTACAACCATAATAATGCATGCAGTGCACCCTGAAAGAAAACACATTCCGTTAGACAGCACATCTTTTATACCTTTTCACATGGCGTAGATAACAAAATATTAAACTCTAACTTCTTCTTGATTCAGCTGCAGGTAAGACGATGAAATATTTCTACTGCTACATGGTGAAAAATTTAGAAACAATTAAACAGAAATTCAAACTTTTATTTCCTGAAAGTTAAAGTTTCCGTATACATTTTCTCAAATTTTCCAGACATGACATCCCTGCCTTAATGCATTAACAGTTCACAACTGATTTCATGAGATAATATACGTGAAAAACCCATCCTGTAAGGGCAATTCAAGTACTATTCTCACAACAAAAGTAAAACGAAGGAAGATAGAAAGTAAGAATTCTACACCCTTTTTGTGACAAGTACCATCATATTACAGAAGTTTACAGGGAATTACACTTAAAAAGTTGAAGAAGATGAGAAAAAACAACTCTACACCCTTACTGTGGCAAATACCATCATTTTACAGGGAATTACACTTAAGAAGTTGAAGATGATGAGAAAAAACATGAAGAAAAAGGAGATAAAAAACATCATAACTTTCCAACATCCAAAGTAGGAAAAAAGAAAATTAATTAAGACCAATATTGAGTTCATAGTTTAACCCACATGTCACTTAAAACTATAACAAGCATCAAAGTCCCAAATAGATTTTTTGGTTCTTAGCTCTTGGATCTTGACATTGTTCTTCTGAACTATAATGTTGATCCTTTTACTTCATAATTAATTTGAATATTTGATAATCTAGTTAATTAAATTACAACATTTATTAACTCATGAATTTCAGCATTTCAGTCAAGTGATTACGAGAAAGCGTTCGTACAATGCGCATGACTATTTTGTGCTATGTTGAATGGAATGGGTCTGCTTTATTGTTCTCTTCCCCTGCGTACGTGCTTGAGTTTGGGTTATGTGGTAAGGGTAGGAAAAATATCCAAATTCTACCATCCAAACCCAGCCATGGAGTTGAGTAGTTTGACTTCTCTGGTTTCTCTAATTTCTTTTTCCCAGATCAGTATCACATAAAAGATAATCTAGAAGATTGACTGGAGTCATGAGGCAATAACCTACCTAGGTGCCACAAACATTGAAATGGTAAACACAGGCCCAAAAAATCCTTAATGCTCTATCATTTGACTACCATCAAAAGGTATGATGATTACATAACACTTAATACCAGAGAATGCATTACTACTATATTCCTTCCAAGTACAAATGGAGCAAGATTTCATGTTGAAGCGGATTACAGCTTCATAGAATCAAAAGGAGAACAGTTTCAACTCCAACAGCAGTCCATAATATCAAATCCAAATGAAGGAAATTAAAGTCATTTATCCTAAAGAAAGTCATAATCAAGCCAAAAAGGCGAGTACAAAAAACTAATGTGGGAAGATGAATCTTTCTAAATAGAAACAGCAAAAGGAGTATATGGGCAATTCCTAATTGACACGTATAGATCATAATATTGACAAACATGGTGCAATAAGGAAAATTGATTACTTCAATTATATTTATTAGACACCTCAGCTAAGATATTCCAAGACTTCATCTACAACAAGGTTTGAATTACATAAGATGTCCTTCACAGGTAATAATATTAATGGTTGAATGATTTTAATTGAGGAAGTCCATAAAAAAGGTCGAAATTAATTGCGTGACATAGAAATTCAATTACCGCCAGAAAGAAGCCAAAATGACCAGAAAAGAACATTAAATACAGTTATATAAAACCTACAGCTGCAACAAGCAAACAGCATGCAGTAAACAGAAAACTTATAGTCAGATAGAACTGTTTGATCCTATAAACTTACAGGACGTAAAGGAAGGCCAAGGGGACTCAAGGCACAGTCTGGTGCAGGAATTAATCTCTCTCTTGGGTGATGAAACCTACAAACTGCACCAAATTTACAATCTCCAGTCTTCATGTAAAACTGACATTCTGGTTGTCCAGGTCTCTCAGGAAATACATTATCTCTTTGCAACGCATAAAATCCCACAGGCATAGACCCAGAATGGAATGGAGAATATGTTCCTTGATTTCCAGCATTTGTAGAATCAATATGGCGAGAAGTTCCAAAATTTTGATTGCTTCCTATTTGCTGCTGACTCTCTGGAGATGAAACTGACTCCAGCTGACCCTGGAAAAATGGCCCATGAACATGCCAAACTTTGTCATATTCAAAAATTCTAAACAGCAAAACCATACTGTATAAAAGCATCTTATGCAAGACAAAACCATGACAATAAACTATCCAACTTCAGAACTGAAAAACATCTTTTCCGCAGATATAAAAGTAGGTGCTAGAAGATAACCCCACTCATAGATTGAACAGAAGCTGAAAAAAATGCGCTAGAAGATAATCCCAAACTTAGATTGAAGACAAGCTTAAAAATGCTCTTGATAATCCCAAACATAGATTGAAGACAAGCTTAAAAATGCTCTAAATATAATTTCAGCGTGTCTACTTGCACAAAGGTGTTAATGCTCCATCACATACTGCGAGGATTGGATGTAAGGCAGACATAACTAATTACTGACCGCAATGTGTAAGCCAGTGAGAATTTAGCTTAGTGACAGCTGACAACCTCTGCCACCAAGGTTTGATCATTGCTGGCATAAGTGGCGAGGGAAAAGGATTATTATGATTGGACCCACTTGGTCACACCAAATCAAAAGAAAAGCACAGGAAAATGGTATTTTCATGGTTTTGATGTTTAAACTCCCCAACCTTCAAGGGTTTTGACACTGTCTTGTTATGGTTCTAAAAAACTTCCCCGCTTGATCACTCACTTCACAACAAGTTCAATGAATTCTAAATCATCAGCTAGGTAAATCCTAGAATGTGTTATTACACTTTAAAATTGTAACTGCGCTGATTCCTTGTGGACAAGACAATTGAGGTGAACATTCGGTCATGAAAACTAAGAAAGTCCTCCATGTTCCAACAACTGATTTGGCATAAAAATTGCAGCTTCAAGACACATTAGATCTTCAAAATTTTCTATTAAAGCTTCCACATCATACATCAAGAATGGATCACCTTCACAATAACCATTGCCCCAAAAGTTAGCAGCTGCGTTACCAACCAATTTCAAAAATCTAGAGTAGCTTCGACTTCAAGTTCAAACTATAGTGCAGAGTGCTACCCTAGCTCCACAGATAAGGAAATTTACTTAAATCTTCTGAGATAAGAACAGTAAATATACTAATTTTTAGTAATGCAAAAACAGTTGTCTATTTCTAAGGAACCCACAGTTTTGTCAAATAAGTGAATGCAACACTATAAGCAGTTAGTTCCTGCCCATCCTAAATGTGGACTAAAATCATGTAAGCTCTCTGCAAAATAATCAAATAATTAACATGTTTGAAAGACCATTTTAGTAAGTAAATAACCACAATATATCAGCATGTTCAAGCTAGCAGAAGGGTCACAAAAAGTGGCCATATATTAATGCTAACTTCTTTCTTGTAGAGACTTCATCTTGCTATTGTTCAGGTAGTACTTAAAATACGCACAGATAGAAGTACTTCCGGGGAAGCTGAGTCAACTCTCACAACACAGAGACCTATAAGCTCATATGGCCTCAAGGCGTTCTCTAACAAGTATAGAAGCTTACACTGTATGTATTCCATCCTGGTACAGATACAACTCCATGAGGTAGAATCAAAGGTGCATAACTTGAAGGAGCCTGCCAGCGTGGGCTGGTAATAAATGATGGTCTTGACCAGTTTGTAAGTCCTCCAGGATAGGACTGCTGACTTGTTGTTGGTGGTGAGTGAACAGTAGGATACACAGAGGAACCACGTATAGGAACCATCACATTTGATGGTTGAGGGTGGTGGAATTTACAAGTACTCCCGAATTTGCATTGTCCAGTTCTTAAATAATAAGCACATTCTACCTCATTCTACAAAAGCAGAGAGAGAAATAAACCTTCACAACTTAACAATTGTGAAAAACATTGTTTTCAAACTCATACAGACATTGACCTAAACTAAAACTTAAGATAATTATGACTTGAGTTTAGAAAATTATAAACATCAAATTTCATTAGTTAATTAACCATTGCATATTGCGGCCAAATTATAGATTGCTGCATCACTTAATTTTGGTGGATTATTTCAAAAATATATGAAAACAACTATGCTAAAATTGAGAATTAATAGAGGCCAAAATCTGACATTTTCTACAATACCGAAGCTATAGGCCCCATCACACATTGTTGATTCATTCATCAAAGAATATGGATGAGGGTGTGATATGATTTGAAATGAAGTATCTACTTGAAGTTATATTACCTTGGGCAGAATTGAAGAGAAAAGATGGTACATTTGTGGATAGGAAAAGGTCATATCTAATCTATAAACAAGTTTCAAAACCAAAAGAAACAAATCATTAAAGAAATAAATGATCTACTAAAATCATCCAACTTCACATGGAAAAGATAAAAATAGTCACAAAGGCAAGAAACTTGATTACAACCACAAAAACAGAAGAGGCAAATAGTAACCAGAACAAATATAACACAAAGCACCCTCAATAATAACTTCCACAATGGCACCAACAACATAGAGATGTAAATGGTTGAATGGAGAAGCACCTACTAAACAGAGACCCAAACACGATTAACACAGAGTCTTACACCCAGCTAACACTCTCATCCTAATTGATAGTTTTAAATAAATGTGATATTAAATACCGGTCGAAGTGGGTAGCCAAGAATATTTAAGGAAACTCTTCCAGCAATCCCAGCCTTGTCTCTAGGATGATGAAACTTGCATGTGGCTCCAAATTTGCAAGTACCCGTCTTCAGGTAGTACTGTTGAGCACCAAAAATACTTGTTACGGTTTTTCGAGACATGAAATATACAAAAAGGAAAAGGAGAGAAGGGAAGTGTATCTCTTCGTATCACAAAAAGAATTGCAAAAGAGTGAACCTTAACTATGAACTAGAACTTTATGCACTTCAAACCAAAATCAACTGCTACTTTAAACCTTCAATTCTTATCCCAACCTATGTATCTCTTTGTATGACAAAGGAATTGTAAAATATAAATGCTAGCACCATGAGTTAGAATTTCAAGCACTTTAAACCAAAATCATCTAGTCTAATACTTCAATTTGGACCCCAAACTATGATTACACATAACAATGATCGGTTAATGATCAGATAAGAAAAAAAGTCACATCAAATACCCTCACTTATTATGAAGAAGACAGAAAGTTTCAAATTGCAGTCTACATATTACTAGCTTCTATACACATAAAATCATAGAAAATAAAATTATCATCTTTTGTATTTATTCTTTATTTTCATAAACTTGTTTTTTTTTTCATGGCTAAGCCCATGATCATGGATCATTTTCAATCCAACAAATCCATTATAAAAACCAATGATCACCGGTAAACAAAATTTGTTAATTTGATTTGACAACCAAAGTGGTTGCTATTGAAGCAACAATAGTCAGAAGCAAAACAATTTCATTCCTAAGGTATAAACTGACACAGAATCAAGTATTCTTACCAGAAAGACTACATCACCATCTAGACTAAAGGAAAAAGGGAAAACAAAGAGTAGAATGATAAAAATGTAAATTTTCATGAATTCTCATAATTGGCAGACAACTTTTAGTGGATCAAGGGAAGTCTAGAAGAAACTCTGTTTTCTTTTATCTAGAAAACGGGTTAACGGGTGAAGTCAGCTACTTACTAAATATTGTTTCTCGTAATTTCATAAGATATTGCTGGCCTATACTACCCCAATTCGAAGAACATTAAAACTAAAAAATGGCAAACATTAAGCACGTAAGATACTTCCCAGGGCAATGAAATTCAAGAAATATACAGAAGTGAAAATTCTTATGATAATAGCCAAATCTTAAAAATGTTGCACACCTGATTCTTAAAGCATAAAGATTAGACCAGTAGGGCATGGGAAGTATGGGGGAAATGGACTAATGCTCGGAACTACACACATACATCAAGCTATGGAAAATAGGTGGCCATTCCTTCTGTTCAATCCAATCTCATTTTAAAAATTAGTAGACTCTTGTAGTCCATCTTGGCTGTCCAAAAATTAACCGAGGGATCGTACTTTTTGCTTAAACATGCTTGGAAGATGCACTATAACTTCTAAAAGAAAAGCATTTCCCCTTCTACAATTCACAAGAAGAAACAAAATTTATAATCTTACAAGGCCAAGCTAATATATTTAGGCAACAATTGACTACTTCAATATTCTTCAATTTTCCTTCTTTCAAGTGTTTTGTAATATTTCTATACAAAGTGTAATCACAAGCAATGGACACTATGAAATATACAAGATAAAATGCAGCTGCTCACATAAAACCAGTTTTATAACAGCCTCAACAAAAGAAATTAATTTATCCGTACCTGGCATTCAGCTTGTCCTATCCTTTCTGGAAATTCCCCCTTCATCCTTGCAGCAGCAATAGCCTATGACTCAAATTTGTAGAGTTGAAAATGTCAACTCATGTCGTTTTAATCTTATGAAGACACAAGTAAAATGTAGAATATGAAGGAACATCCAACCAAGTATATCTACATCTTGGAGTAACCCAGCATCTAATATCATGTACATTACATGTTTCTTCCGCGGCACATTTCCAAGTGTCTGTGTGTGGGTGTGTGCATGAGGGCAGTTCATTCGATGGTTGATATTCTCATTGTATATGCTCATCACAGAGAGAGATAGAAATGAAGGGGAGCAAAAATGAGAATGAAAAGTTCGAGAAGCAAACTACAAAAGATTCGTTTTCTTACTTCCATTTCCTTCATAAATGCAAATGAAAATAAATGGAATACCGGGAGGCATAACTAAAACAATTCTGGCAGGGTATAACCTTCTATGCTATGAGCAACGTTTCAAGTACTTTCTGCAGTTCATACCAGTTTCCTGTTGGGGGGGTGATTATACCGACATGTAGCTCCAAATTTACAAAGTCCTGTCCTGATATAATAAGCACAATCTTGCTCTCCAGGACGCTCAGGAAAGGGGCCAGCCTCCATTCCTTCACTTGATCTCAAGTTCACTTGCCACATTGCATCTGAAATGTTGCATAAGTGGGTTCACACATCTTAGACAGACACTATTAAGTATTGGACACTGAAATATGAATTTTAACCTTACATGGAAAGTATCCTTCCAAAACCTAAAATAGTGAAATCTCAAAGAGTTGAAACTAGTGTAAAAGTATTGGATGTTGAGCAATTAAGTTATAAGCTTAACAGCAGAAAATATCCAAGTTTTCTTTTCTCCTATCCTGATTAAGTCTTTCAAAAGAGAGGAAGTACATATCATATCACAATTTTCTAATAGAAGAGAGAAGGTGGTGGAGGAGGAGAATATCCTTTTCATAAAAGAAAGTTGCCTTTCTTTGATGGTTCCAACAACTCAACTGAACTTCGTAATCTCAATCATCATAAATTAAACTTACAAGAAGTAATCGACATCTAACTAATGACAAAAGAAGATAATGAAATTATTTTGTTTCTTCCCTTTTCAGTAGTGAATTATGAATTTGACTGTCAAGAAACTTAAGACAAAGATCAAAGAACCCATAAAATATGAATTTTTTTTCCTTGTTTTCCACTAAATATAGTTGAGATTTGAGGAAGAAAATCAAACTAAGTATTGAACTCCATTTTTTTAAGACGAATTTCCAGAAGGAAAAAAATTATTAAAGCAAAATGGTTTCTGTTAGTGGGCTTTAAAAGATACGGGATGAAGAGCAGAAATAAACATAAAGCAGGTTCATGTAATGGACCTGTCAGTACTAGAAAATTACCAGTAACAACATGGTTCTTCACTAGTATGATTTCTTCCCAGGATCACAAGATTTAACGATAATGAAGTTAGATTTTGATTTTATATCTTCCTTTCTTTCAGCATACCAAAACGTATCCAAATTAAAGCAGCACTACATTCAGTAAATAATCATCCAACAGATGGAAGGAGTCAAACAGCAAGAATATAAATAAAGTTCGTCTTTAATGAGAAAGGAGGAAAAATAAGGAAGAAGGAGACAACTTTGGAACATATATCTAGCAAAACAACGATACCAAACTAACAAACATTTAATGTACCATCAAGAAAACAGTAAATGCACCAAAAATGCGATAATTACACAATGAAGAGACATAATAACATATATCAACACTTCAATTGCAATTAGAAATTCATTGCAACTCTCTCAATTGCAGAAAATTCACAAAAAAACTAATTTATAATTTTGATCATTAAAAAATTTCTAAAAGACAAGAGGGAAAAAGAACTTCTAACATTTTGTTCAAAAGAGTTACTACGTCAAACTATGTGAAGAACACAAGCAGAGAATACAATATCTTTCAAACACTTTAGCAAGAACTAAACAATATAGAATAGAAAAAAAAAAAGAAAATTAATGAGTAAACTATGAATCAAATCATGGTCTTGCAGCTTTGATATCCAGTAATTTGGTTTCAATCATTCTCTAAGCCTCTCTAAGATTTGCTATATATAAACCTAAGGTCACTGCAAAAGAGAGAAGTTGACAGTTTATTCAGAGACGTGAACCATCATCGAACTACTTTGTGTAAAACTCCAAGACACAGACATGCAAATTAGGACAAACCCTACGTGAAAGAAACCATTGGAATAGGATGCATAAAAGGATATTGTCTATTACCAAGGGCTGCCTCCTGGTCCTGAGTAAACAAGGAATCAGGGAAAGAAAAGCTATAAGTATCCATTTTGGTATGGCAAAGAGAATCTACAACACTCCTTAGAGACTCTAGCAGCTCATCTAAATTTGGAACACCTTTCAAAATAGGTAGAACTTCTTAAGACCATTAAGTACCTCTTGGTAAAGAAGGCTATTCTAACTCAACAACTATAATAACAACAAAAGGAAGGAAATGAATGCGGTGGGGAATGGCTATTGAGTTCTTAATGTAGATAATATTTTATTCATATAAATGCAAAGTAGAGTACCTTTTTCTGACATTTAAGGCAAGACTCCATTACACTTCATTGAAGACAGCATCCATCTGAAAAGAACTTCCTAATTGACTCAGGACATTTGTCTATCGAATTTTTGCAGCGATACTTCCGAAGTTGTAATAGAAAAGGAGAACTTTTAATTTACTTCTTAGTCAGTGAGATAACAAATGCCAAATTTTCTAAATTACCAGAACTTTATATATTTTATTTCTCACAAAAGTTTGAACTTTATCAGAATTTGAATGAAGAAGTTACTAAAAAAGTTTAATCCTAACACAAATCAATGTCATGATAAAATGCTCTATACACATGTTTGCTGAAATATTAAAATGAGTAACAGTAAAAGCATAAGAGGGAGAGATATTGAGAGAGAGAGAGAGAGAAGCAAACCAGAAGCAAAAGCATCACAACCAGTTATAATAGAGATACAAAAAATATAAGGAAATCAAACACTAAAAATTGCAAATTTTGTGAAGCTTACAATCCATAACTGGCAAAGTAAAAGCAAAGACAAAAGGAAAGAATCATTTAAGACACGGATAGCATGAATTACTTAAGGATGTTTCAGAAATTAATACAACTCTCCATTCAAAAACAGCAAACTGCTTGGACACAAAATGAGACAACTCAAAAACATGTGAAAGCACATTCTTTTGAAAATCATCTGCTCCATTTCCTCATTTACATATATATATACATATGGAGAGAGAGAGAGAGAGAGGGGCAAACCAGAAGCAAAAGCATCACAACCAATTATAAAAGAGATACAAAAAACATGAGGAAATCAAATACTAAAAATTGCAAATTTTGTGAAGCTTACAATCCATAACTAGCAAAGTAAAAGGAAAGAACCATTTAAGACGCGGATAGCATGAATTACTCAAGGATGTTTCAGAAATTAATACAACTGTCCATTCAAAAACAGTAAACTGCTTGCACACAGAATGAGACAACTCAAAAACATGTGAAATCACATTCTTTTGAAAATCATCTTTTTCATCTCCTCATTTAGATATCTGATATAGTCATAAAAACTATATAAAAAAAAAGGGAATGGATAGAGGAGAGTATTTTTTTTTTAAAAAAAAGCAATCCTTAATGTACGCCTGATTAAATCTTTTGAATCAAACAAAAGAAATTACTAAAGTATAGAATTCGTGAGCAACAGGGGAAGATTCTCAACACATTCTTAAAGACCAATCGAATTTCAAATACAAAAAAAGAATAGCAAATAAAAATAACAATACAAAACAATATTCAACTTTATACGTAACAATCATCAATACAACATGTAGAAGTAATAGATTATATGCATATAAGTAAGGAAGAAAGCGACCTTCAGGAGGCTCGGTGACAGAAGAAGGTGGAGCTGCAGCACGAGACATCGGAATTCCGGCGTCAAATTCCATAATAAGAAAAGAGCCGTTGCGATCCTCCTCCTTTCCATCATCTATACGCAACACCAACACTCTCCGACGGAATCCACATTCCTCCGTCCACCACCATCACTTACTCTGTTTTTTTGTGTTTTTCTTTAGCTTTTCTCCACAAAAAGCAGTTAAAATTAAACAGCACCTCTCTATCTTCTCATTGAGAACTAAAATTAAACAAAATAATAAATAACAAAAGAAAAACTTGAGATAAAATGAGAGGAAGAGCGTGAAATATGTGTCTGCCTGTGCATATAAATGTTAGAGAGAGAAACTTGAAAGCAAAGTTTTAATTTTCAGTTAGAGAGAGAAAGTTCGTGCTTCGTCTTCTCCACACAAAAAAAAAAAAAGAAAATAAAACTCTTTGAGAATAAAAATGAACCAACCAATGCTAAGACACACACCTTCTCATCTCTTTCTATCCTCCGCTCCCTTTTTTCACTAAAACCGACCACTCTTCCCTCCACCACGCGCTTCCTTTTACCTATGTTTCCACGCCACTCGCTACGCCAACTTGACACGCGTCCGGGATATTTAATTGAGTCAAATTTTATTGATTCTTTTGCTTCCGTCGATGCTTACGATACGTAAAGTTCAAAACGTGGCAGATCAAGGGAGCGAGTGCTCCTGTCGTTCGCCGAGGAGAGTGAGCCTGGGCTCTTGCCAAATACCAGAATTTCGGAACGCTTTCTTTTACTATTTCCGGGTTATTTTTTTTATATTTTTCTGGTAACTACTTCTCTTTTCTTTAATTATCGTTGGATGTAATAATCAAGTTTAACAGACTTGGTTCCGGTTAACGATGGCCTCGCATACTGCATACTCAGATATAGTCCTCTCTGGTTTTTCCATAATTTCTGATTGAACGTTTTTAAATCCTTACTCCCACTCTTCTTTCCCTTGTCTAAACCTTATTGTGAGCTTTTAGAGAGTTGTTCCTTCAACAAGTTCTGATGGATTGTTTTGGGTTATAAACAAACCAAGCTCTTAAAATAACAATAGGATAAAGAAAGATTAATGATTTAAAATTAAAATTAACAAATAGAATAAATGCATAAATAAATTAATGGCCACATTAATAAAAGCGAAGTTTTCCTAATATCCTAGTCCCCATTAATGGCATGAAAAACTTGGTGATGATTAATGTTTTAACTCCAAGTGCACAATGAAACTATAGGTAGCAATAATGAGTACAAGTCGATGTAACGCCTTACCACCATAGAGCATATACCCAAACATCTAAAAAATATTCAAGTACATATCCTATAACAATGGTATATTAGAGCAATCATAATCTCTTATATGCATCATAAAGAATATACGATACTTAAAACCTTAACAATTCATTTCATTCATTAACATAAGTTTACAATGTCATCATTGAAACAGATATTTACATTACCAAACATGAGAAAGTTTACAATCCTTTATACAAAAGTTCTATATGTCAAAGAAACTACAAAATACAATCTATAACTCTTCGGATATCAGTTAACAGACCTTTGATCCATATCTTAATCCAAAATGTTCCTCTAGAAAATCTTAGGAACTAAGTCTCCTGTCTCGTATCTGAAAAGCTACGTTGCAATTTTTTTGATGAGTTTTGCGAACTTAATGAGTGAACCATCATTGATGATCTCATTCAAGTCAAATACACAAATATCACACAACTAGCTAATTTCACAAACATTTTCCATCTCAATAAGACATAATGAATGACACACATTTCACACACATTCTTTCAGAACATGTATAACCCAATCAATCATCTTATCATGGCATATCACTTTATCATCACAATTTCAGAGAAGATTCCATAATCATATATTTCATAATCATAAATATATAAATGCAGATGCATATGAGACTCCAAATTCATTATTATTTATTGTGACCGAGTGCCTTTCAGATACAGATACAGATACTGGCCTATTGGGCTCAGTCAGATACAAAAATCATATAGCAAAGCTCTACATACAGAATTTTGAGCTTAAAGCTCTTTCAGACTGACTACTCTAATCACAACGCCTTTATCTGAACATGCATTTTTTGAAATGCTTCAAATAATAGAATATGTCATGAATAGCATTCACTTATAATGCACAGACAGAATCTTATATTCATCAGACCTCAGTTCAGCATTCAACTTTGGTTGAGTATTCTAAAATCATTCAGAATTCAGTTGCAAACAGAAATCATTCAAATTTTAAATGCAAACAGAACACTTCCAATCCATTCCCAAATATCAAACTCCTCAGACCATTAAAGTCTGGAATTCACATACAAATCACAAATCGTTCAATAATTGGAAGTTAAACACAATAAATCAATCATAAGAAGATCATCTAGGTTGACTCACAGTATACTCCAATTTATGCTATTGCCTGGATGGTTCGGTAATGTCTGAATGGCGTCCGACTTGAGTGTCTAAAATCATACAATTCACACATAATTCACATTACAAAGTTGATCAATCAAATACATATTCATTTGTGCACATATATACATATATCATGTTCAATGCATGCTCAATTGATTTTTCCCGAGTATGTAACTTTATTCAACTTTCTTAACCATTCAACATCATACTTTGTATACTACCATTTGCAATCAAGTTTGTCCATTTAAAATTGCTTGATTTACTCCAAATTCATTAATCATACTTTACACTTATCCTTAAACATTTCCATGATAAAAAAAACTTCTTATAATACACTCACAATTGGTACCTTACATTTAAAATTTTAGCAAGCTAAATCTATACATTCACCAAAATTTTTCTAGCAACATATACTTATACATTCACCCAATTCTCATTCATAAATACCCTATTTTCTTCAATCCTCATTCATCCATATCACATCATTCATGTCCTAAAGATCATATTTTCATTAAAAGAAATCACTTATTCCTTTAACAAATTAGAATTTCCAGATTTGAACTCAACATATCCAAAACAATCCCTTCTTTAAGTTATGACTTTAATTAACTACATAAACTTATCAAGATATCTTCTGGCCAAACTGTTTCACAGAAGCGTTAATAAGACATCAATAATTATTTTTCATGCTTTATAATTTGACTAATTCGAGCTCTAAAGTCCCCAAAATTAGGAAATAATATAAGGTTCCTGTGCAGGGGTCTATCACTGGCAGTATAAGGAAAACATACGTAACTCAAGATCTAATCACTATTTAATCAAACCACTTTCGCAGAGGTCAAGCTAAGACCTATATCTCATTCTTTGAGTTTCTTTAAATTAAGGCCCCAAAGATATGTAAAAAGGTCGAAAGAGGAAGATGAAATTGAAACTAGAATTTCAACCTATAGTTCTAATTTTCTAGATTTTGTTTTACACTTTATACCAAATTTAAAAACAGCCTCTTTATAGTTCATCAATTATACCTATATTAGGCTTGAATCATACTCGAATTCCTCATTAATAACCTCTCCAATTCCAGTTCAAAATTATTCAATTAACAGCTCACAAATCTTAGTCTTTCATGCATTAAAAATTAAACCAGAAATCTATCCTTTATTATCGTGCATATAGGTCTAATTCTTTATAAATTCAAGAACACTCTTCTAACAAATTTCTTAGGCATAAATCCACCTTCTTTATACATTAAACTCCAATCCAATACATCCACATAATGCCCTATACTCCACGGTTTCCATATACCAAAAACAAAACAGAAAAACTTCCAAGTTCATGTAACATTTTCCAACACATTTTCACCAATATCACATGCATTTCGTTCCAATTCAATCATCATTCTTATATCATTTGACATGCCACAAAACTCAGATTGTTACTTACCTATTAGGCTTCCCATTTAACACAAAATTCCATATTAAACAATCCTCCCAAACAAGCAAATATTAATGCAATTCTAAGGTGAAACTGAGCTGTTTTTCTTTCTTTTTTTTTTTAACAGGAAGGTGAAGACAACTTTAAACAGATTTCTTGGCTATTTGGTGTAGGACTTAGGTATGGTTTTGTGCAGAACTTTAGTTAGGGTTAAGACCAAAATATAGAGAAAATTTGAAGCAATTTCGGTGGAGAAAGGTGAGGTAATCAGCAAAAGAATTGCTGCTGGAATTTGCTCCATCATCATGCTAGGTGGCAACTTCTAAACTCACCATATGCCTTAAGGTATGTAATACATTTGGCTAATTAATCAGCTGGCACTAATCCACATATTAGGTTGCCATTTGTCCCCTACTAAATCAATCCACATGTCATTCCAAGATTTGTCCACACGTCACATAATAATTGGTCCAATTGTCATTTAATTACTAGTCCGTTTGTCACACATTTAACTATGCCAAATGTCACTCAATTTTAGGCTTAATCATCCTAATTTCCATATATCAAATTTTTTCTTACCACTTCCATATATCAACTTTTTTCTCACCACTTGACATTTTTTTCTAGACCAAATGAACATTTAATTCATTAATCTCTCAATCAATAACATTTAATTCCAATTTACTAATTGAAATTCAATCATACCAAAATTCAAGACATATTAATTCATAATTCACATCATGTTCACTTAACTTCTTTCATATCTCAGGATAAGTCAATTGAGTGCATATGCTATCTTTGTAATGTGTACAAATATCAATTTGTATATAAATGCTAATGTTATGCATGTATATGCAATACTTAATCTAGGGTTAAACCCTAAGCATATACTGGAAAATAAGATATCACTAGTAATAACCCCTTTTTCTATAATCTAATTGAAAAATGTTGGTGATAGTGATTGATCAAAATCAAAATTAAAATAATAAACTAAAATAAATCAACATAATAGATAAACTAGAATGGAAATTGAACTAAGAAAATGAAACAATGGTACTTGAAATTCGAATACCCTTCAAGACTTCTCCCGTAATCATGATTTCATTAATCAATTTAATCTAAAGCTCATTAGATTGTGAAAAATTTTCAATTATACTAATATTTTTCTCAAGACTATTAATAATCAATCCTAGGTTCATTAACTGAAATCTCTTTCCAATTAAAACCCCAAGAACTTTATTAAACTATTTATAAATTTCACTATCAAATTTGACTATAATCTAGAAGATTTATGTTGACATATCTCTAAGTTTGTATGAAACTCCTTTTAATTATGCTAGTCCATTCATACAATCAATTTATCAATCTAAATTATATGAAATCACACATGAATCAATATGCCAACAATATTAAGTTAAGAATAATCAATTACACATAATTGAATCTCATTGAAACTAAAAAATAAATTAAATTGAAAAAAATCACTACAAGGTCCATTATAAGGTTCATCTAATCCAGATATCAACAAGTGTTTAGTTTATGATCATATCAAACATAACATCAACGTTAAAGAGAAAATTGAATACCAATGATAATGTGACGAAATCCCTATAATCTTAAATAAGAACACTCAGAATACAAATGATCAACAGACTCATTATCCAAAAAACACAAGGAACAGTGATTTGGTACATAAGAGAAAAGGATTTTATCCCTCGTTTGCAACTTAATTAGAAAGGCAAGCCACAAGATAAAAGAGCACCTTGGGCTAGTTCTTTTATGCCAAACTAATTTATGCCAAGGAATAAGAGGATTGGGTGGTCTCAAAACAGTGTAGGCCGAAGCATTTTTGTATACTCTAGAGGAGCAAGCCAGCCATTCCAATCTATCAGGTTGAGAACACTCCGGTTGGTAAGGCAAAGGCTCCAAGGTACGGATGGTCTCAATTGTAGCCTCCTGCCAGGTCCATACATTGTTCCTGATAACATCTTAAACTTTTTGCACTCATAGGTAATTCCAATCCATTGATCAATCTGGGAGTCGAGAGATCCACAAGGATGCCTCTAGGATGACAAGGATCCTGCCATAAGAAAGTAGACATCTCATTTCCTATCTTAAATCTGAATTGGTTCCAAATAAGGTCCCTAACTTGTAACAGCTTCCTCCAACTCCAAGAACTATTATTAGTAGGTTGGACATTCCAGAACTATTTGCGTCTAAGAATAGTAGTATGCACCCACTTGACCCATAACGCAATGATTATTATTACGCAATGCTATTCATAACCATTAACTTACCATAACTTCCCATTAATGATGGTGGTTATGGGAGGCTAAAGAGGGCAGAAAATAATCATCATTTTCGTGCATCTTATGTAAGACATAAGGAAAAGAAAGGTTCTTTTTTACACACACACTCTTTTTCTCTCTATCTCTCACAAGAGTTCTTGTCTTTGCTAGCACAAAGAAAGAACTATGGTCATGTCCTAGTGAGGTTTAATCCTTCTATCTTTATATGGACTTTCTTTAGAGATGATCTACATTGATCATTGTGGTTTATGACAACCCAACACGGGGAAGATTAAAGAATGAAGGAGATCGTCGGAAAGGTATAAACATCTTACATTTCATGTTTTTGTTTTCTATATATATATACATAAGTAGATTTAGTTTTTGAGGTTTCATTTTATTTTCCACTGCATATATTTGATATATATTATGTATAAGATGCATGATCGAAACCTCACACAACCATTGCACAACAGAATGCTTTTTGTTAGGACCTAGTAGCACTGAATAGGTAAGTTACTTAGGCCAACCACAGCGAGGTAACAATCCACACTCAAATGCTTATAATCCGGGGTGGAAAAACCACCCAAATTTTTCTTGGAGTATTAACAATGCAGGTGGCCAACCAAGACTGCAAAGACCTCTAGGATTTCAACAAGACCAACTTGGATCTTTGGAAAATAAAGTGGACAAGTTGATGGATGTTTTGAGGTCCAAAATGGCAAATCAAAAAGAGAACCCACAGAGAATGTTTTCGAGTTAGGAGGAAAGCTAAAAGAGGATGGAGGCAAAGTTTGATCAGATAGTGAAAAACCATGCCTCATCCATCCACAACTTAAAGGTATAGGTAGGTCAACTTGCTAATGCTATGTCTTCTAAAAGTGCAGGTAACTTATTGAGCAATACTGAGGCCAACCCAAGGGAATAATTGAAGGATATCACACTTCGAAGTGGTAAGCAAATAGAGGAACCAAGTGTGAAAAAGGATAACCAAGAAAAGGGAAAAGGAAAGGAGATTCAAGAAGAGAAAGAAGAAGAGAGGTCGTATGTGCCCCCACCACCTTACATGCCCAAACTTCCATATCCACAAAGGGTGAGCCAACATCAGGTGGACATTAAGTTTTGCAAGTTTCTGGAAAAACATAAGAGGCTTTAGATCAACCAATCATTGGGGGAAGCTTTAGAGTGCATGCCCAAGTATGTGAAGTTTCTGAAGGACATAATGATACACAAACGTACTTGGGAGGACAATCATATAGTCACTTTGACGGAGAATTGTAGTTTGATTATCTCAAACATAATACCTTCAAAACTATAAGATCTAGGGAGCTTTATGATTCCATGTGTTGTTAGTGACTTTGAATTTTCTAAATGCTTAAGTGATTTAGTTGCAAACATTAACTTGATGCCTTTGTCTATTTTTGGGAAATTGGGACTAGGAGAGGTCAAGCCAACATCCATGCTGATTCAACTTGTAGATCAATCCATTAAGAAGCCATATGGAGTTGTAGAAGATGTGTTGGTAAAAGTAGATAAATTTATTATTCCTATTGATTTTGCGGTATTGGATTTTGAAGCTGATAAAAATTGTCCATTCATTTTAGGTAGGCCCTTGATGAATACTAGTAGGGCATTAGTTGATGTGCATGATGGAAAACTTGTTTTGAGGATTGGTGATGAGCAGGTTGAGTTTAATATGTCTAAATCTTTGAAGAAATTGATAGATGGTAATGTATGTATGAAGATTGATGTTGTAGATGAATGTGTGAAGGAGGTTGAAGGGGAAGTTAATGAAGTTACTGAAGTACAGAAGGATGAGAGTGTGAGATAAGAGGATTATGTGAGGAAGTTGAGTTAGAGAAGTTGGAGAGAACAGATACACCTTCACCACTTTCTTTCATTAAGCCCGCCACTTTAGAGCTTAAACCCTTACGTCCCTATTTAAGATACACCTTTTTAGGTAAGGACCATTCCCTACCCATCATTATCTTAACCCAATTAGATTTTAAGCAAGAAGAGAAAGTGGTGGAGACCAATAGGAAGAGGATGAGAGCTATGGGGTGGCAAATTTCTGATATTAGTGGGATTAGCCCCAATGTGGTGATGCATAGGATTAACCTAGAAGAAGGTTGTAAAACTGTGAGAGAGCGACATATAAGGTTAAATCTAAATATGCAAGAGCTTGTGAAGAAGGCGGTAGTAAAGTTGTTGGATACATGGATTATTTATCCCATTTTAGATAGTGGGTGGGTGAATCCGATACAGTGTGTGCCTAAGAAGGGAGGCATGACAGTGATGGAAAATGAAAAAGATGAAAAGATTTTCACTAGGACCATCACAAGTTGAAGAGTATGTATTGATTACCGGAAGATCAATTTGACCACCAAGAAAGATCACTTCCGTTTACCTTTTATAGACCAAACGATTAAGAGGGTGGTTGGCCATGTATTGTATGGATGATTTCTTTTTCTTATAGATTTTTTTGATCATTGTTTATTTAATTTAGACCAAGTGCTTCAAAGATGTGAGGAGTCTCATCTAGTCTTGAACTGGGAAAATTGTCACTTCACTTCACTTTTTACGGACCAAATGATTGAGAGGGTGGTTGGCTATGCATTTTATGAATGATTTCTCTTTCTTTGGAGATTTTCGTTATCATTGTTTGTTTAATTTAGACAAAGTGCTTCAAAGATGTGAGGAGTCTCATCTAGTCTTGAACTGAGAAAAGTGTCACTCCATGGTCCAAGAGGGAATTGTATTGGGCCATAAGATCTCATGCAAGGGGATTGAGGTGGATCAAGCTAAGAACGAAGTACTTGAAAAGTTACCACCTCCCACCAACATCAAGGGCATTCGAGCCTTCCTTAGTCATGCAGGGTTCTACAGACGATTCATCAAGAATTTTTCTCTTATCGCTAGACCCTTAACTCATTTATTAGTTAAAGATGTGCTTTTTGTTTTTGATCATGCTTGTTTGGACGCTTTTAATAGGTTGAAGAAGGCACTTATATCAGCAACAATTCTAATGTCGCCAGATTGGTCTTTTCCTTTCGAGATTATGTGTGATACAAGCGATCATGCCATTGGTTGTGTCCTTATTCAGCAGAAGGAAAAGAGGCACGTCATCTATTACGTAAGCAAGACCTTGACGGGAGCAAAACTGAATTACACAACTACGGAAAAGGAGTTGTTTGATGTGGTATCTGCATGTGAGAAATTTTTTTCTTATCTTTTAGGCTCACATGTCATTGTTTTTACAGATTATGCAGCATTGCGATATTTTTTTGCGAAGAATGATGCCAAGGCTAGGCTTATCTGGTGGCTACTTCTACTCCAAGAATTTGACATTGAGATTAAAGACAAGAAGGGAAATGTTGTAGCTAACTACCTATTGAGACTTGAAGAAGGGCACCAACAAAGATGAAAAGGAAATCAAGGAGAGCTTTCCTGATGATGCTTTAATGATGGTAGATAATACTTTTCATCCTTAGCTTACAGATATTGTAAACTACCTCTTAGGTAGTATTCTTCCTTCTGATCTTTCTTATCAACAAACGAAGCAGTTTGTATTTCAATGTTCTTGTTATATTTGAGATGAACCTGTACTGTATAAGATATGCGTTGATAATGTGATTCGCAGGTGTATCCCCGAAGATGAAATGCCTGAGATTTTGATGCAAGGTCATAGTTCACCTTATACAGGGTATTATGGAGCTAACAAGACTGCAGCTCGGATCTTAGAGTGTGGATTCTATCGACCAACCTTGTTTAAGGATGCTCGAGACTTTGTGCTAAAGTGTGATAGGTGTTAAAGAGTAGGCAATATATCGAAGAAAGGTGAGATGCCACTTCAAACATCATGGAGGTGGAGATATTCGATGTGTGGGGCTTGGACTTTATGGGACCATTTCCATCCTCTTCAGGTAACATTTACATATTAGTTGGAGTTGACTATGTTTCTAGGTAAGTTGAGGTTGTAGCTACTCCAACTAATGGAAACAAGGTGGTTAAAAAGTTCATCTAGAAGATCTTTATAAGATTTAAAGTGCTCAGAGTGATTATAAGTGATAGAGGGAGCCATTTTTGCAACAAACCGTTTGAGGCTCTTCTGAAAAGATATAATGTTCATCATAGAGTGGAGACTCCTTACCACCCCTAAACTAGTGGTTAAGTGAAGGTGGTGAATAGGGAGCTTAAGAAGATTTTGGAGAAGGTATTGAGCACCTCAAGAATGGATTGGGCATTGAAGCTAGATGACACACTATGGGCTTATAGGACAACTTTCAAGACACCCATAAGAACTACTCCATATAGAATTGTGTATGGTAAGGCGTGCCATTTACCTTTAGAGTTAGAGCATTGGGCCTATTGGGCCGTTAGGAAGTTGAACATGGATTGGAAGCTTGTAGGTGAGAAAAGATTGTTACAACTTGACAAATTAGAAGAATTGAGGCTTGACACTTATGAAAATGCCAAGTTGTACAAGAAAAGGAAAAAGAAGTGGCATGATGCTCACACCAAGAAGAAGGAGTTCAAGAGTAGGGACTTGGTGCTTTTGTTTAATTCAAGACTTATGGAGTAAACCCTTCAAGGTTATTCATTCCTCATGGAGCTTTGGAGTTAGAAAATTACAAGGGTGAAGCCTTCAAGGTCAATGGGCATAGATGCAAGCCATACTATGGAGGGCCATACTCACAAGAAAGGGAAGTCATCTCTTTCCTTTCTTCCACTTCTTTATGAAAGCATGTGAAATGGTCAAGTTAATGACCTTAACTTAGCATGTTTACCTTTCTTTTGTTTGCTTTTGTGTACTTATGTGTTTGATTTGTTTGAGTTTGAACTTGTGTTCTTTTCAAATTTCTTGTTGGATAGTTGATTTTGATGTGTTGGTAGGTTGATTGAATGTTGGGAATGCATATTAAACTTAGAAGAAGAATAAGAAGTTGGAAAAAAATTGGATAATCCACAATCATGGGAATTGGGGAAGGCTTTCTAGAAACTTTCTGGAGCCTTAACCCACAATCATGGAAATGGACCCATTTTTCACGAACATAGGAAGGCTCTCTAGAAAATTTGTGGAGCCTATGATTTCCATGATCTTGGGATCCTTCGATAGAAACTTTCTTAAAACCCTATTTTCTTCTTCTTTCTTCACTTTCTCTCTCTACAGTCGACTCTCTCACTAACACTAGCTTCGAAAATCTTTCATTAAAGTCCCCTCTCCTACGCCTTCACCACCTCAATCCCCATAAGCCTTCTTACCCTTCACTTTTTATATTGTTTTATTTACTTTGTTAGTTATGTTATTTGTTTACTTGGTTGATGTTGTGTTTGATGTTTTTATTTCATTTTGTGGTTGGCTTGTCACATTGAGGACAATATGTTGTCAAAGTGTGGGGAGGCGACATTTTCCTTCTCAATTGCATTGTTTAAATTTGTTTTTATTTACTATTTAGGATGCATGTTTTAGGCATATTAGGTTGTTGTTTGATGTTGTATTGTGTTAAGCAATGAAACCACACTTGAATCATTTTTTATATGTTTTTCCATGAAATTTTGTCATGCTAGTTGCAATAAGATTGAATGCATGCTTGAACTTGGATTAGGCTACTTGAGTAAAGAGTGAATCATATTGAGTGATGAAAAGTAGTTGGTTGCATAAGCTTACTCAAAATGTGACACTTGAGTAATGAGGTAGTGTAGAGATCCATAATGAATTTTCATTTGAGCCAATGTGAGGATTGAGCTTATATGACTTCATCTATTGTCATCTTATTTCTTTGAGTGTGTGATGCCCCTTTAGGTTACTACTTTCAGAACTTGCTTTGAATCGGTTTGAGTCTACTGGATGCATGCTTAATAGAAATGATTAAGGGCTTTTTTTGTGATAACACTTGGCTTAAATGACCTACCCTTGTTATTATCCCTTGTTAGCCCTATTGAGCCTTAATCATTTTGTTTCTTGAAAACACCTCATATTTCAAAACTTGAAACCTCATTAGCCTACTCATTCACAAGTTTAGTAAAGTATTAAGTGAAGTGCTAGTTTGGGATTTTTGGTACAAATTTTTTCTTTTCGAGATGAAATGAGTTATACTTTTACTCTTCGATCACATTGTATCTAGTTGCCATTTTGTTTGTTGTTTCTTCAATTATATAAAATAAAAAGTAAAAAAAGAGAAAAAGAAGAAAAGAAAAGAAAAGAGAAAAAGAAAAGAAAAAGGAAGAACATTTTGGTAGCATTAATAAATGTGGAGTAGTAGTATATTTACATTTGTATATCTCAAAATATGTTTTGTATCCCTTTGTTCACTTATTACTTTATGCATGCTTGTGTTAAACCTTTTACCTCTTTTGACTCACCTTAACCCTTACCACATTACAACTCGAAACAAGCCCTTTTGATCTATTTATGCATGTAATCATTGTAGAGGAGAATTGGTGTACTAGCAAACCTATGGTAGTGTAGTTTCCTATAGGGAGCTTGAGCGAAACACTAACCATCAAACAATTGAGAGAAATGAGTGAAACCAAGAGGAAGATTCATTATGTGTTTATCCTTATCTTTGAGTGATGGTGCCATAAATTAAGTTTGCTTATGTACACTAATGAAAAGTAATCATGATATGTGTAACAACTTGATACTTAAGTTGGCTAAACTTTGAGGGATTGCATGCTTTGATCTTTATGAAATGAAGAGACAGAATTGATTGGTTGTGTTTGATTTTGCTTGAGACAAGCAAGGATTTAAATGTGGGGAAGTTGATAGTTGTGCATTAGTATGTGTTTTTCTAAGTATTTGGTATGTGTTTCTTGCATGATAGGTTAGTATTATTGTGTTTTATAACTTGATTTATGTGTTTTTGTTTAGTTTGATCTTCATGGTTGTTCTTTTGTGTTTGATATTGGTTTAGGGTAGGAATTGATCATTTTGGGGTAGGAATGGAGGTGGACAACTTTGTGATTGAGCTAGGGACCAAGAGAAAAGAAGAGAAGTGGAGCTGCTAAAAAAACAAGAACCCACGACCATGGAAAAGGACATGTTTTCCACGATCGTGGGAAATCTATAGAGAAAATTTATGTTAAGTTAACCCACGATCATGGGAAGCACACGTGGGAATTGGAAGTTGAAGAGACACGCGAGTTTCATGTATTTTTTTAGGTTTTTGTGACTTTATAAGACATAAAATCCCGAAAGTCACCAATGGGTCGTGGAACTTGCTTCTTGGAGCTAAAAGACAGATTGAGAGCCTAAAGATAGGGGAGACTTAAGGTTTCATTCCCGATTGGGCAAAGAGAACCCTGTCATCCAGATTTTCCAGATTGGGCAAAGAATAGAAGGAGCTACCTCGTTCAGTCTTATTTTAATTTCTTTCTCTTCTAGTATATTTATAATGGATTATTGGATTGTTGGGGATGTTATGGATATTATGATTGGCTAAAACAATTTTTAGGGTGAACTATTTATGAACCTTTGGTTATTGATTTAATGATATACATGTTTATGTTATTTATTGTGCTTAAACCTTGCAATAAATCAAGAGAGTGAGCTTGGTAATCTGTGTTAATTATACAACGAGAGTTGATGATTAATAGACCTATAAATAACAAGTTATTGATTTATTAGGAAGAGATTTCAATAGATAAATACACTACCTGTAAGATAGCTTCATATATAGTTGAATGTTTAGGAAAGGCTTTGCACATCGAGAGATCCCAAAGTTAATTCTAATTTATTTAACTATTGACATTTAGCCTTTGTTTGGTTGGGCTTATACCAATAGAACTTTTATCAGTAGAGCTTTTTTTGTAGATCTTTTCTGAGAAGAACTTTTCTAAGAAGCTAATTGACTGTTTAACTCTCACTTAAAAACGAGCTTTTTTGAAAAAGCTTCATACAGTAGATTGTTTAACAATATAAAAATAAAAAGTACTTTTTATTTTGACTATATTTTATTTTGTAATAAAAATTATTTATGCATATAAATATTATTTAAAGTATATTAAACAATATGCAAAACATAATATATTAATTATTATATAATTTTAAACCATAGGAAACATAAATGAAAATATATCTAACTAAATCTTTTATATGGATTATAATATAAGTAAACTAATATCAAAAATAAATATTAAAACATATAAAAAGCAAAATAATATTATGTAAATCTCAAAATAAATATTCAAGTTGAGTAAATAGTTAAATACATAATAAACGGGAAGATGAGTTTGTGGGTATTGTGGGAATTACGTGCAAAACATAAGGGCAAAAGGGACTAAAAATAAGGCTCATTAATTGAACTGAAAAATCTACCTGAAAAAGCCATTTAGGAGTGTTTTTAAGAAGGTATACATTTGAGCTTCTTAAAAAGCTATATTTTGGCTGCCAAAAAAGCCATATCTATTAAAGAAGTGCTTTTTTATTTTATAGCCAAATACCTATTTTTCTTAAAAAGGGCTTTTGTGGTGGAGAAAAGTGCTTATTGGCCTCCCAAAAGCCTATCCAAACAGGCACTTAGTTACACCTTGAGAGAGGGTAGCTAGAATTTTAGGAAATCTTAGGCCGAGCACAAATTGAATCAATTAATCAGAGGGGAGCAAATAGAGATAATGACAAGTCCTAATATTTAATCTTGATTTTCTTTAAGTCTTAGTTTATGATTTTGGTTTGGTTATGATGTTCCCTGTTACTTTTAGTTTGTTTTTATTTTACTTATCTTTTTAAATTCGATTGAAATGATTTCTTAAACAAAGAACAACTTGAATTAAGTGGTACCTAAACACAATCCTGGTGGGATGAATATCCGCTTTCAACTATAAGAACAACCATTATACTTATAGGTTTGAGCATAAGACTAGTAGTGTGTTTGTATTCAACAGTGAGGTTTTTAAAAAGGGTCATGGGTATGAGTCACGCCCGTGACTTCATTAGTCATACCCTTTAGCCTAGTTGCATGGGCATGACAAATCTTTAGTTATAGGTCAAGTCATGCCTGTGACTAATATTGCCAGGCATGACTTTTTTTTCCTTTTTTTAATTTTCTGAAACGCTACATACTCTCTTGCATGATTCTAAACCTACGCATAGAAAGCAAATAGATTAAGTTGATATTCACTAAAAAGGGATAACAAATAATTGAAAAAGAAATTATATGGGGTGCCTCCCATTTAGCGTTTCTGTAACGTCTTATAGTTGGATGCCTCAATAGTCATGCTTGAGGTGGATCGCTCAAAGTGATTGATTCCGCTATTTTCTTCTCAACTGCTCCTTCCCAATACGGTTTCACTTAGTGACCAATAACTTTAAATGTTTCCTTTGTTCTCAGATTTTCCAATTCCAAGGCTCCATGACAAACAAGAATTATATAATAGAACTTTCATTTAAGGTGTTAGAGACTTACTGACAAGGCTCTTATCATGAAGGCATTTTTTTTGTTCCTTATAGATTCTCAAATTCTCATAAGCCTCATTCCACAGCTCATATAATTCTAAGATTTGAAGCAAACGGTCCCTTCCTCCATCATCGAAGTTCATGTTAACTATCTTGATTGCCACAGTGCCCTATGCTTAACCTCTATAGGCAAATGGCAAGCCTTCCAAAAAACTAGCCTATAAAGGCTCATCCCCAAGGTAGTTTTGTAAGTTGTTCAATAAGCTCAAAATGCATCATTTAACATTGTTGACCAACCCTTTCTTGATGGGTGCACATCCTAAAAATTAGACAATTTAAATTATAGAAAGGATTTTTTTTGCATAGAAAAACAAAATGTCTTATTCAAAATTCCCTTAATTTGCTTGTCACTTGTTTCCACTGAGCTGTATGTTTGTGGATGGTATGGGTTCGTCACCTTGTGGGTGATTGTGTATTTCTTTATAAGCTTTTCAAAAAGATTATTGCTGAAATAACTTCCTACATCGCTGATAATTGCTCTTGGAATCCCGAACCTACTAAAACTATTTTCCTTCAAAAAATTTAACAACATTAGCATCATTAATTCAAATGGGTATTGCTTTTACCTATGTGGATAAGTAATCAACTGCAATAAGTATATATTTAAATCCAAAAGATTTAAGGAACGGGCCCATAAAATCAATATCTCAAACATCGAATAATTCAACAGTCAATTAGTTAATTAAGAGCATTTCATTTTTTCTACTTATATTTTCAGTTCGTTGACATTTATCACATTTTAAGCAGAAGAAATGAGCATCCTTAAACAAAGTGGGCCAATACAAACCGCTTTGAAGTTAAAAGCAGTTTTTCACCCTCCAAAATGGCCTCCATAATGGAGTTCATGATAAAAGGTTAAGACACTTACTTGCTCATCCTCTGGAATGCACCTCCGAAGGATTTCATCCTTGGAAATCCGGTAAAGGTATGGATCATCCCAAAAGTAGTACCCTCTTAGGTGAAGGAATCTTTTCCTTTCTTGAAAGTCATGTTAGGTCTCAAAATTCCACAAACAAGATAATTCACATGGTCAGCATACCAAGGCACTTTACTAACAACAAATAATTGCTCCTTAGGAAAGTTCTCAACAATTGCACACTTCCTTTCTTGTTCTAGAGTTTTCGAGTTAGGAGCTATCCTAGATAAATGATCCGCAATAACATTATCACTCCCTTTTTTATCTTTTATTTCCGCATCAAACTCTTGTAACAAGAAAATCCACCTAATTAATCGTAATTTTGCATGCATTTTGGACAAAAGATATCTAGGATCTACATGATTAGAATGGATTATACCTTTTTACCCAAACAAATAAGATCTAAATTTTTCCAATGCAAAAGTCACCGCTAACAATTCTTTCTCAATGGTTATGTAATTTAGTTGTGCATCACTCCAAGTTAAGCTATGATCGGCCCTTCGTTTCAATCTAAAGATCAAACCCTTGGAAGCCGAGTCAAAAATAATTTAATTCCAAGGATTGCAATATAGGATGCAACCTCAGGTCGTCTCACTTAATCGGAACCTAATGAAATGGACCTAAGCTAGCCTATATGTCATAAAATGCAAGTGAAATTAGT
>JAOTAX010000007.1:9880332-9893235 GCA_025629825.1 Erythroxylum guanchezii
GGTTTAACATATTGGATTAATCTTTGATAGATTTTATATGCATACTTTTATGAATAATTTGTATTTGTTTTCGCCAATTTTTTTAATAATTTTTTATCATATATATTGATATGAATAGGTTCTAGTTACCCTGAGAACCGAACCTGAAAATAGGTTAACTGATCCTATAGGTTCTTTAGGTTCAGGTTCGTGAAATTGTCGAACCTGACATTCAGGTTCAGGTTCAAGTTACTTATGAATGGGTCAGTTACCCTACCATGAACACCCCTAGCAGAAACTTCCCTTCTTCAAGTTTGTTCCTCACATCTTAAATTAAAAATCTCCAGAAGACATCTTCACCTAATTCGAACCCCAGCCTCCTCAAAATTCCTGTTTTCCTCATCTGCCTTCATTCTATCGCCCAGATTAACATATCACCACAAAATCCACCATAACTCAATCATTCCTTATCCGATTAATCCGATTCTTGTGTCTAAATTGTAGTTCACAAACATTTCTACAACTTTGCTTCTTTCCTCGAAATCAAATTCCCAACCAATTAACCCAGAAACGTCTTCCTATTTCCTGTTCCAGTTTTATCCGATAAAATCCAAATTGCCCAAAACTTTTCCAATAACCACCAGACCCTATTTTGATCACTTTCAGGCCATTCCGCCATCATCTGGCTTACAATCATACTTGGAATCACTTCAAGTCTCCGTTCACATCCTTTTATATGAAATTCTATATTTTTGGTCGATGCATGGTCTTGTGCACTACCATGCATAAGACCGTGCATCACCAAATTCTCTAAAAATTGAGAAATTGCATGACCTGGGAGAAGTGCATAGGTAGATGCACAACTGTGCATCTCTTTTATGTGTTGAATCTTCATTTTATATTGTGTTTTCATCTAAATTCTTCTCATTTAAGTTTGTGAAGGCAATTATTATCTGTATACACACTTAAAATGAATTAGGTACCAAATATATAATAGAAGTATCAAATATCAAGTGTGCCTAATTGGATTAAAATGTGTTATTTACATAATTTTGAAAATGGATTTTTTTATAAATCATAATAAGCAAGGTTTTTGTTAGTGTGCCTGAGTTTGTAATTAGATTAGAATGTATTATTTATGTAATTTTGAAAAAGGATTTTTTTTTTCTAAATCATAACAAGTAAGAAGAATAATTTATTGAAATTTGTTTTCAATTAAATTTTGTTAAAGGAGTCAAGATAATTGGAAATAGTTCCCAATTGGATTTTAAAATTGTTTTTATATCAAAATAAATTTCTATTTGAAATAGGAATTCAATTTATTTAGGAATCAATGGATTTAATCTAATTTAATTTTTATAAAGAGTTGGAAATATTATTTTAGATTATAAAGATTAATAATTAGAATCAAACGAAGCTTGATATTTTATGCATGTAATTTGATTATAAGTGTATAGATTGCATACTTTATTTATATGTTTAATATATATTGGATGTAATTTAAATTGTATGCCTTATATGTGTGATATTTAAAATACAATTTTATGTTTGATGAGACGAACAAAATAAATCCTTAGTTAAAATATTAAGTATACCTTGAGAACATAATTATTGTCTTCTGTTGTTATAAGAATAAACCAAAGTTATGTTTATTGTAGGCTTGTTGAGCAAACTCAAGGCCTTTTTAACCCGAATATGTTTAGTCTTATAACAATGGATTCTACTTGACTAAATTTGTGTGATTTGGATGAGCAAACTCATGATCATGTGAATTTAAAGGCAAGGTTAGGAATAACATATAATATATGTTTTGAAAAGAGTTGTCACCTAATGGATCTAGAAGTCACATGAAATGCGATTAATAAAGTTGTTATCTACCTAATTTAGAATTAGTTAGTTTTTTGAACAAACTCAAGATCAATTATACTTGAATGGGATCCTAGCCTACTAGAAAGATTAGAGTAATCTTTTTAAATAGTAGTGAGGGCTATTATTTTGAATAAAATAGTGGAACTAGCCAAATACATGATTAAAGTCCTAATCTCATTTGGTATTCATGGAATAAAATTAATTACTTACTTTCTTACATTTATTTTGTTCCTAATGGAATTTAACTTGTTTAGTATAATTGATACTAAGTTAGTGAACCAAATTTCTTAGATATAGGGTTTTTTTTTATAAGAGTTCTCAAAGTTATAAAAGAAAAATTGTATGCCTATTATGCAATTTTGCTATAATCCCTATTGAGGATTCGGTGACAAAGTTTTAAAGATATGTCAAAAGAATATAAATTGTTGGACTCCGAACTTTTCGTGAAGGATTAAAACTGTTGAATAAGAAATTTTGGTGATTAGTCACAAGTAAAGAACAAATGAATTAAGGTTTTTGAACCAAGAAATAATAGATAAGAGTAAAGTAGGGAACGAGAGATATGAATAGATTCATGATTTGCTATGGTGTTGTGGTGGATAAGAGATTTTTGAAATAGAAAGAATTAAGGAAAAAAGTTATAAGTGAAATGAAAGCAAAAATGAAGTTGAATTTGTGAAGTAAGTTGATGAAGAATATATACATACGTGTATGTTCTGTTATTCGTGTTCATGATTATTCATGGATTATAATTTCTGTAGGAAGGACATTGATTTGAAATGAAGTTAAGAATGAGGAGTAAATGAAGTAGAAAGAGTGATCTTGATATGAGTTATGTTAAGGAAAGATTTTGAAACAAATTGGCAGTGATCTGGAAAAATATTCACTGAGTATGCTATGGTTTGTTAGCGATAACGTTTTCTATGGTTGTCCAAACGAGATGATTCTTAATTTAGATTAAACTAGAGATATATGGCTACATTCCTTGTGAAGACATTGGATTTCAATTCTGTCGCTAAGAGTCTCAAAATTTCATGAAGATAAAAATGGGGTGTAGTACGTTGCTGTATGAGTGAAAAATTCATCTTTGGACTTTAGGGTCAAATTTGGAATTGATATAAATAGATTTTGGCAAAGTTGCCTTCTGGAAAGTTGTAGATCTTTCTTTTATCTTTCCAACGGTCTTAGAATGACCTTAATCCGATATTTTTAGTGAAAGTTATGCCCTTTTTATTGTTTTGTCTCTGTTTTGCTTCCGTCCCAAAAATGATGTCATCATCGTCTTAGTATGACATCAGCATCGTCATAGTTTTGTTTCGTCTCAGTTTTGCTTCCGTCTCAAAAATGACGTCATCATCATCTTAGTATGACGTCAGCATCGTCTTAGTTTTGTTTCGTCTCAGTTTTGCTTCCGTCTCAAAAATGACGTCATCATCGTCTTAGTATGACGTCAGCATCGTCATAGTTTTGTTTCGTCTCAGTTTTGCTTCCGTCTTAAGATGACGTCATCATTGTCTTAGTATGACGTCATCTTCGCCTTAGTTTGACCTTCTGCTTCTTCTGTTCCATTTTAACCCCTTTTAGAGGCCAAATATCACTTTGAGATCTTCATGAGAGTTGTAGCTCTTGAAGTCTTCTTTCCAACCATATAAAGGACACCTTAATCTGATATTTGTAAGGAAAGTTATGACAATTTTCCCAACCTTGTATAATCTAATGACGTCACTTCATCTAAAAAATGACGTCATATAATCTGTTCTGTTTTTGACCCCTCAGATGAAAGAATTTTCTTCATAGTCTTCACGAGCGTTGTAGCTCTTGAAGTCGTCTTTTCAACCATATAAAGAACACCTTAATCCGATATCTGTAGGGAAAGTTATGACAATTTTCCCAACCTCGTATCGTCTAATGACTTCACTTCGTCTAAAAAATAACGTCATATCGTCTATTCTATTTTTGACCCCTCATCTGGCAGAATTTGTCTTCATGGTCTTCATGAGAGTTGTATCTCTTGAAGTCTTCTTTCTAGAAATCCATAGAACACCTCAATCAGAAATTTCTACAAAGAGTTATGGTTGTTTCCCCAAGACAAGTTCAGTATGATTAAGGTCATAAACATGGTTGCTTCTTTTAACCATAACTTCTTCACTAGACCTCCAAATGACTTGATTCTTGAACCATTGGATTTGTAAGACTTTTCGCTACATCCCCACCAAAAATAGAAGTTATCTGAAATGAAATAAGAAAGATTGAGTGAAAAGAGTGGGACGGGTACAGTGAATGTGTTCTTAAATAATATGAACTGTTGTTATCCCACTGAATATACTTCAGTATTTTGATGATCTAGAGCTCTATTAATGCAAATGAGATGATTTCTGATTTGTGGTAAACTAGAGACATAGAGCTACAAAGTGTCTGAAGGAAGTGAGTTGTAATTCAGTCCCTAAGATGTTTGAATTTTAGAGAGAAGTTGTGTATAGTATACTGTTTTGGACAAGAGCAGTCCAAAAATATTTGAAGTATATCTTTTGAATCACTGGACCAAATTGAATGTTTTCGGTGGCATTAGAAACTTAAGACAATGGGGGCCATTTTTTCTAGAATAAATTGATATGTTAGAATGTTCAAAGATATTTTTGGCAAGACACATAAGGTTAAAAGAACATAAGCCTATAAAGAAGGATAAAATGGACTTTTTAGACTCATTAATGGCATAATTGTAATAAGAAGGGTTTTGGCTTTTAAAGGAAGAAGCAAGCACGCAAATTAGAAGAAAAGAACAAAGAAATGAGAGAAGAAATGAGAGCGAGTTTGGTGGAGAGAGGAGAGAAAGAAGAAACAAGAAAAAAAAAGCTAGGTCTTGATTTTTCTTAGTTTTCAAAATGGATTTTGAAGTTGATTCGAGAAGAAAAAAGGAAGAGGATAATGAGAGCTTCCATTTAAGCTAAAGATCCCTATATTTGGTGAAGAATGAAGGGATCAAGAGAGACAAGAGGAACAAGAGAAGAAGCATTTTGGGCAAGTTAAGTCTTTAAGCAGGGAAATCAAGGTGGGTACATGTTTTATAATAGAGTAAATAAGCTATTACTATTTTCTTTAAATCAAAGAAGTTTTCTGATTTCATTTGCATCATAAGTGCTACATTATTTTTCATGAATGATTTGTGAAATCTGTTATATGTTTGTTATATGTTTTGAGTGATTTTTTCAAAGGAAAAAGACCATGAAAGTGATATCTTTAAAAACATGCTTGTTTATTAAATAATGTTTTCAAGAATGGTTTTCAAGTACATGAAAAAGTAAGTTTTCAAGAACATGTGCCATTTTGGGTAACAAGTTTACAAGATTTCGAAATATATGTGTTATGTGGGTTTGTGGTAGTCCCTCAAGAACCGTCACGTGCACGTTGACCCAAGTATAGGCTTCTCCCGCCTGCCTGCTAGTGGCATGGAGTTCCCTCAGGGACTCTCTCAAGAATTCAAGACTACACAGGACCATTTCATTGGAAATGTGTAGTGCGTCATGTTTTGGACTTACCCAAACCGTTTGATATGTTTATGTGCTCATGACAAGTTGATATGAGTGTTGCATTCATGATTTGCATACACATGAATTTCTACATTGCAAATGAGTTATAAATGTTTTGGATGAAAGCCTAAGAATCATGTGTTTATGAACTCAAGGAAAGTTTTCTAAGACAAGAAAAAAATTAAAAAGGGTTTTCAAGGTTTTTGCTTATTCTTCGGTTATAAACTGTAACCCACGAGCTTTTAAGCTCACCCCCTTTTCATTCCCATCTCCAGGTGATGAGAAAGAGATCGGATGAAAGAAAGTTAAGGCGTTTGTTTGATTATGCATATTTTCTATTTTAAGTTGGATTGATGTAAATAAGACTTTAGACATATGTTGAGAATTATGAGATTTTGCATCTTTTGTTGTGTATTGGATTTTGATATTAATAATGTAATGTGGCTTGGAATGCCATTAAAGTTTGTAAACATTTGTCTTATATTGTTAATGAAATAGGAATTGTGTATGTATTTGAAATATGAATTTATGTATGGATGTCGAGTTGATGAATCTTGAGCACGAACTATGGTTATATTTATATATGTGGGCTATTATGAAAAAGCAAGATAGGATTTTTGGTGAATGATGAGATGTTATTGAATATGAGGAGGCCTATGAATTGAGGTGGAGTGTTGGATGAAATTCCAATTGGAAGTTTCCCAAAATTTCTTCTGAAATAGAAGAATAAGTTTGCTCACGTTTTGCAACTCCGGAAGCATTAGGTTCCGAAATCAAGCGGTGCCCAACATTTATGGTATCAAAGTAAGAAAATGAAGCGATGATAGTTATGGTTTTTCTGAAGTGGTTGGGTTTCGAGAACGGGATCCAACATAAATGAAAAAATGTAATGACATTTTAAGTTGAATAATATCTCATAAACCTTAATGACACATAAGATGTACGTCAACATCATGATAGCAAGATGTAAGAGGTTGCATAGAGTAAAGTTGAAAGGTATAGTACCTTGTTGGAATTGTTCCACTTAATTTAGCCTCCTAAAATCATAATTGTGTACTACAATTAAAGGCTTAGCTATAGAGTGACAATAGTTGTCATAAGAAGAAAAATGATTGCATGACTTTTCTTGCCTATACGAGATATGATAGAGATCGTATATATTTCTAGTCTATGCTTATGAGTATTTGATACTGAATTTATATTTAGCTTTAATATAATGTTCATAGCATGATAAGAGTTAGATTGATATGCAAAAGTAGTTAATTCTATTTTATACAAATAGTTTGTATCTGATTGTTATGTAAAAGTAGCTGATCCTATTTTATACAAATAGTTTGTATGTGTTGGATCAAAGGAGACTTATACTTAACATAAGTGGGAAAAATAAAAAGGTTTGATCATCAAGACTATCATTTTTTACCATATTGGTTAAATCAACATAAAGACAATAGTTTTATACAAGGATATATGTACGCTTTTGATTATGAATTGTATGAAACTTGTGAAAATTGTCAAGTTGAATAATAATCAAATCAACCTTTCGTGAACGGACGATGATGGTATTGAATAGTTAAATCTATGCATATGATGTATTAGATGGAATAACAATTTATAAAAGAATAATACTTATATTCATTATATTACTATGACTTTATGTGATATAGTCATATGTATTAAATGAAATACTGATTTAAAAATTTGAGAAGTTCAAATTGTTTAAATCTAAGTAGAAATTAAGAATTAAGAATGCTGAAGCACTTTGATGAGATTGTTGTGGTGAGTTTTAAATTTTCGGTTATATATAGGGAATGGGATTCTCTAGTGAATACCCTCACAACAAAATTTTATAAGAGTATGAATTTATGTAAGGAGGAAATACAATATGAGATATTGTATAATGCAATAGTATTTTTCTTATAGCTATGCCTAGTACAATGAATTACCTTTAATAGTTCCAATTGAATCAACTAGCAAGATTTCCTATCAGATGTGAAATGCTAAGTCTTTAAAACTGTTAAAGTTAATGATTTAAGGATGTGATGATTGGTTGAAGCATACATTATTGATTAAGTTTGGAACTAAATTGGATAATAAAAGGTTATGAGATATCCAAAAGTTTAGATATAATCTTACAGATATATTGAACGAATTGTTTGTTTTCAATGTATACTTAGTGGGAGTAAGATAAAACTTGAAAATTTCAAATCTCATGACAATACATCCAATTGGAATAATTGCCTTTATTAATATATTTGATGCATAGTTGAAAGGCTATGAGACATTGGAAGATTCACTTTCATAATTAATTCAAAGAGTTTGTTTTGGAGATGATTGTGAATTTATTTTGTCTACAAAAAGGTTAGTGAGTGTATAATTGTCCTCTTTAGTGGGAGTTTGTAGAGACATATCACTCATAAAGAACATTAATTCTAATTTTTAATTATTGAAAAACATAATTGTCCAAGAACAACTTTTATTAGCTATGAAAAGGTAACAACTTAATTTTAAGAATTAGAGCTATAGAGAAAGATTGAAAGTTGTTCACCTATTTTAAGTCTAAGTACATAGATAATGTACTGAAGATGTTTAGTATTTGAGATATCATATACTTATAAAGTATCAAAGATATCCATTACTCTATGTATAAGTTGATATTTAAGTTCAAGGAGATAAGGATATTTACTTGAGAAGTAAATCCTAATTAAGGTTTATTTTACTGAGAACAATATCATTTTAAGATTGGAAAGATTCCGATGTAATAATAGTTGCTAATTAAGCCATAATATATTTTTCATTTAGTGGAAATGATTAATTGGATCTATAAGTTCTTTAATGAACTTAATATAGTTCCTTGCATTGTTTAAGACAGTAATGTACTGTGAAACATTAGAGTCATTGGGCATGTAAAAGGATATAAGGTCTCATTAAAGATCCAAGGATATATTTAGGCAATTTTTCTTAATTATGATAATAATTAAGATGGAAGTTATAAGGTTTAAGCAAGTGCTCACTATAGAGAATCTTGTAGAATTTTGTAGAATTCTCTCTTTAAACCACTGCTCTAATAGTAGCATAATCGTCATATGGTGATATGGTATGAGATACTTAAATGATTGGCAACCAATCGATTTGGTTGTAGTTTAGTGACAATTATTTAAAGGCATTTTTTATCTTATACATGTTTAGATGTGTATAACAAAGTTTATGAGGATAATTATACATTACAAACGAAATTATAATGAGATTATAATTATGAGATTCATATTGTATTTATGTATTATACCTAAATTGTTTCTAATCATTGTTTTATTAAGACTGGACATTAATAGAATGCAAAAAGAGTAGCACACGTTATGTTTTCCCCTATGTAGGAAGTAGTCGATCTTATAGGCTACAATATAGTTATACTTAAACAAATATATGGGAGCTTGTTCGAGAACAAGTTCACTAAACTGACCTAATATGAGAAATTCATTTGGAACATTACCTGTATGTCTATAGAATTCTCATTATCATGATTATATAAGTGATCTTTTGACTTGAGATCTCCAAAGTTATCTTGTATAAGGGTTGCTATGTTCCTATTTAATCATAGGTCGTTCAGTTGGTAGTCATTTGATGTAACATGAACTATATGGAGCTAGTTATGTGATCAAGTGGTGAATGCTGTCGCCTGCAACCAAATATAAAAAAAAAACAACTTCCTACAACACAAATTAATGTAGTAGTGGAAAGTAGAGATTGTTCCCACGAGGAATTCAGACGTTAGTAAGCACGCAATAAAAAGGGGGTTTTGTAATTGTGAATTAAAAAGAATTTAATTGGAAATTGAAATTGAAAAATAACTAAAAAACAAAATAATGAGAATTTAACAATCAATAGAAATAAATCCTGGTTTCCAGTCTCCTTCATTATTGAACTTGCGATGATCATCGACACTAAAAATAACCAATTTATTAGTTCAGCATTCGTCGTGATAAATTTCTTTACCTATTTTCTCTTATGTTTAGTTAACCAAAACATATATTTGAATTAATTCTTATTAATTAATAACCTAGATACGATCTCGAATTTAATTAATTAATAGTTTTACGAATCAAGAAAATCGACGAACTAGACAACATATATACGATGCATATTTAGCCTAGATAATTATTTTTCATAGAATCATGTCCCTAACATAGTAGACAAAAATCCTAGTCACTACTTTTGATTAAAAGAATTGAACCTCAACCTTTTTAATTTAGCGATTGATTGAATAAAAACACAAACTAGTTGTGCACCTAGCTGTCAAATTAAACAATCAAATAATGACCCAGAAAAATAATTGATACTTGACTAATAAATTGATTGAAATAAAAAACAAAAATCTCACAACATGCAAAGTTCAATAACTAGGATTCCGTAAACCAAGAATTAAAAGTTTAGCTACCCAACATCATGATTTTCCTAACTATTTTGACTGTCATTGGCGTTAGAACTGTCATGAGCGTTGCTCTCTTCTTTTCTACCTCACTGATCTCACGCTCCTTCTTTTCCCTATCTGCCGCAAGTCCTTTCTTTTACACAGCCTTCACTATTCCTCTCTCTGTTTTTAACGTAACCCTCAATTCCTCGATTTTTCCAAGCCTCCACTCACTGTTGCTCTCTCAAACTCCACTCAATATCGCCCCTCTTTGTAGTGTGATGGGACAATTTTGATTTAATTGTCCCAGCTCTCCATTCACACTCACAACCCACCGTCTCACTTCTGTTTTGCGTGATTGTTTACCAATTAAAAACTACCCCTTTATTCCACCCAAGCCACCCTTTTTAAAACCCTCAACCCCTTTCTCTCTTTTTACGCAGCCTTTAGCCCCTCTTTGTTTTTTAACGCACCCCCTTCTATTGTTTCTTGATTTCACGAATTAAAAATGAATTAAGAGGTTCACCACTTAACTACTCAAATGTCTCTTTAAACCATCCTTCCTCCATGTCAACGTTTTTAGGCTGCTTGTTTTATATTCTTCTGCTCCTCATATACTGCGTTTTGTTCTTCCATGTGCTGCGTTTTAAAGCCCATGTCATTGTAACTCATTAATTTCTTGGGTCACATATAAAGAGTTGTTGTTTTGGTCTTGGGCTATCTTGCTTCTGCATTTTAAGTTTTTGGTTGTTGCACGAGGCCATGTCTAATTAGGGTCAACTTCTAGCTCAGTTCTTTTTATCCCAAAATTGTCACGGTTCTTTCTATTTGGTTCCAAAATACACCTTGACATAAAACAAGATTAAATGCACCTTGACATAAAACAAGATTAACTCCCATTAAGTATAACTTTAAACCTCAAGAATAAAGAAATTTAACATATAAAAAGATAGAAAATAAAAACACTAACAAACTCCCCCACACTTAACCTTTTGCTCGCCCTCGAGCAACTTAAACATGACCATCAAATTCTATCAGTTCATTTTCAAAGAAACTAAATGCATGCAATCATTCAAACTTTGGCCAATCGAATGTCAAGCTGCCACACACATCATGATTAGTTTTCATCGGTGCACATAAACAAACTCAACTTATGAAACTATCATTCAAAGATAAGCATAAACTGTTGGACCCCGAATATTTTCTTAGAAGTTAGAACTACTGAATGAGGAATGTGGATAGGTTCGTATTTTGCTTTGGTACTTTTAGTGGATAAGAGGTTTTGAAATGGGAAGAATTAAGGTGAAAGTTAGAAGTAGAACGAAAAAAAAAAGAAGTTGAATTTATGTAGTAAGTTGATGAAGAATGTGTATATATGTGTAGGTTCTGTTATTGGTGTTCATGTTTAATCATGGATTTAATTTTTCCTTATGGAGGACATTGATTTGAAATGGAGTTGAGAATGAAGAGTAAATGAAGTAGAAAAGGTGATCTTGGTATGAGTTGTGTAAGGAAAGATTTTTGAAATAAAGAGTTGATCTGGAGAATGTTCACTAAGTGTGCTTCGGTCTGTTAGCCATAGCTTTTTCTATAGTTATCCAAACGTGATGATTCTTGATTTGGATTAAACTAGAAACATATGGATATATTTTGTATGAAGAAATCTAATTTCAATTCTGTCTCTAAGAATCTCAAAATTTGTCACAAAGTTGAGAATTGGGTGCAGTACATTAGAAGATGAATGTAAAATTCATGTTCTGAATTCGGGGGAAATTTGGGTTTGATCTAGATCGATTTTAGCAAAGTTGCCTCCTTAAGAGTTGTAGATATTTCTTTTATATTTCCAACGGTATATAGTATGGAATTTTGGACATCTGAGCTGAAAGTCTTTATAAATGGAGACATTCTGGAGAAAAAAGTAAGATAAAGGAAAGTAAGATGAAGCAAAGTAAGACGAAGCGAAAGTAAGACGAAGCAAAGTAAGATGAAGCAAAGCATGACAAAGAAAAAGTAAGACGAAACAAAGTAAGACGAAGAGAAGTAAGACGAAGCGAAAGTAAGACGAAGTGAAAGTAAGAAGAAGCAAAATAAGACGAAGCAAAAGTGAGATGAAGCAAAAGTAAGAAGGAAGAAAACACGAAAGATAGAATTTGTCTTTTAGGTCTTCATGGAAGTTGTAGATCTAGAAGTCTTCTTTCGAATAGTCTAAAAACGAAGTCAATTCGACATTTGTAGTGGGAGTTATGGCAATTGCGCCAAGGCCTGTACAATATGAGTAAAGATATGAACATGTTGGATTCTTTTGGCCATAACTTCTTCTCTAGACACCCAAATGACTCGATTCTTGAACCATTAGATTCGTAAGACATTGCTCTACATCTTACCAAAAATCATAGTCATCTAAAATGAATGGAGAAAGATTGAGTGAAAAGAGTGGGACGGGTACAGTGAGTGTGCTCCTAAGTAATGTGAACTGGTGTTATCTTACTGAACATACTTCAGTATTTTGATGATTTATGGAGATCCACTGACCCAAATGAGATGATTTTTGACTTGTGGTAAACTAGAGACATAGAGTTACAAATTATATGAAGAAAGTGAATTTTAATTCAGCCTCTAAGACTTTCAAATTTCATATGGAAGTTGTGCATAGTATGTTATTTTGGACAAGAGCAGTCCAAAAATGTTTGAAGTATATCTTTTGAATCACTGAACCAAATTGAATGATTTTGGTGTCATTAGAAACTTAAGACAACAGAGAACATTTTCTAGAAGAAATGTTATGTCAAAATGTTCAAAGGTATTTTTGACAAGGCACTTCAGTTTAAAAGAACATAAGCCTATAAGGAAGGATAAAATGGACTTTTCAAACTCATTAAGGGCATAATTGGAAGAAAAAGTGTTGTCTTGCTTATACATAAAGGAGAAAACTGAATAAGAAGATTCGAGAGAAGCAAAAATGAGTGGATTGAGGAAAAGAAAAAGGTAGAGAAAGAGAAAAGCTTCCAATTAAACCAAAGATTTCTTCAGTTGGTGAAGAACCAGGGGGGGTCATAGAGGCCTATTTCAGTTAGATCATCTCACGGAGTACACATTAAAGATACAGCAGGAAAGAACCTTTGA
>JAOTAX010000007.1:9893335-9906985 GCA_025629825.1 Erythroxylum guanchezii
ACATGTACAAGATAAAGAATGCCTTTAAATAATTTGTCACTAAACTACAACCAAATCGATTGGCTATAGGGCATAAACTAACAATACGATCTCAGATTTAATTAATTAATACCTTTACGAATCAAGAAAACCGACGAATTAGACAACAAACATACGATGTATATTTAGCCTAGACAATTATTTTTCCTAGAATCATGTCCCTAACGTAGTAGACAAAAATCGTAGTTGCTACTTTTGATTAAACGAATTGAACGTCAACCTTTTTAATCTAGCGATTGATTGAATAAAAACACAAACTAGTTGCGCACCTAGCTGTTAGATTAAACAATCACATAATGACCTAGAAAAATAACTGATACTTGACTAATAAATTGATTGAAATAAAGAACAAAAATCTCACAACATGCAAAGTTCAATAACTGGGATTCCGTAAACCAAGAATTAAAAGTTTAGTTACCCAACATTATGATTTTCCTAACTATTTTGACTGTCACTGGCGTTAGAACTATCATGAGCGTTGCTCTCTTCTTTTCTATCTCACTGATCTCACGCTCCTTCTTTTCCCTATCTGTCGCAAGTCCTTTATTTTACACAGCCCTCACTATTCCTCTCTCTGTTTTTAACGCAGCCCTCAATTCCTTGATTTTTCCAAGCCTCCACTCACTGTTGCTCTCTCAAACTCCACTCAGTATCGCCCCTCTCTGTAGTGTGATGGAACAATTTTGATTTAATTGTCCCAACTCTCCATTCACACTCACAACCCGCCGTCTCACTTCTACTTTGCGTGATTTTTTACCAATTAAGAGCTACCCCTTTATTCCACGCAAGCCACCCTTTTTAAAACCCTCAGCCCCTTTCTCTCTTTTTACGCAGCCTTCAGCACCTCTTTGTTTTTTAACGCACCCCCTTCTATTGTTTCTTGATTTCACGAATTTAAAACGAATTAAGAGGTTCCCCACTTAACTACTCACATGTCTCTTTAAACCATCCTTCCTCCACGTCAACGTTTTTGGGCTGCTTGTTTTATATTCTTCTACTCCTCATATACTGCATTTTGTTCTTCCTTGTGCTGCGTTTTAAAGCCCATCTCATTGTAACTCATTAATTTCCTGGGTCACGCATAAAGAGTTGTCGTTTTGGTCTTGGGCTGTCTTGCTTTTGCATTTTAAGTTTCTGGTTATTGCACGAGGCCATGTCTAATTAGGGTCAACGTCTAGCTCAGTTCTTTTTATCCCAAAATTGTCGCGGTTCGTTCTATTTGGTTCCAAAATATACCTTGACATAAAACAAAATTAATTCTCATTAAGTATAACTTTAAACCTCAAGAATAAATAAAACTAACACATAAAAAGATAGAAAATAAAGATACTAACATCAAGATAGAATTCATCACCCTAAAGTAATTAGAAAGAATGTTATGTTGTTCTCGATTAGTATTGATTCGAGAAATCCTTGGGCAAGGTAAAATGACATTTTGTAAATAATTTACAAATGTTATTAATTAAATCAATAACTAATGATGAAGAACTAATATGATTGGACTCAAAATAGTAAATATTAATTTCATGCTCTGTCTAATCGGAATATTGTATGATGAAAGGATTAAATTATACAGAAAAATCATGTACAAAAAGGTTATTCAAAACTACTTTAACATTCCTAAATATTTGGGTGATCATAATTCGTTACTAGACGCTAATCTTGATCTATGATTATAAATTGTTTAATTGGATAATTAAAGATAAATTAAAAGGAGTTTTAATTTATCTAATTATAATTATAATTTATAATCACTACCAACTATTTGGGAACCTAATGGGTCACACATAAAAAAAAGGATTATAGAGAGAAAAATTATTTTAATCAAATTTGATTTGATTGTAAAGTTTGAGAAACTTTATTATTAAATATGAGATATTTAATAAATAAGGATCAATATAAGATATTAGATCTTATTCAGGCATAATTGGAATTTAATTAAAATTATTTGTAATTCTAATTAAAGTTTAGTTGAAATTATTATAAATAAACTTAAATTCTAATAGAACTAGCGCTTCTTGCTCAACCCTCTTTATAAGAATTACAAAGTTCTCTCAACATGTTTTGTGGATACCATTAAAGATCAGCCACTTCTACAGCTATGACGGTTGAGATGGATTAATTTTAGAGATATTTCGAGGGATACAACAAGATAAGAATCACGCTTCGAGATAAAATACAAATTATGATTCATACTTTATTATATTTTATATGTTAATCATTTCATAGAATTAAAGTGATCTTGATTTTAGAGAAATTAAAACACTAAAAACTTTCATAATCATTCCGCTAAGGTAAGGATCGAATCTTGTCCCGATTTTCCAACAAGATGGATGTGCCTTTATTACAATAGGAGGAATATGACAAGCATATCAAAGTAAACCCAAGAAAATGGAAAAGATTTACTATATTCAAGCATAAACCATAAAGGTGTACATGCAAAGTCATCAGAATATTTTCCCATATTCAAAAGCAAGCCAAGAGATGGTCTTATTCTATAGAAATGGAGATTAACTTTGTGACCAAAGAACCGACTGCTTCAGTGATGAATTATTCAGCATCATGATCCCCTTGATCAACTTCCTTGCAACTAATTCCCCTTTAGTGATCTTTTAGGTGTGTAGGTATTAGATATCCTGGCCGCAAATCTTTCTAGCAGCAAGATTTAAAAGATGAAATATTATATTTAAGTTAAAGTTATTTAGAAATAGCAAAATCCAACCCACAAGGGCTGTGGTGGAATGGTAGGGGCTCTTCTATCTTTAACCAAGGTCTCGAGTTCGAGTCATGAGAATAAAACCGCTTTAAAACTCGTGAGGGAGAGCTTCGCCGCCCCATAAAGGTCCTACCTGGTTCGAATATGGACTAGTCGATTGCTCATGTGACACCGAATATCGAATAGCTTGACCCAAAAAAAAGAAATAGCAAAGTCCAATCTTAATTAAAACTTTATTAATCTTCTTTTTTCAAGTATTTTGTTAAATTGTTTATTTAACAACAATTGAGGAGAAGTCAAGTCTTCCGAGAACATGATTTAATTCCCTTGTCAAACTTCTGAATACAAATGGTGGTGTGGTGGTCTGATTCTGATAAGATAAGTTTTTAAGGTTTGAGTGGGGAAGTGCGAGCATGTCATGTACTGGTGTGCTTACCATAGTATCATCCCCTTCAAAGGTATGCAAGGCCAACTCTCTTTCTTGTTCTGCTGTTGCTTCTTCCTCTCCAACTGCTAATGAACACCAAGTGAGTTCTGTCTGTGAGAAGACCAATGCCTCTCACAATTTTAGCTATAGCAGAGCTTCTCCGTCTGTGAGATGGCCTCATCTTAAACTCAATGAAATTCGCCCTTCACGCTCTAACCAATTCACTGTTTCTTCGCCACCATTTACCCATTTAGTAGAACAAGTATCCGATTCTGAGGAAAATGATGGGGAACAGATTGTCACCACTTCACAGTCTTTGGAGATGGATGATGAGGCTCAAGAAAAACTGGGGAGACCTAGCAGAACTAGGGTTAAGAAAGTGAGCAAACTTGCCCTCAAAAGGGCCAAAGATTGGAGAGAGAGGGTAAAATTCTTGACTGATAAGATTTTAGAGTTGAAACCAGAACAGTTTGTAGCCAACGTGTTGGATGATAGGAAGGTGCAGATGACACCAACAGACTTTTGCTTTGTAGTGAAATGGGTTGGCCAGCAGAACTGGCAGCGTGCTTTGGAGGTCTATGAATGGTTAAATTTGCGCCATTGGTATTCTCCTAATGCTCGAATGCTTGCCACAATACTGGCTGTCCTGGGAAAGGCAAACCAGGAATCCCTAGCTGTGGAAATATTCACCAGGGCAGAGCCCTCGATTGGTATTACTGTGCAAGTGTACAACGCCATCATGGGCGTTTATGCAAGATCTGCTAGGTTCAATAAGGTTCAAGAACTGCTTGATTTGATGCGCCAGAAAGGATGTCAGCCAGACCTTGTTAGTTTCAATACCTTGATAAATGCTCGAATGAAGGTGGGTGCAATGACACCAAATTTGGCTGTTGAGCTTTTGAATGAGGTTAGGAGATCAGGGCTTACACCCGATATAATTACCTATAACACTCTTCTTAGTGCTTGTTCTCGAGAATCAAATTTGGATGAGGCCATGAAGGTTTTTGATGATATGGAGAGACATAATTGTCAACCTGATCTTTGGACTTACAATTCTATGATATCGGTTTTTGGAAGATGTGGATTGCCAGGAAGGGCAGAACATCTTTTTAATGAATTGGAGACCAAAGGATTTTTTCCAGATGCAGTGACGTACAATTCATTGTTGTATGCATTTGCAAGAGTAGGTAATATTGATAAGGTGAAAGAAATATGTGAGGAAATGGTTAAAATGGGGTTTATCATGGATGAGATGACATATAACACTCTTATCCACATGTATGGAAAACAAGGTCATTATGATCTGGCATTGCAGCTTTATAGAGAAATGAATTCATCAGGTCGAAATCCTGATGCCATTACTTACACCGTTTTGATTGACTCGCTTGGGAAAGCAAATAAGATAGCAGAAGCCACAAGGGTGATGTCAGAGATGTTGAATGCTGGAGTTAAGCCTACTTTGAGAACTTACAGTGCCTTGATATGTGGATATGCAAAGGCTGGGATGCGAGTGGAGGCAGAAGAAACTTTTAATTGCATGCTTAGGTCCGGAATTAGACCTGATCAGCTGGCATACTCTGTTATGTTGGATATATTTCTAAGATTTAATGTTACAAATAAAGCAATGATGCTATATAAAGAAATGATTCATGATGGTATCACTCCAGATCTTGCTCTATATGAGGTATTCCTCCGAACTCTCAAAAGGGAGAGTAAAGTGGAAGATATTGAAAAGATAGTCAGAGATATGCAGGAAGTTTGTCGTATGAAACCACAAGCTATGTCTTCAATTCTTGTTAGTGCTGAATGTTATGACACAGCTGCTGAAATGCTGAGATTGGCTATGATTGACAGCAATGATCTAGATGGTGAGAATCTGTTGTCTATTTTAAGATCATATAGCTCTTCTGGTAGGCACTCTGAAGCATTTGAGTTGCTTGGGTTCTTGAAGAAGCATTCTTCCAAATCCAATCAATTGATAACAGATGCTATAATTTTTATGCTTTGCCAGACTGAGCAGTTGGATGCTGCTCTTGAGGAATATGGTTGTAGCAGAGCATGCAGACTTTTTACAGGGAGTTGTATGATGTATGAATCCTTGATTCAGTGCTGTGAGGAAAATGAGCGCTTGGCTGAAGCTTCTCAAATATTTTCTGACATGAAATTCTATGGTGTTGAACCTAATGAATCTCTGTATGAGAGAATGGTGCTTTTGTACTGCAAGCTGGAGTTCCCCGAGATGGCCCAAAATATGATTGATGTGGCACTGAAGAAAGGCAAACAAATTGATAATATCTCCGTCTATGTTCATGTGATTGAAGCCTACGGGAAATTAAAAATTTGGCAGAGAGCAGAGAGCATGGTGGGAAATCTTAGGCAAACATATATCACTGTGGATCGTAGGGTCTGGAATGCCTTGATACAAGCTTATGCTGCAAGTGGTTGTTATGAGCGGGCCAGGGCTGTGTTTAATACAATGATGAGAGATGGTCCTTCTCCAACTGTAGATTCCATTAATGGCCTTTTGCAAGCTTTAATAGTAGATGGTAGGCTAAATGAGATGTATGTTGTTATTCAGGAATTGCAAGATATGGGTTTTAAGATAAGTAAAAGTTCTATTCTACTGACGCTTGATGCATTTGCAAGGGCAGAGAATATATTTGAAGTGAAGAAGATATACCATGGAATGAAGGCTGCTGGTTATTATCCTACCATGCATCTTTACAGGACAATGATTGGTTTGTTATGCAGGGGAAATCGAGTAAGGGATGTTGAGGCCATGGTTTCTGAGATGGAAGAGGCAGGATTCAGGCCTGATCTTGCAATATGGAATTCTATGTTGAAGTTATATACTGGAATAGATGATTTTAGAAAGACAACTCATGTTTACCAGCGGATTAAGGAAGATGGACTTGTACCAGATGAGGATACTTACAATACATTGATTGTGATGTACTGCAGAGATCGGAGACCAGAGGAAGGTTTATCACTCGTGCATGAAATGAGAAGGGTAGGGTTAGACCCTAAAGTGGATACCTACAAAAGTTTGATTTCAGCTTTCAGTAAGTTGCAATTGTTTCAGCAAGCTGAGGAACTTTTTGAAGAGTTATTGTCCAAAGGGTATAAATTGGATCGTTCTTTTTATCACCTAATGATGAAAGTATCTAGAAATTCTGGAAATTATTCGAAAGCTGAACAGCTATTAAGAATGATGAAAGAAAGGGGGATAGTACCCAGTATTGCCACAATGCACTTGCTTATGACGTCATATGGCTCCTCTGGAAATCCACAGGAGGCTGAAAAGGTGCTCAATAATTTGAAAGAAACAGATATGAGTCTCGGCACACTGTCATATTGTTCTGTCATTGATGCTTATCTCAAACTGGGAGATTACAACATGGGAATTCAGAAACTTAATGAAATGAACAAAGAGGGCATTGAGACAGATCACAGAATATGGACATGTTTCATTAGAGCTGCAAGTTCATCCCAGCTGACAAATGAAGCAATTATCCTTTTAAAAGCTCTACAAGAAACTGGTTTTGACCTTCCCATGAGGTATCAATTAAATAATAACAACAAATGAGACTATGATCTTATTTGGTACATTCCCATTACCATCTTCCTGAGGTCTTCTTTTGCAGGCTTGTGATGGAAAATTCTTCCTCACTTATTTCCGAAGTGGATAATTGTCTAGAGATGCTGAAGACTTTGGAAGATGATGCTGCCTTCAACTTTGTTAATTCCTTGGAGGATTTGTTGTGGGCATTTGAGCTTCGAGCTACTGCTTCATGGGTTTTCCAATTGGCAGTCAAGCGGGGCATCTATAGCCATGATGTGTTCCGGTAGCTGCTGATAGATTCCTTTCATAACTTTTTTTTTTTTGTTAATAATAGGGAACCTTAAAATGAAAATTAAAGGAATGCTCTTTAGTTGAATTAACTTGCAAATTTAAAAATATGTTTCTGTTCCCTTTTCTAATTCCAGTTTTATTCTGGACACTACATGTTTCTACCAGTTAATTACTAGAATTTCGTCTTTCAAGTGCAGTGTAGCTGAAAACGATTGGGGAGCTGATTTTAGGAAGTTGTCTGGTGGTGCCGCTCTTGTTGGTCTTACATTATGGCTAGATATCATGCAGGCAAGTTTTCTTCTCCGACATATGCTGTCTTTCGTATGTGCCCTGATCAAAAGTGGAGAAAGTACAACATGATCCCTTGTGCTTTGATATTTTCAGGAAAATACCAAAACAGATATTTTCATAAGCATAAGAGAGGTATCACCCTAGTTGTGTGGAAAAAGGAATGCTATAACATTTCCAATTGGATAAAAAAAAGAAAAAAGATCATGAAATGATCTAAAAGAATACAATCCTTGAATCATAAAGCTTTTTCCCATTTAAGGTTATTATAGTCTAATTGCAATTCTGCTGATGCCTTTGTTTATACATGAAGGTGCAGCCATAGGATTGATATGTTGAGAGTTGCATGCAATTGCATAAAGTAAACACAGAACAATGGACATTCAGAAAACAGTTTGCCTATTACCTATTGCATCCGTGTGCATTTATGCTCATGTGTAAGTGAACTGAAGATTGTGATTTTTTTGTTTTTCTATGTTGTGAATATAGACACGAGCTCCATAACATGTGTAAGTGAACTGAAAATTGTGATTTTTTTTTTAAAAAAAAATTTGTGAATATAGACACGAGCTTCATAACCATAGCATACTTTTGGTGCAAGACTTATCTATCATACACAATGATATTATAATACTGACCTCTCCATATGACTGCTTTATGCATCGTGATAATTGCAGTAAAAAGAGTGGCACCATTTCTCTACCATTGATTTTTATAGACTAACATGGTAATGCTTTCTCTATGTGGCAGGATGCATCCTTACAGGGTTGTCCAACATCTCCAAAATCTGTTGTTTTGATAACCGGCACAGCTGAATACAACATGGTTTCCCTTAACAGCACCTTGAAAGCGTGCCTTTGGGAGATGGGATCCCCATTTCTTCCTTGTAAAACTCGGAGTGGGCTCCTTGTAGCCAAGGCCCACTCATTAAGAATGTGGTTAAAGGATTCCCCGTTCTGCTTGGACCTGGAGTTGAAAAATGTTCCATCTCTTCCGGAGTTGAACTCAATGCAGCTCATTGATGGATTTTTTATGAGGCGTGGCCTTGTTCCTGCATTTAAGGAGATAACTGAAAAACTTGGCTTTGTGAGTCCCAAGAAATTTGCGAAGTTAGCTTTACTATCGGATGACAAAAGAGAGAAAGCCATCCAAGCTGATATAGAGGGTGGAAAACAAAAATTGCAAAAGCTTAGAAGTAGGGCTGAGCTAAAGAAGAAAAGGGTCATCAAGAAACTGAAACGTAGAAAATATGTTAGGTAAGCCAAGCAGTTGTCCAAGCCTGTAGAGTGTGTATTATCGAAGGAGTAAACATAACGTTAGAGTGGAGAGATGGATTTGATGTGTTGAAAGTAATAATATATCTGCCTCTGTCGCTATTGTACTTTCAGGCGCAAACTATGATTTGCTTGCATAATGATCCAGTAATAATCCAAGCCATGTTTCAGCAACTGATGTAGAATGCGAAGCATTCTTTGTCTTTTAAAGATGGAAGGAATATATTAAACTCAAAGAGTGCAACAAGTTCAGAACCTCGTTACATTTTGTGCAAAGAGAACCAAGTAACAACAGAAGCTAAATTATATGATCGTTATGTCTCTAACTCCGTGCTCATGGTTGTATGAACTTCATTCACAACTATAATTTCTGTGATCCATTTGAATGTATTCATATTCCGACTTCTATTTTAGAACATTTTCGTATTATTTTCCCTCCATATATCACTTAGGTGTTACAACTAAGAAAAGTTTGAAAGCAGTTAAATCATCTTTGTAATTATATGTTAACTGCTTAGTCTATTCCACAAGCATAGACCTGTTATTTTCTAAGCATTCAAGATTGGATTCAAAATGAGTTCAAGAAATAGCAATTGAATAAGAGGTGATTTAATGTTTGAGGGACTTAGTTGTAAAGGTTACACAAGATGTTGGTGGGAGTGTTACAGATAATTTTCTTGACATTGTTTAGTAGTAAAGCTTTTAGAGTTGTGCCTCTTCCAGGTTATCTTTACATTTAGCTTCCATGTTTCGTCTGTAATTAGGGAGAGAGCTCATGATTGTGGTAAATCCTCTATATCTGCATTGGTATTCTTCACCAGGTATGATCACTTCTACTTTGGCTTTCAAGGAATGAAAGTATGAGTTTATCAAATCCAAGAATCATCTGAAGAGGACCTAGTTTATTCCAATTATTGAGCTAAGACCAAATTATTTTCAATTCCCAGTGATGAATTTCATTTTTTGGTTCATGATGTTCTATAATTTCAACGATTGATTAACAGTCCAAAAGTTGTTTTGGCTATGTTTGATTTCTCAGAAGCTTCAATCCTTTTAAAATATAGGGATGCAACCACTTGACTCAAATTGAATCTATAAAGAGCTTCCATTTCCTTTTAGCAGTTAGCATTTTGTTGGTGTTCCCAATTAAATTTACTCTCATATCACCCTTGTCCTTAAAAGAGAAAGTTGTTCCATTTTCCCCTTTTTGTGAATTGAATCAAATAGAAGATGGCAATCCTTATAGAAAATTATGTTGTCTAAAATAAGAATTTTCAGGTACCTGAATAGAAGTTCCTAAGATCTACGATTGCTTTCTTGTTAAGTTGATAAATACTAATCAGGTCATATTTTTTAGTATGATTTTGTGAACATTTTACTTGAATTTTGGTGATTTTTATATGATTTAGTATTCAATTTGACTAATATTTTGTTTACAATCCTTGTTTTATCTTCCCAATAAAGAAGGAATGAATTCCTATAAGTTAGCATTAAGCTGGACAACTTTTGGCATGAATTTGGATGAACATACGTTGAACAAGCACCCATGTTTAGAACAAGGGTCAAACACGATCTACTTTTTATTTTGTGTAGGTTACAATTTTCTTTTCTAACTTTTGAGAACTCTTATCAAATATAACCTATGTCTAGGGAATTTGATTTTACTCAATTAGTATCAACTCTACTAAAATAGGTAAATGCCACTCAAAACAAAATATAAAAGTAAGAAAAACAAGTAATTAATTATATGTCGTGATTATCAAATGAGATTAGGACTTTAATCATGTATTTGGTTACTCCCACTATTTTATTCAAAATAATAGCCCTTACTATTATTTGGAAAGATTACGCTAATATTCCTAGTAGGCTAAGATCCCATCCAAATTTAATTGATCTTGAGTTTGCTCAATAAACTAACTAAACATAAATTAGGTAGATAACAACTTTATCAATCATATCTCATGTGACTCCTAGATCTATTAGTTGACAACTCTTGCCAAAATATATCATATATGTTATTCCTAACCTTGCCTCTAAATTCATGTGATCATGAGTTTGCTCATCTAAATCACACAAATTTAGTTAAGTAAAACCCAATATTATACGACTAAACATGTTTAGGTTAAAGTAACCTTGAGTTTGCTTAACAAGCCTACAATAAACAGAACTATGGTTTATTCTTATAACAATGGAAGGCGACAATCACGTTCTCAACGTATACTTAATATTTTAATGAGGGATTTTAATTTTATTCATCTCATCAATCACAAAATTGCATGTAAAATATCACACGTATAAAACATACAATTTATCATGCATCCAATATTTATATCAAACATATAAATAAAGTTTGCAACTTATGCACTCATAATCAAATTATATGCATAAATTATGAAACTTTGATTTTCATAATCTAAAGTAATATTTTCAACTCTTTAAAAAATTACATTAGATTAAACTCATTGATTCCTAAATAAATTAAATTTCTATTCCAAATAGAAATTTATTTTGATTTGAAAACAAATTTTCAAATCCAATCGAAAATTATTTCCAATTATCTTGATTCCTTTAACAAAATTTAATTCAAAACAATTTTCAATAAATTATGCTACTTACTAATTATAATTTAGAAAAACTCAAATTTCAAAATTACATAAATAACAAATTCTAATCCAATTAAAAAACTCTTTCTAATCTCATTAAAAATTGCTTTTCCTTAATTAGAAAACTATTTTCTAATATTAAAGGAAACTACTTTCAAAATTAAATAAAACACTTTTAAATTTAATTAAGAAAGTCATTATATTATATATTTAAAGATTGATATCTTAATTAATTAGAAAATATCTGTTTAATAGATTTAAAAACTATTTTAAAAAATATTAAAGAAATATCTTTTTTATTTATTAATAAATAAAAAAACTTTTTAAAAATTTAATGAAGAAAAAAACTTTCTCTTATAAATCAAGAAACTTATTATTCATAATAAAGAAACAATTTCTAAACAAATTAAATAATAATTCTCTAAATAAATATAACTATAAATTCAATTTATTTCAATCAAATTGAAGTAAATAATTTTATTAAGAAACATCTTTCTTAATTACTTAAGAAAACATAGGAGTATAATTAATTAATTTCATTCTAATTGAAACTAATTGATAATAATTTAGAAATTACTTTTCTAAAATTATATATGAATCAGTGATATTATTAATCTTAATCATATTAAGAAAAATAATTACTTTAATTTTGAAATTAGGATCTCATCTTAATTAATATAATCTCAATATAATTATAATTTCCAACATAATCCAATTACAAAAGAAATTATTTAAAATCTTGGTTTGGTTCTAATTATTGATTTGATAACTAATTTAATTTAATAATTCTACTTTCGAAAAATTAAACTAAATTTCAAAAATATTCCTAATAAAATTTACATTTTTGAGCAATTGGAAAAAACACTTTTCTAATTTTACTAGGAGTGTAAACTAATTTAATTGAAATTAAGGTTTTTTAAAACATAAAAATCAAATAAAATAAGTGGGGAAGCTCTCTGATAATCGCCAAAGGTTACTGTGCATGCGCGGCACTGCACGTGCCCTCAGCCAACTGAGAACATTGACTAGCGCGTGAGGTGCACATGCCAATGACGTCTGCTCAGACGTGCTCCAGGGAAGGGGGCGCGTGTTGCACCCATCGTCTCCCACGTTTCTTTGACTTGTCTCCAACGGCCGGCTGTTCTTCCCCATGTTTGTCCAAAACCACAACCCTCTTCTCACGTCATTTGCTTCATCCTCAACTGTCAGGTCTCTTTGTTTGGATGGAGGGAAAACAAGAGAAGAGAAAAGAAAAGAAATTGTATTTCTCTTCCTTTCCATTGTTTGGACAAGAATAAGGAAGAGAATTGAGAGGAATGGAAGGGAAATTTGGGCCATTTTTATTCTTATCTTGCAATTTCCCTCCCTTTTCTACCAAATTGGTGGGAAAGGGAGGGAAATGCAAGATTTCTTTTCCTTCCCTTTCCCTTGTGTAACTAAGCATCCAAACAAAGGCTAACCGACGATTCTCAAATCGCCGCCCCATCTGCTGCTCTCCTTCTCCTCGCCATCCACCGCATCTTCCATCGCCTGCCTCCCATGGCTTTCGGTGTCGCCTGTTGTTTCCTGTTTTCTATGGGTGATAATCGCCCCAGCAACGCTAGCTGATGGCGTCGCCTACTACCCCATCCAATGGCGTCACGATGAGCATCACAGCGATGCCAACCAGTGGCATCGCGATAGGCATCGTCGCTAGCAACGCTAGTATTCAGTAAACGCAAAGACAGTAAACCCAGAAAATGCCAGATAAAAAAAAACCAATTTCCAGATCCAGGTAAACCAAGCAGAACCAGAGAATACAAATAAGCATAAATCAGAAACACACAAAACCATAAGCAGATGCAATTGTGTGTTTGGCAATGCATAAATGCAGAAAAAAAAAAATCAGAGGCTAGAATATACACATATTCTGAACAATTCGTATGTGAGCATCCTACAATATTCCAAAAGCAAAAGAATTGCAATCACAAGGTAGCGACTGTTCGAAATAGATAATGCTTTAAGGAATTAATAGTATAAAACCAATATAAACGCATATTTCATAGAGAAAAACAATTTCCATATGCAAATAATAGGGGGCGGCAGAACATACACAGAGGCATACAGAAAACAAATTTTCGTAGTCAAAACAAAGAGCAGTTGTGGAACCATTTCCAGAACAAGGATTTTATTGTTCAGAATGCATGAACAAAGTGATAATCAAATTTTTAGAAAGTAGAACATGAACAATCTCGGAGAACAAACACGGTCCAGTTCTTAAAACCTTAAATTTCTTATCAAGTCAACAACAATCAAGCCTTAAGATAAACAATTAAAGGAGGCTCTGATACTACTATTAAAATCCAATCGTGATCGGTACAGTAGAACACAAAATTTTTTACAGATTTCGAGCAGATCCTGATAATTGATTAACTTGAATAAAAATAAAAATACGAATTATAAGAAATCGT
>JAOTAX010000007.1:9907085-9924532 GCA_025629825.1 Erythroxylum guanchezii
AGTAAATTAGTAAAGTATATAGTACAACTGTATAATATACCAATATGGACTATTTTGCAATTTTTAAAAATTTTAGGAACTATTTCATAAATTTCAAAAATTTTCCGAAACGGTACCCGATACCGACCGGTATCGGTACAGTTCCGTTCCAGAACTCAATCCGGTACCGAGTCCGATACGGTATTCATAACATTGGTTCGTACTATTAAATTTGTTAATAATTATATAAAATATAAATACATCATTCAATTATTTATTAAACAAAAAAATGCACAAATTTGTCTGAATTCAAATAATAGGAAAATTATAAAAAAATTTGAGAAAATATGTAACAGGAAAATTAGGTTTCTCTCTCCAGGAAAAATATGCATATGCCATTCTCACCGGGAAGCGTTATGTCTTAAAACAATGGTAAAATTGTACATCTTTCATTGAATGAAGCCATTAAAAAAAAATTGACGCTCCAAAACCTTTTTACCAATCTCTTTGAGAACGATTATGACGAATTGTTAAGCGTGATTAGGTACCAAAATTAAAACAAGGACCCTAATGACCGATTCCAATATTTGATATAATGTGTGGCTTCTCTATACTCTCTTCCCTGTAAAGTAGCCGCCTCCTTTTTAGGCCATATCCTTGATACCGGTATATAATGCTGTACAGACTCTGCTTCAAGCACATCACATCGAAGGTCTCTATGAATCTTAAATCAGTGATCCTTGATTTCAGGCCGGCAAATTGATTGTATTCCTCAAACACAGAAGATAAGCACCAAAGTTGCCATTTCCTAAAGCAACCAACAAGGCAGCCCGTCCGATGCTGCAATTAACAAGATACAGCGTCAGAATAAGTAAAAGAAACAATACAACTCAACTACCAAAACCCAACTGTCTACATAACATTATTGTTCATACTTAGTCAATTTTTATTATCTTCTTATTAGCTGCTCATATGATTAGCAGGCCGAATAAGTTCCCATGGTAAATATCTGAAAGGCTTGACTGCAAGATTTATGCTAAAAGTAAAACAAACATGGAAACTCAAACAGATGCACATATGATATTTCTTATTTATGCCAAGAGTAGGTTTTGCTTCACCATCCATAGATATTATTTCTCTCTGGCTCTGAGAAGAAAAGGTGATTGCAGTCGATCAAGCAGGAGTTTCAAGTTGAAAGTGGATAAAATAGCATGAAGAAAAGGAAACTCTCGCTTAAAATCTTCATAGCATAAAAGAATATGGTAACAAAAGGAAACAGCAGAACCTAGCACTCTCTTGTAAAGTTAAGCGCTATTGGTGTCCCCAAATTTGAAGCAAAGAACCATACGACTACCAACCAGCACATCCTATAGATTCCCAAACACACAGAATTGTACCAGAACATGGTAAGACTACTTTTGCATTGCAAACACAAACAAAGAAAAGTAAGAAATGGTAACGATAAATATGAACAAAAGAACGGAACTTGGAGGTTCATCACTAACTTACCTTTCCACGTTTGCAGTGAATCAAAACTGGATGATTCCGTACATCTGCAACAGAGGAATATGTAATTAGAGTGATGGTATACCTGGATTCAATAATCGGGACAAACTTAGTTAATATGTGGGTACCAATCAAGACTTTGAGAGCCTCCATGATAGTATTCGTAGGAATCGGGACGGACGATTCCTAAATTTTTTTTGTCTAAGATAGTCAGCAAAAGAAAAAAGGGAACTTGCAGTATTTCATAAATAAAAAAAACAAAACCCAAGAAAAACAATAAATAATAATACCGTCTTGCCTTCAATGCCAAACTGGAATAATTTGATACTGTGACTATCAAGAAACTTCAAGTTCTCTTCCGGATAGGGTTCTGGACACAAGTATCTGCTCCCAATTTCAGAAACTAATTATCATATACATAAATATAAAAAAAAAGCCATAAATAAATTAATTAATTTAATATGAACAACCACACAGACACGTAGACTATAAGAGAAGAAACAGAGGAACTCACATGATTGATCGGAGTTTTAGGGTTTCAAGGAAGGGGAAATTGGAGGGTTGAGGGAAGCCAGATCTGAAAATGCCGTCCTCCACCATCGAGAAGTTGGTCGGTGCCTGGGCAACGCCGGCGCCGCCGTCGAGATTCTCTTGACACATCAAACACATTGCCTTGTATTCCCTCTCGTTTTCTTCTTTGAAGGTCGCCAAACAATAATCAATCGAAAGAAAGAAAGGGAAATCAACAAAAACAGCACTCTCCGTCTGTTTTGTTTTGATTGATATTTATTATTATTATTATTACGGAGCCCCAAAGGCAGGCAGGCAGCGAGAAGAAGAAGAAACCGAAGCCGTTAGAGATTTTACGAATCAGAACAAGGATGAGAATAAGATGACGTTTTCTTTATAGCTTTATCTCATTCCTTCTCCGATTCAAACTGTCTTTTCAGTTTCAAAGGATTAGGACTCAAGTTTTCTTTAAGAAGTCTTGTTCCATATATAATGTTTGAATTTCTTTCTAAATTTAATTTAATTTGTAGAGAAAATAGGAACGAGCTGCAATGGATTTTTGAATTTTTCAAAAGAAAAACAATTGGTTGAATGTTTCTTTTGGAAAAGTCATCCCAAGCTTAAAAGGAAAGTTCGTTCACGGCGTGGCGCCGGGTCTTCCAAAATTTTTAAAAAAAGTTTATGTAGGTGGGTAAAAAATATAAATTATTTAATAAAATTAAATAATAATTTTGATTTAATTAATATTAAAAAATTTAATATCTATATATATATTATTCAAGCGATTTACACTGACCATTGGATCAGGGTAAATGATACTCTTTAAAGTCCTCCTACCTCATAATTATCACACAGAAAATTCAACTCAATGTGTTTTCTGTACTTGCGAGTTGTAAGTTTTGGCCAAAGCTTTCGGCCTTCAACTTTATTTTTCAGGTCAAGTGTAGCACGGAAAGATTATCGTCTAAAACTATAAGATTGTCATATTTTTAAGGTCTCTCAATAAAAACTTTTAGCGTAACAAGTAACCAGAAGAGTCAGTCTTTGCAGTGTGTAAGGTACTAATAGATTTGGTCACCTTCAGCTATATTCTTTTGTATTGTTTGTAACTTTATTTACTAATTTTTGTAGCGTGCTAGTTTATGTTTATTTACTTTTTTAACCTGCATTATTATTTTATTATCATATTTATATGTGGGTCTATTGAAAATAGTCTATATATATTATACGGATAAGATAATATACTACTCCCTCTTATTCAAAATAAGTGTCGTTTTAAAGAAATGCACAGTTATTAAGAAAGTTAATGAAATGTTTGATATACTCTTATTAATTATATATTAAAGTGCCTTGAAAATATAATCTGTGTAATCTGTGTAATTAAGATGTGAGAGAAATTAAAAGGTAATTTTAAAAGTAAAATTATAAATATACATAAAAAGTCACAAACGATACTTATTTTAAATAATTAAAATTCTTTTAAAACGACACTTATTTTAAAAAAGAGAGAGTATCAAACTTTTTTAAATTTTGTTTTATTGTAAAATTTAAAATTGAGTGTGATGATAATAACGATGGAACGATAATGACCATTGGGCGGCACTTCCCCATCAGTTGGGCAATCCTCGTAGACAAAAAAACAATCGAGTGTGACGATGATAACGACGATACGACAGTGACCATTGGGCGGCGCAGTAGGGCAATCCTCGTAGACAAGTTACATTTAATTGTACTTCTATTATATTTCTTTTCTATAACAGATAATTACGTTGGTATATAGTACCAAAAACCCACATTCTTAGTTTGCTAATGACCTAGTAAGGTTTTTATCAAATTATCAATGTATACAATATGCTATTAATGAATTCGTAAATTACTTAAACTGCATAGAAATTAATGAATTAACTAGTTTTCAATTACTTGGTCATATTCCCACTTCGTCTATCAAATAATTATATATATATAATTTTGAGTATTTCATATTTCACGTATAGACTCTTTTTCATTAAATTATAAATCAATATATTTATTTTTAATTTATGTTACATTAAATTATTTTTATTATAATAATTTTCCTATTTATTACAAGAATCAAAAATGGTAAATGTATTATTTTATCATGAAATTACCAAATTTTAAAAATCAAAGTAGAAATTAAATCGATAAAATAAGAAGTATAAGATTTAAAATATTTAACCTTTATTAGATCATCACAAAGTGGTACATAGTAAAGATTAATCAAAATTAAAGAATTTGAAATATGAATAAAAAACTATCTTTTTTAAAGAAATTGAAAAAACTATCTTTGTTCATGGAAGAAATTAAAATTTAATTAAAAAGAGTCTATTAAATAAAAATTGACTACTTTATTCTAATTTATAAAAATTGGTTAGTTTATGAATATCAGTCAATTAATTAATAAACTGATTGATTTTTTATAATAAAGATTATTCAAGTTAATTAAACTAAAAAGTTGATTGGTTCAAAATTTTTATAATAGACTAGTTCGATTTTTAATCATTGGAAATTACTATTAACTTATTTTTTTATTTTTGGAAGTTAAGGACAATTGAATTAAAGAAAACAAAGGAATACATCACAAAAAATGTCCAGCATGTCCTTTAGTAGCTACTAACAGGACAGGACAATTGTTTAATGATAGTTACAAACTAATGAACATTTATAGCTGAAAACTATAGGACCTCAATTAATTGAAAGGTTACAACTTAGATTTTGTGAAAACTCCAAGCATCTTTTTTTCATCATAGCATAAAGTCTTGTCTTTTTGGAGAATTTTAGTTATGGTTTCCTCGAGTGTGGAAATTTGGCCCCCAAATAATCTTATGTTCCTATCCTTTCACATGAAATAAACTAGACACCCAAAAGTCAGTCTGAATAGTTTCAAGTCTCCTTTATGTCTCATCTTCATATTTGTTGCCCATTATATCATGTTCATTCTTGCTCTAGTAGAGGATAGCAGGTTGAATATATTAAGCATGGTATTCCATATTCTTATGGGACAATCATACTTAAAGAAGATGTGATTTAATGATTCGTAAGCTCTTTGACATAAGAGGCAATGCAGGTCATTAACATGGAATTTCATTTTTTTTTCATTTTTTTAATTTACCCTATAAATGAATGTAAAGAGGTTATATTGAAGTCCCATACCAGTATAAACCAAAGGAATGAAGTTAAAACTCTTCAAATATCATATTACATAAGGTTGTCGTGAATTCTTTGCACTTATAAGCATTCCATATTATATAATCATCAGTGGATTGGTTAGGGAGATAGTTAAGCTAGTTGTTGTTGATAGAGTTACATCCCCTAATTAAGTATTTCCAAGACCAAGTGTTATTTTGTATGAGACTTATCATTTTAGTACTAGTATGGATTATTGATTTGAGAATTGGATCATTAGCTCTGTGTAAAGATCCCAGAGGATGCCAGTTGTCATATTATAGGTCACTAGCTTTACCATTTCCTATTTTTTGGCAAATGTAAGGCTATATTGTTTCCTTTTGTTGAAGTATCTACTAGAAATTCCAAGAGTGCACTCCTTTAGGCAAAACTACCAAAATGCTTTTGCCTTTTAGGTAGTAATTATGAATCCATTGTACCCTTATGTTTTCCTTGTATACATATAGCTTCCATAACTTCTTAGCTAGTAAGACTTTGCTCATTAATTTGATTGGAGTTATGTCAATTCCTCCCAATTTCTTAGGCTGGCAAAAAAAGAAAAGAAAAGAAAAGAAGCCATCTAATGCAAGGAATTCTACTTCTAGTGTTAGCTTCATTCCATATGAATTCTTTACTAAGCTTGTCAACTTCTTTCATGGCTCCTTTAGGGATGGTAAGGTGAGAAATCCAATAAGTATGTAGGCTAAAAAACACCAAACTGACCAGTTGAAGTCTGCCTCCATATGGAAGTGTTTTGTTGCACCAAGCATAGAGCCTGATTATAATTATGTTAAGGAGGGAGTTACAATCACATGAGCTAAGTTTTCTAGCTGAGACAAAAACTCTCAAGTATGTAAAAGGGGGTTTATGATCCCTGGTCTTATAGCTAGACTAGATCACTGATACTTAAGCAGTTACCAGTAGATATAAAACCAAAGCTTTTCCCAGCATTAAAAAAAGGTTCTAAGGCGCTTTTGAAAAGTTTTAGAGTTCATTAAGGTTACAATGGAAAAATGGTCAGCATTATCGAGTATGAGAAGATCATCTGCAAACATTAGCAATGATATATTGAGTTTTTTTCACTTGTAGTGGACTTTGAATCCAGGATTCTTGTTTATTTAAAGAGCATTTATTCTTACAAACACTTTCATGGAAGTTGAAAATAGGTAGGGTGATAAGGGATCACCCTGCCAGAGTCTTTATGTAGCTTTAAAAATGTTTGTTAGTTCCTCATTCACAATCATAGCAGAGGAAATAGTTGTTACACGGTACATTATCTAGTTAACAAACTTACTAAGAAAGCTAAGAGCAATTAAAGAGGACTTGATAATATCCCAACTTACAAAATCACAGGCCTTGAAGAAGTTAATTTGTAAGGCACAACTCTTATGTCATTGTTAAAGTTGTATCCCTTAAACAACTCCTGAATAATGAGGATGTTATCACCGATGGATCTATATTTTATATAAGCTCCCTGTTTAAGATTTCTCTATTGGCTAATATCTTGGAGATCAACTTGTATATTACATTATAGTAAGCAATGAGCCTATAGTCACTTAAAGATGAAGGATTGGGAAGTTTTGGAATAAGGCAAAGGTAGGTGTTGTTCAGCTTAGTGGGCATTTTACTTGAGAAAAAGAATTCTAAGACCATTTTTATAATGACTGGTCCAAATTTCCAAGTGGCTTGAAAAATCTAGTATTAAAGTCATCAGTGTTAGAGTAGTGCCCTAAAGGCAATCACCTTTAACGCGTTTTGTACAAAGTTGTATACAGACTTTATTTTCAATAATAAAGGAAGCCATATTTTATTAATTTGGTGTTTGATGTTCTCAAATTATTTGGAAATCTAAGATATTAATATTGTATTAATCTATTTCGAGTATTTCGTTTCTAGTATGAATAGATATTGCAAGCATGATACAATTAAAGTGTTTAATTGGTACATCAGAGTAGAGGGTATTACACTTAGTTTATTGGTATTTTGAATTGAAATTGAAAATATACGGATTGAGAAATTAGCCGATGCCAACATTAGAAAGCAATTCGGTTCAAGAGTTGAATCGAATGTCAAATCTTTAGATATATAACACGTCACAACATATAGAAGAAAACCTTGTGAGATGGTTTCATTAAAGAATGCATGCTAGGGTTGGTTAGGTGGGATGATGGATGGTTATGGATATAGATTCAATGTGATTGATGAAACGTCCTAAATCATACCATATAGTTATTGTGACTATAATCTTATGACTTAGATGAGACCAGAGTATGAAATCCCTCACACATAATATGAAAACTAACGCCTTCCATTAATATGGGGAGAACCATAATTCTTTTAGTGTTAGGGTTGTTGGGTAAACTCAAGCCCGTTCTATACGAATATGTTCGAACCATGAAAATAAGATTTTTGGAATAATGGGTCAGTTTTTACTAGAAGCGTTGATTTCTTGAGTAAACTTAAGGTCAACATAGACAAAGGCGCAATTGGGTAGTGTACATCAGATGTACACGCATCAAGAGTTGATAACCCAATGTGTGTTCATACATCACGAGTTGATAGCACTAGAAGATAGTTGCAACTATGATGTAATTGATGTTGGAGTTATGTAAACATAGTGCCTTGGAAAGCAAGTGTATTTACTTATAACTTAATCTTCTTCCAGTTACTTTTTGTAATGAAAATATTTATTATTAATAAAACAAAAGAGTTTGGTTTTATTTGTATGAGCATAATATAACTAGTTATAAGGTACCAAGATTCTTTTGTAAATAATATACATATACATGGAGATGAATGGGAAACACGTATATTATTAGAATCTAAATTAATTGATTCACAGTTGAATAATCAAGTTGGTCACTTGATTATAGTTTAGATTGTAGTGTTGCAATTTATCTCCGTGCAAGTAAAGGAGTTTACTTCAAAGGAATGATGAGTTTCATATCATAATAGTCGTTAACTATCGATAATGACACTATTAAATGAATCTGGAATCACGTATGTTTTTAAAGAATAAAGTAGGCCGTTACTTTAATCTTAAAACATACACCTTAGCATTCTTTTATTACGAACCACAATCTTGATGAGTGGTGAACTCATACGTGTTTCATTATAATTCTTAATATAATCGGAATAAATTTTTACAGAGTATGAATCCAGTGTCTACATGTTGGAATATTAATTGAAACATGTATGAGGGAACATTCACTCAAATAAAGAGTTTATAGTGATATTATCACTTCTAGATGTTTTACGGAGATTGATGATTAAATTGGTGCTAGTAGTTTGATGGACTAGCTACCCATCAAGACATCTAGATGAGATCTTGTGTGTTAATTACCATATAGAGTGAAGCGGAAGATCTAATTTGAAACATGTGTTCTCATAATATTTAGTAATTCAAGAGTTCAGCTAATTGTCTTTATTGGAATGGCATTTGGTTAATAAGTTGGAATTAATTTTAATGAGATTAAATTAATTCCGGGCTTATTGGAGCTTGAATTATATAAGTCCAATTAGATTCCCTACTTGACTTCTAGGAAAGGTTATCAAGCAAAGTAAAAAAAATAAATAGAGGTTATCGGAAATAAAGAAAATAAAAGGAAAGGATCGAATTAAATTCAGAATAATAAGACCGGAACAATTTAATTAAAAGTTAATTAAATTGAGTTTTAAGCCTATGATTAAATGATGAGCTTACACTAATTAATTGTTAATTAGAAGCCCAAAATGAACATTTAATATTGGGTTGGTTTTTGCTTTGATTTAATTCATTAGATTAATTAAATTAAAACAATTTTTATAAAGACAAAAAGAGAGCAAAACCGAAACTACAATGATGTAGTTTTTGATTTTGCATAGCAAAATGGACAGCTGCACATTTAGCATTGAATTGCTAGATATAAGGTGGGTTTTTATCATGCTTCATCATATTAAATGGTTTAATGGTGTCCTCATTAAATGGTTTAATGGTCTTATCATTAAATGGTTTCATGATTGTCATTTAATGTTGGCATGTAGAAAAACATGTCAACCTTTTAGAATTCTTTTGATTAAAGAAGGAGTAAGTGCATTTGTTGCTCTCTCTCCCTTCTATCATCTTGCAACAGAAAATAAGAGTGTCGTTGTTATTTGTCTTTTCATCTAGCCATATTAAACAAATGAGAATGTCTCATTTATGGCTTTCTCTTTCATCTTGTGAAAAAGGAAAAAGTGGTGCTTTCGTTGGTCTTTCTCTCTCCTTTTCTTTTATGACCAAAAATTAGCATTAAGAGTGTCTCAATTTTTGGCTTCTTTCAATAAGGAAAACCTCTATAATATTCCTTCTCCTTTTCCACCAAAGGATCTTGTTAACCAAGTTGTCGAAGGAGAACAAGTGGTAGATTGGATTGGTTGAGGATACAATAGTGAGGAGAGGATACAATAACGTGGAGAGGATACAATAGCGAGGAGTCAAAGCTGCAGCAAAGGAGTCGATAAAATTTCAATCTTGTTCTTATGCTATTTATTTTTCTAATACCGTATTATGTATGGATTAAACATGTTGATTTGGTTATTATGCTTCTGCTACGTTTTGATTTCGGAAAAAGTTTTTGAAATTTACTATTTAGCTAAATCTAGTATGGTTTTATTTTCGATCCAAAAATTGATATGATCGATACCTACTGATTGACCTAAGGTGGCTTGTTGGGTAAACCCAAAGCCATTCTTAGTAATGTCGGATATCGACCCACTAGGACACTTTGTCATAATTTTTCTTGGATTCGTAATTAGGGTCATGGATTCTTTGAAACTAGTGGGAGTTATATGCATGTCAAGCAAGTCCTTATGATCATGCATGTATTTATATTCTAACATTCTTTCTCTCTTCACATTTAGGTTGATTGAAGATGTCTTTCAATGTGAATTTACGCTCACTTATGGATTCTAATAAATTGACTGGACCCAATTTTCTTGATTGGTTGAGAAATCTGAAAATTGTACTCAGATCTGAGGAGCTAGGCTATGTCCTAGACGTCCCACTTCCTGATCCCCTCTGCTATTGACGCTTCTGATGAAGATCAAATAGCATATGGTAAGCATCTCAAAGATAATGACTTGGCTACCTGCATTAGCTAGCCTCTCTGTCACCAGAGCTACAGAAGCAGCATGAGTCTATGGATGCTAATACCATAGTGTTTCATCTTAGAGAGTTTTTTGATGAGCAAGCTTGGTCTGAAAGGTTTGAGACCTCGAGGCTACTCTTCGCGACTAAGATGACTCCGAGAATATTTGCAGTGCAGTATGCACTGAAAATGAATGGTTATATTGAGAGGTTGGCCACCTTGGGTTTTGTTATGGACTATGAATTAAGTGTTGACTTAATTTTGGTTGGATTATCTGATAGTTATTCACAATTTATGTTGAACTATCGGATGAACCAAATCTCCACCACAATCCCTGAGTTGATCAATCTGCTCAAGACAGCAGAGCAAGCTATCAAGAAGGATAACAAGCCAGTATTAGTGGTGGACTCTTCTTTTTCTGGTTCAAGAAAAAAGAACCTAAAGAAGAAAAGGTCTAAGAAACCAAAAGAAAGTGCAGCCAAAAAGAAACTAAAAAAGACTGCGCCAAAAGGAACTTGCTTTTATTGTGGCAAGACTGGCCACTGGAAATGAAACTGTAAAGTCTATCTAGAGTCCTTGAAGAAGAAGCAGGCATCAGATGCCCCAGCTTCTTCAAGTATGTTTGTCATTGAGATTAATATTGTTTCTGATCATAACATATGGGTATTAGATACTAGTTGTGGCTCACACATATGTAATGATATGTAGGGCCTCAGGGATAGTAGACAACTCATGAAGGAAGAATTGGACCTACGCATGTGCAATGGAATAAGAGTTGCTGCATTAGCCATAGGCACTTATTTTTTATCACTCCCTAGTGGGCTTGTAATTAAACTGGACAATTATTTTGTACCAATTTTAACAAAGAACATATTGTCTGTTTCTCGTTTAAACAAAGTTGGTTTTCATTTGAATTTCAATAGCAATGGTTGTTCAATTAGTTTGAATGGAATGTTTTATAGTACTGGTACATTATGCAATGGAATTTACATAATAGATATGTCGCATCCAATTATGAATGTCAATGACACGAAAAGACGTAAATGAGATAATTTAAAATCAACTTACTTATGGCATTGTGGCCTTGGCTATATAAATGAGAGATGCATAGCTAAGCTCCACAAAAGTGGTAGTTTAGGATTTGATTATGAATCATATGACATGTGTGAATCTTGTTTTTAAGCAAGATGACTAAGTTACCCTTCAAAGGAAAAGGTGAATGAGCGACTAGAGTATTAGACTTAATACATTCAGATGTATGTGATCCGATGTCCATCCATGCCAGAAGTGGTTTTCTTTACTTCATTACCTTTATTGATGACTATTCTTGATATGGGTATCTGTATCTGATGAGATACAAATATGATGCATTTGAAAAGTCCAAACAATTCAGAAATGAAGTAGAAAACCAACTTGGGAAAGGTACCAAGACATTACGATCCGATCGAGGTGGGGAATATTTAAACCAAGAATTTTTAGATTATCTCAGAGATAATGATATTTTGTCTCAATGGACTTCACCTTATACACCACAACACAATGATGTGCCCGAAAGGAGAAACTGAACCTTGTTGGACATGGTACCGCCAATGATGAGGTTTGCAAATTTACCAAAATCCTTTTGGGGGTATTCGCTCAAGACAACTGTTTATTTGCTAAATAGAGTTCCATTAAAGGCAGTTAATGTTACTCCATATGAGATGTGGACTAATAAAAAATCCTATCTTTCTCATTTGAAAGTTTAGGGTTGTTCGGCTTATGTGAAGCAAACACAGTCAGATAAGCTTGATGTGAAGTCTGACAAGTGTTTGTTCATAAGATATCCTTAAGAAACAATGAAATATCAATTTTCCCTTGCTAAGGAACAAAAAGTGTTTGTTTTAAAGCATGATGTCTTTTTAGAGAAAGTGTTTCTTTTAAAAGAAGACAGTAGGAGCAAAGTTGAACTTGAAGAAGTTCAAGATGCTCGAACAAACGCGAATCAACTGCCTGAACCTGAGACTGTGACTCATACAAATGAAGTAACAGTTCAACCTTCTTCAACAAAGGAAGTTCATAGGTCACATAGGATACGCTCTGTTCCCGAGAGATATGGATTTCTTGTGATCTAACAGAATGATGTATTACTTATAGAAGATAATAAGCCTATTACTTATGAAGAGGTTCTGAAGAGTTCAGAGTCTGAAAAATGGCTTAGCGCCATGAAAGCAAAAATGGATTCCATGTATGAAAACCAAGTATGGACTTTGGTTGAGACACCTAAAGGAATAAAACCCATAGGGTATAAATGGGTTTTCAAAAAGAAAACTGACATGGATGGTAAAGTGATTACCTATAAAGCAAGGCTTGTGGCCAGAGGTTTCCGTCAAAGATAAGGACTAGACTACGATGAGACCTTCAGCCCAGTAGCAATGCTTAAATCCACTAGGATATTCCTAGCTATTGCCGCTCATTATGATTATGAGATATGGCAAATGGATGTGAAGACAACTTTTCTAAATGAAAATCTAGCTGAAAATGTGTCTATGACACAACTAGAAGGCTTCATCTCCTATGATGGCGAAAAGGTATGCAAGCTTCAGAAATCCATCTATAGATTGAAACAAGCATCTAAGAGTTGGAATATCCACTTTGATGAGATAATTAAAGAGTTTAGTTTCTTAAAAAATTCGGATGAACCTTGTATGTGTGTATAAGAAGGTTAGTGGGAGTGCAATTGTATTCCTTGTACTATATGAGATGACATATTATTACTAGGAAACGATGTCTCTATGCTACAATCCGTGAAGATTTCATTGTCTAAACAATTTGCTATGAAAGATCTCGGTGAAGCAACTTATATCCTTGGGATAAAGATCTATAGAGATAGATCAAAAAGGTTGCTTGGTCTTTCACAATCCATGTACATAGGCAAGATGCTAAAGAGGTTTAGCATGGAGCAGTCTAAGAGAGGGTATCTTCCCATGACTCATGGGATAACACTCTCGAAATCTATGTGTCCTAAGACACAAGATGAGAGGACATGCATGAATATGATCCCGTATACATCTGCATTAGGATCTATCATGTACGTTATACTATGTACGAGGCCCGATGTATCATATGCTCTAAGTGTTACCAGCAGATACCAATCGGATCCTGGTAAGGGTCACTGAGTGGCTGTCAAGAACATCCTCAAGTACTTACAAAGGACTAAGGATGTTTTCTTGATATATAGAGATGGAAATCTAAAAGTGAGTAGGCATACAGATGCTAGTTTTCAATCTGATAAGGATGATTCCAAATCCCAATCAGGTTATATATTCATACTGAATGGCGGGGTGGTCAATTAGAAGAGTTCTAAATAAGAGAAGATTGTCGATTCAATAACCGAGGCAGAGTACATTACGACTTCAGATGTAGCAAAGGAAGTAGTTTAGATCAAGAAGTTCATTACTGAACTTGGTGTGGTTCCTAGAAGTGAGGGGCCCAATAGTTGTATTGTGACAACAATAGAGCTACTACGCAGGTGAAGGAACCAAGTTCTCATCAACGGTCCAAGGACGTACTCTGTATATATCATCTAATCAAGGAGATCATTGGTTGAGGTGATGTACAGATAGAGAGAATTCCCACCGAGCATAATATTGCTGATCCATTAACGAAGCCATTATCACAGAATAACTTTGGTTCTTATGCACTCACCTATGGTATTAGATACCAAGGCAATTGGCTTTAGGTCAAATGAGAGATTTATTATAGTAGTGCCCTAAAGCCAATCACTTTTAGCTCGCGTTTTGTATAAAGTTGTGTACAAAATTTATTTTTAATAATAAAGAAATGCATATTTCATTAATTTGGTGTTCATTATTTATGAATTGATATTGATCTATAAGCAAATTAATGAAGTCCATGATATATGACATAACATGAAGGAAATCATAATCTGAACATACTATTAAGATTCCTTTCATGTGCAATTATGTCATTATCTAAATTACTCCTAGTCATAGGATTAATGAGACTGGACATCGTTAATCTTAATAGACTAAAACATGTCAAACTCCTTGATTTGATCAAGTAGTGGATCTCAGAAACTGTAAACATGAGATGTTTAGAGTTAAGATGTGGACGCTTACTAGAGGTAGTAAGTACATTAGATGACCAACCATGAGATCATCACATGGATGTCCTATTCTAATGTCAGTGATAATCTCATCATAGCAATAATACAAGTATCCTCAGACTTGAGGTACTCAAAGATATCTTAGATACTGATTATGTGCTTTGACTCCATTCCATGTTGCCTTGTAGAGGTTGCTCATAGGGCGGTAATTGAGTATAGCTTAAGGTATTCGAAGGTAATTGAGTAGCCAATAGAGGATTCACCACTTCTGTTATAGCAGAAGATGATATCCACGGCCTTTTGTTGAGGTCATTACTTGGAGATCTCTGGTCAAAGTACATGTGTCATGAAGAATGTCTTCATTGACATATAGAGTAATGAGTCCCAGGACGATAAATGATATCACTTGGGCTAGATTTGACGTAATCAGTCTAGTGAGAGTTGACTCTTTGCCCATACTCATAACCAAGGGAGTATAGTATGGTAAAAGGATGAATTGCACAACAATTGTCTATGGGAGGGTTCGTGAGATGGTTCGTGACGAGCACGGGTTGGTTTGTCAAACCATTTACTTTCCGGTCAATTGGGAGTCATGATATGTTACTAAACACTGCTCATGACTTGCTTGGATTAAATGTTAATCCAAGTGGCAATCATAACCGAGAACCAAATGGGTTACACGCTTAAGAGTGACTCGGAGGATTTATAAAATAGTTTTGGATAAAGATCCATTATATGGAGAGAAATAGAACCAAATGGATTCCGATGAGATCGGGATATGTCCTGATGGGATCATGACATCGATATTGTTGAAACAGGTCTTCGGTGTTTTTTCCACACCTGGGACCTGACGATCCTAGTGTGATTGGACCACCTTAGCATATATATATATATATATATATAAGAAATGTGAAACGTGGAAGATGAGAGAGGCTTCTTTAAGGTTATGCATTTATTGTCTTTAAATGATAAAAGCCAAAAACAATAAAAGATAAAAACAAAAAGCAAGTAAAATGATGGTAATCGTGAAAATGGTTAAGTAAGCAGTCTTCACGATTCTCACCTCATTCTCCTCATCTTTCTCATCTTCTTCCTCTTCATTCTCTTTCACAGTTTTGCTCTCCATATAACAAAGAAGAGAGCTAGCACTCTTGTCTTTGTTCTAGCCATTTCCGGATCAAAGAGTTTGATTCGGTTAATTTCTCCGATCTCTGCGTGGATATCGTTAAAGATGACTTGTTTTGGTCATTGTGATTTGCAACAACTCGACGAGTAGAAGATTGAAGAACGAAGGAGACTACACACAAGGTACATGATTATTATATGAATGATTGATTTGTGTAAATGCCATGAATTCCTATATATATATATATATATATGTTATGAACATGTATGTGAATTGGGAATTTTCAACTAGGTTTAATGGTATTTTCTTGTATAGGCACATAGATCTTGGACTTTGGGAAAGTCTCAAAATAATTTTTTTTGTTTTCCGCACCACATGTATATGATGCACGCACTGAGATTTTCCTACAATTAGGACCAAAAATCTTGTTTAAATAGAGGGAGAATAAAGTAGTTTGATTTACTATGAAGTTACTTCTTTGGCTAGTTCATTATGGTACTAGGGAGGGACTAAGTCTTTGAGGGTATTTAAAATCTCCTTTGAAAATGTTAGGAAAGTTTTGTGAATCGAGAGGTTGCAATTATGAAATTTTCATATTCAATTAGGGTTAGTTGATTAGGTCTGAAGAGAGAGTAAGCAATACCATAGGAAATCTAAGATCTATACATAATTGGATCAATAATAGTTAAGGAAACAAAATAAAGAAAGAATAAGTCCTAAGCATTCATCTTTGATAAAACCCTAAATTAATTGGCAGCTCACTTCTTAGTTGCATATTTGCTTTGATTTATTAATTGTTTCAATTTTTGTTGTTTACTTTTATAAAAAAAATCAATTTCTTGTTACATTAGATAAAGTTAGTTTTAAATTGGTTCTTGCATAATCTTCATAGGAAATATACCTTTCAATACTACAATATAAGATCCGTATACTTGCAGCTATTAAGAGTTTTATTATATATAAAACTTGCTCAACAATATTATAATAAAAAATGAAAGTTGGAAATGAGCTAGAAAAGGATAAAATATATAAATGTGCTAAAATGTTTTAGATAACCATATCAACGAAAAGGATTAAGGCACCAAGGGCATTTAGTTTTTCCCTCATCTTTTGATCACCTTAATAGATGTTTGGATGGAGGGGGAAACCTCCAAATTGAGAACTGAGAAATCAACTGATTGCTTTCTTTCATAATTTCCTAGATTGAAGAAAAACTAACAATCTTTACTCTCTAACCACCATTATGATCCATCCTTATATCCCCATCCATCTTTCCTCTCTATTCTTTATATCCTCCTTGGAAGACCACAATTTTTCTCATGTTTTCCATTGTAATGATACCCATTGAATCCCTTTAGTCCTTAGAATTTCTCATCATCTTCTAATAGTTGTCATTCTATCTCCTCATTGACAATAACCAAGTAAATAAATAAAAAGATAACCTTCTAGTAACACTTTTTACTTTATGATTTAATTAATTTACATTAGCTATATTCTCTAGAATAGTAAGAATTTCTGCACACTAAAACTACACTCCCTTAAGTTATAAATATCTACTCTTTGATTGGTTAACTCGTATCTTTATTATTGCTAACATCTGTTTGAATGTATTATGTTATATAAAGTCCTATGAAAGGTTTCACCTAATACGAGGAAGATCATATAACTTTCCCTCAAGCACCCCATTTATCCTAATTATCTAATCCATAATCCACTCATAGGAATGGCAATTGTACCCGAACCTGATGGGTACCCGATAAAATTACCCGAACAGGGGCGGATATGAGGAGCAAATTTTTACCCGTAGGGCGGGTATGAGGGGTTAACAAAAAACCCGTCGGGTATGGGGCGGGTATGGAGATACCACCCCCCATACCCGTTTACCCGTTATATCGTAATTACAATTTTGCCATATATATATGTATATTTA
>JAOTAX010000007.1:9924632-9941130 GCA_025629825.1 Erythroxylum guanchezii
ACCCGCCCCATACCCGCCCCATTGCCATCCCTATCCACTCATAACCAAGCTCTCTTGAGTTGTTCACAAGTGAATTACAATCATATTTAGATATTGATATGAATAAATCAACATTATAAGTAATAAAAAAATTTATCATACATTAAATTAAATTAATCCATAAAATAACTGGTAGGGTTTTCTTACCTAAAATTGGGAAAGTATTTACCCACAAAACATATTCAAAATAATTAAATTGAAAGATAAAAATAGAGAAATCATGGTAAAAGTAAAATCTAGATGAACTCCCTAATTTTCCTAATAATTTGATCCATTAAGATGATGTTTGGTTCTTGAATCTCTAGTGAATAATAGCTTAAAATCGAGCCCAAGAAATTAAAAAAAAAACTTTCAATAATTAACCTTAGCTTTTAGAGAGAAAAAGACATTTCTTAAATGTGTTTTCTCTAAAAGGATTGTTAAAGTCCTATAAAAACTAAGTTATCGACCCTTAAATACATTTTACTTTATTTAGGGCATGATTTGTCTTAAGTTAAGGGCTAGACTATGGCCTTAATGATTTCTTTAAGAGATAGACACAACCTCTACCACATTTATGTCTCTAGGTTCTAGATCTTAATTTCTTCTTGAAGATGAATACATTGTATCTCCTAATATGAATCACACTGTTTATTATCTATCTTACCTAGAGTCTCCTACACGAATGTGGCTCATGCTATGTCACTTTTTACACTCAATTCTTCTAAGGCATGAGTTGATAAACAAGTATAGGCCAGATTGTTTTCCTCTAACATTGCAAATTTCCCCATATTTTAACTTGGAATTGTCTTCTTAAGTAATATCATCATGAGGTCTAACTTGCATAATTACCTGAAAATATATAAAACTAAGAATTTCATGTAATTTACTATTAAAATCAAGAAAAATACTTAAGAAAATATCTACAAATTTCATGCACAGCAAGTGCCAAAGTTAAGGAGGAATCATAATAGGTCAACCCTGGGTTTAGTGTTAATTATAGGAGGACTACACAAAATTCACACACACATATACTAGATTTCTAAAATTTAGGTAAGCTTCTAAAACCTATTACTAGTTTTATATATGTATATAAATAGGTGTGTGTATGTGTGTATACTGATTCGAGTTTGCATTGCCCCATTTATGTTATCTCTCTTTGATTTCTTCCCTTTCCCTTATTATTTGATTTCTTTTCCTTTTTTATGATTTTAAATATGTCACTTTTCCTATGGTAAAGCTAAAACACACTTATAAGTGTAAGTTTTTCTTTTAGCGAACTTTTGTTCATGTCACTTTGCTAAAGAAAGAGAAAGGTCATGGACCATGTTTTCCTCTTTTATAGCTTGGGTAAGTGCTTTGAATCTCTTATTTGTCTTGATGTTTTACCATATTTGTTTATTTTCCATAGTAGAATGGGGAGTTTTGGGTCTATTATTTTATACTGTCATATAAACTTATGGAATCTGTCGTGCGTTTTATTTAGGGAATCCTTTCATTTGCTTTGGATCTTTATGGCTTTTCTTAGGGTTTTTTTTTAACTTTTTGTTATTGTTGTTGTTTATTGATGTGCTCAATAATACAATATACTGACCCTTCTTTAATGTTTGTTTCTTCACAATGTTAAATAGTTTTGAACATCATAGAAGATTTATGTTTGATCTTGATCCTATTTTGTTTGTATATTGTTAATTTTAAAATATTATGTCATCCATTAATTTCCTTTTATCATATTGATTATAACATATGATTTTTATCTAAAAAAAAACATATGATTTTTATTTATGATTTTTATTTAAACTAGGTAAAATAATCGTCATCATCATTATCATCATATCCCGAAACTTTGCATTGAAGTAGAGTTTGAGAGAACTCGATAGTACGCAGCCTTATCCTTATATTGTAGAGAAGCTGTTTCTAATAAACCTATATGCAAATGTAACAAGGATAATAATCAAACAGGTTGAAAGAGTAAATACGTAAAGAATATGCTTCTTCAAGAGATTATCTTCACGCTTGTTCTTTCTGATCTCCACCAGATTGTCCTCTCTTCTCCTCCGTGCCTCATCCGCGTCCACCCCAGTCTTGTACGTCTTCTTCCTCACCTCGGTTCTGGAGCTCGGCCTCAGCGACATTATTTCCAACTCTTTCGAGAGCGAATGATCTGTATCCGCTCTACGAAATGTCCGTAACAGAGAAAATTAAAAAGACCGTCCTGATCGTTGGTTTAGGTAAAATAGTATTATTATTAAAAGATGGGGTTTGAAGAGAGTGTAATTTTTGGTTACGTGGGACAAACAAATGGGCTGACACGTCAGAAAGGAAGCCCAACAGCTACCTCTACCCTATATGAAGACCGCAGAGGAAGAGTAGAGACTAGAGGGAGGGGAAGGACGAAGAAATTGAGGGTTAGGGCATTCATCCATTCATATCGATACCCATGGGGAAGCAACCAGTGAGGATGAAGGCAGTAGTTTATGCACTGTCTCCGTTTCAGCAGAAAGTGATGCCAGGTCTATGGAAAGATATCACCTCTAAGATCCACCACAAGGTCTCCGAGAATTGGATCAGCGCCACCCTTCTCCTCACTCCTATCGTGGGCACCTACACGTATCAATCTTTTTTCTTCTCTCTAATGCTTTTTTAGATCTCCAATTCCTTTTTTGTATGTCTATTTAGAGGTCTGCGTTTGTTTGCGTACAAGAACAGATCCATTCGTTCCACAGGGATGGGCGAATTGAAAGTAATGAATTTAATGCCCATTATTTCATAATTGTTAATATTGTACACATGTTACTGAGTGTTATCTTTTGTTGTGGGTTTGTAATGCAGTAAAAATATGCATTTTTTGTTTTGTTTTGTTGGGTGGGAAACTAGTTTACTGGATTTCATTAATACTCTTCCTTTATGATTCTCAAGCCAGCCATGCTTTCTTAAAATTCTTTTTAACTGTAAGACACTACTGTGAGTATATTATTAGTTTCCCTTGAATTTCTTTTTGCGAGTCTATGTCAGAAGTTTTAGTTAACCATACTTTTTTTTTTTTGCATTTACCTCTTGTAATTTCTGCAGGTATGTGCAAAACTACAAGGAAAAGGAGAAGTTGGCACACCGATACTGAGTTTGGAAAGACCTTGTACCGTCCTTGTTTGAATTAGGAAATAAGCTCCATGTTTTGCTGTTATTACAGCTGACAAACTTTTTACCAACTTATGCTCTGGACAATTCTCGTTCTAGAGTGCTCTTTTTAACTTTACCATTTTATTGATATTGCATGAGAAAAAGGTATTGTTGTGCGACTATAAGATTCAAGGTCCTTAATTTGAACTTTACCAGATTAAAGTGAAGTACCACAGACGAGATAAAAGGCACCCTACTCATTAAGTTTTGGTAGCAATGATCCTGTTAGAGCTTGCAGGAGAAAGACAGAAGATGATTTGAAAACTGAACAAGTCTCTTTCCTTGCGCTGATTTATGTTTGTCCAGGTACATTCATAGATGACTTTGGTTGTCAAATTTTCACCCTTTGAATAAGGTATAAGATGCATTAGTATCTTCACATCCATTTAGAAAAAATTGCATCAAATCCCGGTATAGTGTAAAAGATCCATCTTGTAGGAGCCTATCTTCATAGAGGCTTAACTTGGAACAATCTCTGTTTCGGTAAGGTAGGGCCCTAGTACCACATATTTTGTAGCTAAACTTTATAAAATGATATCGATTACTGCAGTTTTGACTTACTTAACAAAGGATAGTGGCTGGTCTAAGGACTGGAAATTTTTTTAGTCGTCCCACTTTAGGGGCTTAGTTGCTTGTTTGATTACGGATTTGGATAACTTGTTAGGGCCACTTACATGAGAATTAGAATTACTTTGGTCCTGCTTGATTTTGATTCGTGCTTGCGTGTGCTTATCTAATTAGTATTACATATTCTAAACGATTTAATTTACTTGACCTCTAATAATTTGCATTAATCTTGAGGATGACATCTCAAATGAATATAGTGACTTGTACCCTGATGTATCTGTGCAAGCTTGAAACTTCATTTTTTCCATGATGGCAAACACTCGCTCAATTCCAGGACTTTAACTCCAACAGCTGGAACTTGTTTAATGCCAAACATTCATAAAAGGTTGTCATAATGTCCACCAAGAGCAATTGAACCAACCTGTTCTCGCATAATAAGTTTATCACCTTAGCATGGCAACAAATCATATCATTATTAGCCAGGAGAAAGATATGAGAGCTAAGGAGAGGACAAAACAATTAGACAGCTTATCAAGAAACAAAAAGTGTATCCATGTTTCATTTACCAGCAATAAGGATTATATGCCAACATTTCATAAGTCATGATCGAGCATAAATGTGTTGTGTTAGGTTTATTTATATTAATTTCATATATAAGCCTTCACACCACCTCATAAGCTCTGACATTAGCTTTACTCTTAAAAATATGAAAGTAAAGGAACAAGAAACCATATCAACATTTCAAGATCCTTGTTTTCTCACAAATATCTTGACACTTTAAATGATATTTCATGGTTTGACTAATGGCTTTTATCCAAGAGCAAGTTCACATTCTATTACGTACTAAACTTTCATAGTTTCAAATTGCGACCATTACCACGATTTTCTGCAATTGCACTAGTATCATTCGTAGTCACCATAATCCCCTGCAATGCGGCATAACCCGCAGTCCACAATTTTAAACCTTGTAAACTATTAAAATATCAGCCACGTTAATGATTAGCATTGTTTCAGATCATACGAATTCGTGGTTTTAACAACTTGCTCTAGAGTTAATATTTTGTGGGCAAGTGTCATTTGATGCTTCTGAAAAGGCAGTACGGAGGGCATCACTAAGACCCAAAATCTGCAATCAGCACATAATCATTTTCAAGGTTTCAGCAATGACCTCATTCATGTACACTTGAGGCCTTTCAATTCAACCCCCAAACTCTAAAATTTATTGTTCACAGTTTTGCCAAATTCATTTATTATCACTGACATGAATGTACAAAGTAACCAAATTATGTAAGTAGTCCATTGCAAGTTAACTAAAAGCATAGTATCAAATTCAGTTACTATGAGTCAAAAATCACATATCGGCTTGCTCTTTGGCATCATTGTGCTTACAAATGCATCATTTTTCAGGGTAAAGAGAAGTTTTCGTATTGACAACATACTGAATCTTCTAGACAGATTGACGAGGGGAAAAGAGAAGGAGAAGCATTCTAGAGACAAAGTAGGATGAGATATAGTTAAAAGCGTAAAGTTTTTGGGAGTATGAATATTTTGTTAACACCTTGAAAATTTCATAAAACTCACCTAAGCATTGTTGAGTTCATTAATAACCAAGAACTAATGTAATCGTTTCCCTTGCTTGTAATAATTACATAGCTTAGTTGGATGCAAAACTAGGTTTCAACAGCTAGTAACTATGACATAGGCCGTTTGGTGAATGACTTATCAGTCAAAAATTAGCTGATTGATCATGTTTAGCTTATTGACTATTTTAAATAGCTACTCATTGTGTTTGGTAATCAGCTAATTGAGTTGTATCTAACCCTTTGGTTAACTTGTATCAGCATATTAGTCGATCAATAGGTCAATTGATGTCCTATATAGACTTCATTTTGTTAAGAGAATATGATCAACCTCACCCAATTTATTCAATCGATGTCCTCGCCAAAAATGTTTTCATCTTATGAAAAGTACATATTGTAGACCCAACTCCACTATAGAACAACCTAAGTCACCATTCACAACGTTAAATAGTGCATTAGGTTACTATATATCAATGAAAATCATTACTCATAACACTTTTAACGAACATTAAGTTTTCAGAGGTATAAACTCATTCCTTCAACAAAATTGGATTCAAATACACTTTACAAGTTCCTCAATGTGAAAGAAGAACATTCAAAAGGCTTTTTCTTTAAACCTTAACCAAATTTGTTTCTTGAAATTGAAAATTTTATTTGTTAAAACCTAAAAATGAATGATCATGCAACTTTGAACCCCTGGTGAAATTGAAATGAATAAAATAAAGGTTTAGAGGGAAAGATACGTTGATCTTGACCCAATTTTTCTCTTGCTCATCCATAATCTTGTGATTCATACTACCTTTTGTAATTTGGCTTGTTCTCCACTTGATCTTGCCTTGTTCAACCATTTCTCCTTGATGATAGCTCAATCTTGGCTATTGATCTTATTTGTAGAAGTGCAACAATTTAAATTTATTCATCAAACATGAGCTGAGTAGTTTATCTGATATGGTAAAAAGAGTAAGACTTTGTATATTAGTAGTATAAATACTCATATACTGAACGCATCCCTAAACTAAATTGACCCACTTTCTTTAAGCTAATTACATGTGCAGCAAGTCTCAAAGGAATTATTTCCCTTTCCATCTGCAACAAAATTGTAACCACTAAAATTCATGAGTAAACTCATTAACTAAACCCGTTGAGATTAATGCGCTTCCTTAGAGGATTCTGAATCTCTACGGTCTTGAGATCCATTTTCTGAAGTAACCCTTTCAGTGTTTTTGATGAACCTATAAAATGGAGTGATTTTCTTTTCATGGAGAGCATAGCCAACAGAAATCCTCCGATAATCACTTTTTCGTGGTCAACCTAATTCACTCTTTTTTAAAATCCAAAGTCAGATTACCCACCCTGGAAAATGAAAGAGACCATTATATCGCTAAAATTTAGCTTTTTAACATTCACTTAAAAGTATGGAACACTTAGTAGGAGGCAACGTATTATACATTTGCAAGAAATCTTTCTGCGGCATCCAATTGGTATAAACCGCTGCCAAAAAAATCAGGTTAAATGCAAAGACAAGCTGCAACTGCAAACAACGCTGTAAAAAGAATTAGGCTAAGCCTAATACAATATGAGATGGTTATAGAGGAGGATAGAAATAGGACGACAAGGAAAAGCCAAGGAAAAGCAAGCCTCCAATAGTAGCAACCGTCCTTTGAGAGATCTTAGATGCTAGCATGCTTCCTCCTACCACTGCTAGGCATGTACAGATAGAGTGTCCTATTATAGCCCCCACAGCAACCCCAACAGCATTTTTATGTGTTGCCAGCTGAAGCACACAAATTATTTTAGTTATATGCAAATTGTGGACTCTGTAGGATAAATATAGAGCATTTGATATCATCAAAATAGCTTCTTTGGATACTGCGATATCAATGAATGAGGCAATTTTTATCATAATGCTAATAGTCACTACATAACAACTCTTTAGACAAATTCTCATCTCGCATCTGGAACCACTATGTAGTTTTTTGTTGAGAAATACGTAAAGATGTTTATATCCACTTTTAACTTTGAGTTAAGCACAAAGTTCTGCACAAGGGTTAAGCATCGGCAACATGTCCAGTATCCAGAACTTGGTTTCTTCTTTTAAGCAATTGGGTGATCCAAGTCTTTCGAAATTTCAGCTAGTAAGACTAAACAAGAACCAACTTTCATTCACGAGAACCCTTGCGAACATAGTATACAGTTAGTGAAACAATTAACTAAAACTTTGAGATCCTAATTATTCAAGGCACAGCAAGGGAACAGATCTGCTTTTGCAGTGCATGTATACTGGAAACAAAGACAGAGTGAACTAAAGAAAACAAAATCAACTTACAGCAATTGTTGCAATCTGGCTACGATCACCCCACTCAGCAAGAAAGGTCAAAATAAAGGACTGAAAATTAAAAGGAAATTGTTTTAGAAAGTTTGCTCCATCAGAAAATACATAAAACACTAAACAAGATAAGGTGAGTTAACTGTTAACAAATGCTAATAAAAATCAGTATATAACTTACGTCAGACAAAATTGAAGAACAAAGATTCAACTCTATCAAGCAACTGAAGTGACAGTATTAATGCGGATGAATCAACATACCTCCAAGAAGATTGGTGTACAAAATCTTGAAAAGAAGCGGCGATAAGCTGTTTTCCCCTGTCCACCCTCCAGTTTTTCTTCTACCTGAACAAGGTAAATGATGATGCGAAAGCCATAGTGATTAAAGGCATAATCAAAGGAAGAGTAGGAACATAAATTTGAACCACATAATGCTATCAAAACAAACCTTTCAAACACTTATTTCAATCAAAACTAGAGGCCTTAGTATATGTCTAAGACACTCCAAGGTAGTTCAGAAAAAGAAGAGTGCAAAGACTGCTGATGCTCAGAAGCAGAAAAATAGATCCAGAGCATAAACATGATGACTAAAGTGATAGCTCTTTGACTAATAATATCATATTCATTTAACATAGATATCCTACAGACTATTGTTCTCAACTTAATATCACCAAAAATGCATGGAATTAGCCCAAAGTTTCCACACATTAAAATTACCACACATCAAACTTTGTGTTACTCATCTAAAAGATATCAAAAACTTTAAGATCACAACTATTTCAACCACTTCATACTGAAATACCAACATCACTGTTGTTCTCTAAATGGAAAGCGGATGTGAAAATTTGGTAATACAACATCTATGGTGTAACTAGACATAAGTGATGCTGAAGAAACAGAGAACATACTTCTTCTATTTCTTTCTTCTGTGATGATTTTGAATCTGATCTCCAAGCAATGTAAAGCAGCCGAAGCCCAAAAAAGGCATAAAGAACTGCAAATGCAAGAATTAAAAAGTTAAGGGTAGCTAACAAGAGAACTGGCACTTTAATTTGCCACATCAAACAAAAAAGTTGACTGACAATCTATATATTCCTGGCATGCCTATAATGGAAACAAATTCATCTTTGGGTAGAAGGATGCTAGGAAAGGTTCCATATCCAACACATAATCTAGAAGAATAGCCATGGAGCATAGTATTACCCTGACCAAACAAGCACACAAAATGAGAGTAGATAAAAGATATTGAATGCATCAACAAATGTACTATCTTTCAATCAGAAAGGAAAAATGTTTGTAAGTACATGAAAGAGCTACTGAATACGTATAAAATCATTATGCTTGATAAATTTACAAAAAATCATTATACTTTATGCATAAATTTGAAGAGTTCCAAGATAATTATACGAGAAGATTGTTTCGAATATTCCCATCTAGTTTCTTTGATATGATAGAGAATAGGCCTATTTGGGATTGAAATCATTACGGTAACATCGTGCATGTTCTTTGAAATCATTATGGTAACATCGTGCATGTTCTCCACTATATTGATAAATTACGGAACCAAGCATCAAACTGCCTAAAATTTGTGAGGAAATTTCCTAAATCAGATATCAAGTTCACATCATTGACAATGGTTTTCCTATCAAACAAATCATTAATACTTACAGCCAATATAACTGATAAAGGAAAGCCTACTGATATGCTTAATTTTCAGTATATAAGCTTCAACAATTTGAAAAAAGAAAAGAATAATAACATGAAAATGCATTGCAAATCCATTTATTTGTCTTTTTCGGTGAAATTTCAATCCAGAATGTCATTTGATAAGCTTTCAAAAGGTAGGTCACAAATTCCTACTTCTGTCAAATCTTCAACAGAAAAATGTTTATCATGGTGAGATCCATGAGATTATCTTTCACAGCTACCACTAAAGCTGTAATCATGAACAACTATAGCTAAAGGAAGAATTGAAAAGATCAAGCACAAATATTGGAGCAATGTAATCTTCAAAACATGCTAGTGTATCATTCTTAATGAAGTACTCAAGTACTTGGTATACTAGCAACCCATGTTTCGACGCTGCCTAAGTTGATCATCTATTACATGGAAAAAGATAGCATAGGAGTCGGTAATACAAAGGCTTAAGATATGTCGAGTGTACATATCCTGGGTCCCACTTCACTGAAGGCACCTATCTTCAATTGAAATTATAATCTCCAAGTAACAATAAGTCAAACTTGCAGTTGGACTAAGGCCCATCTTCTATGAAGAGAAGTCCACATTGTATTGCAAGGAAAATTTCTCAGTTTCAAGCATGATCCATTTTCGTGTTGTGACAAGGAAAGTCCTCAACAACTTGCATGGTAATAGTAGTTCTTCTTCACTTGTGCTAGTTTATCTTTCCTTCCCAATTAGCCTAAGAATGAGACTCTACCAATTTTTGTTATAAATTCTTATTCACTTATGTTACGTTATCTTTCTTCTCAATAGCCTAATGTTGAAACTCTAAGAACTTCTGCTTCCAGCTCTAGGTCAATTCATGGTCACACAAAATTTATAACAAAAGAAGGTCATTGCAAATATTTACATTCTCAATTTGATGAAAGATGTGCACATGTATTACTTCTAGTAGAAACTTTTTATAGGACCCGAACATACAGAGAGTTTTAACTCTAAATTTCAGAGTTCATATGAACAGGATGCTTCATTATTGCTGGACATAAATGACAATGAAGAACAAGTTAAAATCCAAGCCTCATGCCAGCGGGATGTGCAAATCATATGTTGCACAATATCTTTTGCATTTGAATTTATTGTGTAATCTAACACAAAAATTGAAATATTCAATCTAGTTCAAGAATAATCTTCAGATTCTAACAAAATATAACACTTTCATTCACACTGAAAACTCGGGACTTTGATTGTAAAGTTCAATATTAATAGACATATAGGACACTCCAATAATATGAAGGGTTTAGTTCTAGGAAGAAGTTACACCACTACCAAATATATGGAAATACAGGTTTCATTTGTTCAATGGGTTAATTACATGTGGACTCTGTGGTTTTCTACTTCTTTATTTATTCCCTTATACTTTGAGAACTATCATATGACCCCCTAACATTTGACTGAAAGTGTAATAAAACCCTTTCCCTTCAGTTGTCTTTTAAGTTACCATCTAATAAACGATGTAGTTTTGACATTAGAAAACACGTGGCAATTTTTTTGGAAACAAGCTACCATGTGGATCCCTCGAAAGTAGTAGTTACTTATCTTGAATACATCTCCTTACTGAGTTATGCTGGCATGGATCCTTTAGGCCAAAAGCCCGATATTGAGTAGTCAACATGATAGCTTCATTCCTCGGAAATTATCACATACTTTTCTAAGGTTGAAATTACTTTGTTTTATAGAGCAAATTAAACAGGAACCTAAAGATAGCTGACAGGGAAGGTGTTTGTGATAATTTTATCAAATTTAGCATAGAATGAGCAGGTCAACAAAGATGCCTCCACCCTTGGTATGAAAAATAAAATTCACTCATGTCAATTCTACGATATCCAATAATATTTAGATGCATAAGTTCAATTGGAGAAATCGTATAAGTGTTAACAAGCCTTGGCCAATGCTTAGCATATGAGTTGGTATGAAGATGGCATGTCAACTAGGAAACAAGGCAAAGTCCTATGATTAGGTAAGCATATATGCAAGGTCGACGAAATCTCTAAAGCAAGCAAGAGTTGGTATGTGTTGGTGCAGATTGACAGAAATCTTCGACAATGAGAGAGATTTGGATGTGAGACCAAAGATAATTGTCGCACCTAAGTCATGCTAAGTCTGAGAGTGCATTAAGGCATTTGACTTCGACGAGGAAGTCTGAAAGTATCAAAATATGCAAGCTTTCTTATACATATGGCTCAGATTATTACTTAACTTATCCATAAAGCAAGTAATCATCCAAGCACCAAAATGGCTCAACATAGCTAACTGAAGGCTCATCAAGGCACTTGTTTACTTAAGAGGGGATAATGTAACAATATATGGTAGGAACATAAAGTAGTGGGCTTAGGAAGTAGGAGCACTACCTTACAAAGTAGGACACTTCTTTAAGACATGGAAAGTGGAACGATAATGTGGAAACATTGTGGGGCAATTTCCAAAACCATGTTCTCCATGATCTTAGTGTATTTATGGGCTTAAAGGTGACAACTCCCCACTAATTAGGTGGAGTTAATGAAAAAGGTGTAATTCCTCACTAACTTAGTAGAGTAATAGTGAAATAGGTGGTTTCTATTATTTGGCCCCTAAGTTTTTGTAAGCTTATATCCAAACATCCTATATTGTTCACTTTAATAAGCAAGTGCATTCAATCACCAACTTAGAGAGACTTTGAGAGCATTTTGAAAGTCTCATTATAGAAAACTTCAAGTGGGGAGTTCTTGCATGTTTATTATAAAGAGATTCAAGTCTAAAGTTTCTCGAGTGTGCTTTGTGTTCTATTTGTGAATAACAATAAAAGGTTGGCTTTATAGTATCTCTCTTTTGTCTATTTCTTTTTATTGAGTTATGCATACACTTGTGTAATTTTGATGTGAGGCAAACACCAAAAGACAATTGAAAGTGAGGTGTGCAAAAACTAAAAGAATTATTGTTCAATGATCACGAAGGAAGGTTGAGTTAAGATTTGACGAACTTAAACTCGACTTCCAAGGACTCTGTCTTTTGTTCTATTTTGTTGTGCCTTAAAAAAGTTCCTGTGACACCTACCATGTTCTCATTCTAGAGACTAACTCCAGCTTAAACTTCCCATTAAACTAGTTGTGGATGCAGACAACAAAAACAGTTAATTCCACTTCAAACTTAAGATAAACCACAACTAAATATCCCAAGGTCACTTATTTACAGAAAACCATTTTATCATGAAATAAGTTAGTCATAGCTAGATTAAATTGGTAAAAATGAATTAAAACCAATAGTTGATCATCATTTATAGTCAATTGGGATTCATAGAATCCACCTCTAGTCATTATCCTGTAACTTTACGATCAAGTCCAAAATAACTCCTTTGAACCAAATCAGAACAAGACATAGCATGGACATCTACTCACAAAATACCTCATAGCGGATATCTTTGGGTGTTAACATAGTCATAAGCCAAGCAACATTATGCAGTATATTCAAAAAAAGAGTATCACAAATAGCAACATGACCACAAAAACAATATGATTGAGATTAAGGTTAGATTAATAGGAGTTGAAGATAATTCAATAAAATACAGCGTAAAAACATTTTAGCAGCCAATAAATAATATGTAACAATGTTATATCAGTTACAAGTTGACTACCTGTGGCCGCACTATTTGTATGTTTTCTTGATATCAAATTTGGCACAATCCTGCCTAGTCCAGTAGAAAGTACCTAATTGAGACATGTGATAGAACTATGCTTCAAACCCTTGAGACGAAGCAAATTGCAAAAGGCCACAGCGAAATATCAATGAATCTTAAAGCAAAAGAAAAGGAATAAAAAAACATACCGTCATGACAAACAAAGCAGCAAGTGCACCAGATAACACTATTGACTTAGGATGGCGCATTGCCATTAGAGCAGCTATTATGAATGTCTCATCTCCAATCTAGCAATCAAATAACAGAACTCATGTCTGCACTCAAAAGTAAAAGGCAGGAAATGAAACTTCTTTGTCGAACTAAACCCAAAAGTATTAACTCACCAAATTTATAAATGGATATTAGAGCTAGTTAAAAACACACGATGTGTGTTGAATGAAGCATGTGAACTCAATGAATGGAAGGAACAGGAAAATGTAGTTTTTCTTTGTCCAACAATTATATGTGGAAAGATGAAAATGGTGGAAACAAACTTTAATCAGATTTTCAGTTGACTTTTAAAAAAATGATGAAATAAAAGAGCACAGTAAAGCATAAAAGCTTAGTTCACAAACCTCACTGACAATGATCATTGACAAGCTTGCAAATAAGGCATCAAAAATTCCAAGACCAGAGTCTAAATTAAGACCGATACCAACAGAATTGATGTCAAGGTCATTGGTAGTAATCTGCATAAAACACCAGATATCATTACAAGCATGCATCGCAGATATCCTTATAGGTCTAAAAACTGCAAAAAGACAAATCTAAGTTCAAACTAAAAATGCTAGAAAAAGAATAAAATGCAAAAGTACAATACATATCCAAAACGAAAGAGAATGCTCACCATCCCACGACGGCCGAGGACCGTAGCCCCTGCATTAGATTCTTTGTTCTCATTTTCCAACAGAGATTCCTAATAACGCCAGAATATGCAATAATGAAAGCACAGCAGATACAAAAAATTGTTAACGTCGATCGATAAACACAGAAACGCGTTCATGCAGATAATTTTAAAAATGAAGAATCATGAGGAAAAGAGAGACCTGAGCAGAAACGTGTGAAAGAATCAAAAGCAATGAGGCAACAACGAAGAGAGCCCTATGGTTTGAGCCAAACCCCATGGCACCAACCGATTCTCTCTCAAATTATCTCCCTTTGGTTTGAGAAGAAGTCAATGAAAACAAATAAATAGATATGATTTGCTGGTAAAATTAAGAAACAAATTGATAAAGCGGTGATCTGATCTCTGCTTCACTGGAACTATACGTTGCAGCTGTGTAAAAAGTCAAAGATCTAAACTAAGGAAGCCAAAAATTGAGAGAAACAAACAATAGAGATCTGCATAAATGCCAAGATCCCCAGAAACGAAAGATGCTACATTTATTTATCACATGTTTGCATCTTATATGTGTATATTAGGTTTTTTTATTCTGACTTGACTTTTACCAAATTTTTTTAGGTAAATAAAAGTATAAAACACAGTGTTATCGTTACTCTTTTCCGATTCATCCATTTAAATCAATTGAAATTCATAAAATAGAGTAGGCATACAGTGACAGAAACAGGTGATATGAAAAAGATTTATATTACTTGTTCTCATTATTTTATGTAAGAATGTCAATGGGCCGGACCCGAACTGCTCATGACCTAGCCCGACCCGGCCTAACCCCCAGCTCGTGTGGTTCGCAACCAAGAGGGCCTGGATGGATTGGCTCGTGACCAGCTTGTGGCTTGGACTAGCTGGGCCAAACCCGGCCTATCATATATATATTTTTAAAAGAAATAAAAAATGACGTTGTTTTTAAAAAAATAGTCAAACCATGGGCTGGGCCAAATCTGGCCTGCACATAAAATGGGAATAGGTGATTTGTTCAAAACAAAGACTCTGATCACTTGTTCCATTATTTTACGCTTCTTCTCTTTTATAAGTATTCATCTATTCAATAAATTAGATTCACATAAATTAAATAGGTAGATACTCATAAAATATGATAGGCGCAGAGTAATAGGAGCAGATAATTTGAACCGTTAATTATAAAACAGGATAGGCGTAAAATTAGAGATGGCAAAATCGGCCTAATTTGAACGGGCCTTTACGCAATTAAGCCATTCACATCAATTTCCTCAAACATAGAAGATGTATCATACATCAAGCCAAAACACAACAAACATAAAAGGGAGATGAATTATTGAATTGAAATTGCATAAACTGAAAACTAAACCTAGGTCCTACTGAAATAATTTCTCCCTACATTTATCCAACATACTAATACATCCACAACGTCATATTCAATCACAGAGTAAAAGTAAGTAGTAAGTGAAAAAGGTTAAACTACTTGATGACGACGGAGGATCCTATGTCTCCTGGTGGACATTTGGTAGATAGCTACACTTTGGTAAGGCAACTTGACCACTTGCTACACTGGCGTTATCGTCCACATTTCTCGGTTCACCTGAAATATTAACAGAAAACCTTTCTTTCAAAGTATTATTAGTTACAATCATGGCATTCAGTAGGTTCATTGCGGAGTTAGAGTAAACATGTTGAAGTTCAAACTCAGAGCATGCATTATCAATAACAACATCAAGCATGTTAACTCCTAAAAACGAATAACTCTTATGGGGATGTTTCATAGCTTCATACATGTTAAAACTCTCTTGTTGATCTCTGACCTCTATGGTGATTGTACCTTTTTTCATGCTAATCATAATACTGACAGTCCTTAAAAAGAGTCTACCTAGAATTAAGGAAGTGTCATGCACAACTTCAGAAGACATGTCAATGATTATCATAAAGAACTGAGAGCTCTAATCTACCTCATACAACATCGATTTTTACTATAATTGCAAGAAGAATAACTTACAAACATAAGGACCTGCTTAATCTGCAACTAATCATAGGTTCCATTTGGTTTTCATAGAGGGAGATAGATGAAGATCATCTTGTTTGGCAATGATGACAGCTCGGATCTAATTGAGGATTTTATCCTCTAGCTTGTGCTTGTCTTCTTCGATTTGCTTGTGAAGTATATTATTTCTTTCAAAGCATGTAAATGGTGGTGGTGAATGCTACTTTGGGGAGGATAGCATTGTCGTGGAATTGGTTTAACTCAAAGTGTGCTCCCACTTATAGGTATAGTGTGCAGCTTCCTCCATGCATAGGATCGTTGTCCATATGGCTTTAGAGTCGTAACACTTTATTAAAAACCTACTTTAACACTTTATAAAACTAAAAAGATCTTTTAAGTACGTGTCTTTGTATGTCATTTTTTGTGAAAAATATGATCTAGCACATAAACTATACTATAAGTTACGTCTATCATTCACTACAAGAAAATTGTTAAATATCGACGGAATTATACCGACGGAACAATAGTCGAATGTGAATTGCGACGGGAAAACTGAACCGTCGGTGAAAGACACGACATTTGCGAC
>JAOTAX010000007.1:9946289-9957250 GCA_025629825.1 Erythroxylum guanchezii
GACAAAAAGAGTCAAAGTAGAGCATAAAAAGTGAAGCTGGAGGTAAGAAGGAGATTAACCTTGTTGGGTTCTCGAGTATGGTTAACATTTGATAAGTAGTTTGCTCATTTTCTTCAGGACAGGTATGAAATGCTTGGATATGAAAAGGATTTGGACAAGAGAAGGAACACCTTAACTAAAACTATCAAGACTTTCTTCGCTGTCTGGTTCCTCCATCTTATTACCCTAACAGTTCCTTACAACAGTTCCTTACCTGACTGTCTGGAATAGTTAGCTAGCCCTTCCAAGTGTTATACCAGCCTACCAGTTTTTGCGTACTCCTTTACCGGTCGTTCCTTGGTATAAAATGGTCTGGTCCAAATACAGTAAACCTCGTTGCTCCTTTACCTTATGGCTTGCTTTCCTGCAGAAGCTCCCTACCCGGGATACGCTTACTTTCCTCTACACTCCTAACTATTGTTCCTTGTGTCTTTCAGCAAATGAATCCATAGACCACTTATTTTTTGAATGCCCTTTTTCCAAAGTTATCTGGGACCACTGCCTTTCCCATTTTAACTTACCCATCTTCAATCTCCCTACCCTTTCAACTATTCTTTCCTGGTTCTTAACTGTTCCTAGTTCCAGAGCTTCTGTCATCACTCTCTTCCCTCTTCTGCTCTCCACAACTGTCTATCACCTATGGGCTGAACGTAATGCCAGAACCTTCAAGAATGAAGCCTTGGCTGAGAAGCGTGTGCTCTCAGGAGTAATCTCCCATGTTAGGGAACTTCTCAGCCTAAACACCGAGAGGAGGTTATTTTATTTTATTTTATTTTTTCTCTCTTTCTTTTTACAGGTCACTTGCACACTGCTTTCGAGGTTTCTTCGGACTGTTCATACTTGCCTTGCCTTCCCTTGGAGGAACAACTCCAGTCATCACTAGTGGCAGTATTAATCTTGGACAATTCGGGGCCATGGATATGCAGCCTCTTTATGTTAGTCTCTCCTAGGCCTGCTAGCCACTGGTTAGACTGTTTTTAGCTAGGTTTTCTCCTTGGACCTTGTACGCTTGGACTTTCTTTGGCTTTGTTTCTTAGGTTTCTTATTGTTGCTGTAGTTTGGGTTTCGAGTTACTTCTTCCTTTGTTGCGGTGTCCCTTAGTTTTGTTTTGGTTTGCCCTGAGGCTTCGTTGGTCGAGCCTTTTGCGGCATTGTCCGTGAACCTTCTTGTATATATATTTTATTATTAATTTGATTTTTTCTGAATTACCAAAAATAAAAACTATCAAGATGTACTGCTAATGACTTAATAAATCAGAAATATACTACTAAATGGAAGTTGATTTTTGCAATTATTTGTCTAACTCAAGGTTTGTCTACTTTCTTCAAATGGCTAAATTACTATCTTCTCCATATACTAGAGCTCTTATTCATAAGATTCTCTTAGAGGAAGATGTAAAACAACCTGCTTATGTAGATGCTTGCTTTGTTACCACAAACACAACCTTTTGGCTAGTCACATTGTATGTACTTGCATAGATAGATACTACTTTGACATCTCTCATTTTTTATGTAATATTGACATTTCCATTATTCTTTAATATAGTCTTTTAACAACTCAAAAAAAAAAAACCTTAAGGATATAATTTCATAAGCCCTTTTTGGCAAGTAAGCTTTGAGATAAGAGATTCTCTTTAATACTTAAGGAGTATTATATAGATCCATCCACCTTACAACCTATTCAACTAGATCCAACACAACACAAAAATTTGTGACTTCTCTAAGTTTTTAAATGGCATGAAATAACAAAGCGAATTTGATATTAATTAGAGTTTTATTAGTTAAAATAGGTTAATTAGAATTAAGTTAGAAGTCATTTGGTTTCTGTTTTTCTATTAAAATATTTGGTTTATATTTCTTGTTTTTTGTTTATATTTTTTTTTGGTTTTACTGTCAATATAATAATCTTATGAATTAATTAAGTAAATAATTTTATTACTATTAAAATATTTAGTTTTACATTTGTTGTTTTTGGTTTTTATATTTTGGTTGTTAATGTCAATGTAATAATTTTATGAATGAATTAAGTAAATAATTTTATTATTATATAATATTGACAATAAATAATAGTAAAAATGTTTATTACATTTTATTATAATAAATAATTTCATAAGTAGAATTTATTAGAAATTAATATTTTAAATATAAAAATAAATTTATTCAAAATTTATGTATTTAAGGCATTTTAAACTTCAAAAATAATATTTTAGTTTTAAAGTAATTATAAAATTATATTATATTAATCATAATTCTTTTTAGTAATTAATATCAAATGATTAAATAATATATATTTAGTTGATAACAAATGAGATTGTGAAAAAAATAAAAAAATAAAATTTTTTTATAAGTTATGAAAATTTAAAAAACCAAAATTAAAAACATAAACAATAAACTTAAATATTTTTTTATGAATTTAAAAAATAAAAAATAAAAGTGGAAATAAACATACCCTCAAATTATTTAAATTAAATTAAATTAATAGATTTTATTAAAAATTATTATAGTAAATAGATTTAAAGAAATTTATTTTGAAAATTAATATCGAATTAATTAAAATATGTTTTAAAAATGAAAATCTCCAAACCTCTTCAAGAAATCCCTCTCTTTAATCTCCGGAAAAAATTCGAAGAAAAACAAGGAACAGAAGAGCCACGCCTAACTTTCCACGTGAAAAGTCAAGTGTGATCTACTCCCTTGGTAGAGCCCGATATAATCTTCCCTTCTCCCAGACGCCGTCGCAGTCTCAGCCTCCGGGGGCAACCACCAGCAGCACTGCCACCAGGTATGAATCTTATTCTCTCACTCGCCCAAACACACCGCCACCAATCCTTTGTTCCCCTCGACCGCTTCACTCTTTGACTTCTGTTTTGCCAAATTATTATGCTTGGAAATTTAGGATCCAAGGTGCTGTTTATTGGATTTAGGTTTATATCTTAGATTAACATTTTTAAAGCTTCATAGTTTTTGTTCTTTTCATTTCTAATACTGGTGGTTGGGAATTTTCTTGTTTTTATTTCGGCTACCTATCTCGTGCACATTTTCATGTTTAGAAATTTCTCCGTTTTTTGGAATGTTTCTTAAATTTGGAATTTTCCTTTTCGTCCGTAATGTTATTCTACATTTCCCTTCAGATAGTAATGGCTGTTTATTTTTATGTTCCATGGACCTAAATTCATTTAGGTGGTGTTACAATGGATGCTAGTGTTCGACCCATTTTTCATTTTTGATTTATTTTAAGGACTGCTAAACTTCTAGCTTTTTGTTGATGGTGATTCGGCAATGACTATATTGATTGACAAAATGCATAACAATTTTCTTGATTAACATAACTAAATTAAACTGAGCAAAACTCGCCAACTATAAGGTAAGGGAGATTTAAGTTCTCTTTAGTTGAATTGGTGTGCTTTGGAAAATAGAGCAATCACTATTTTAACTGTTTGATTTGAAATATCGGGAGAAAGTGAGCCGGACTGGTCATACTGATTTTTCATCCTACCAAGGAAAGTCTTATTTTATATATGTTCTCTTTATGCTCACTTTTTTTTGGGTCATTTCTCTTTTACTGGAACTAATCACTTTTTCCTTTTTTTTGGTGAAGATACTAGTTACATCTCATCATGGCTTATGCAGCACATATTATCCGTCACTCTAAAAGGGTATCTTCCACATCCATTATCTGCAATCGCCCATTATTTTCAATTATTCCCCTCTATATTTTCTCATTTCTCAAATAGAGAGGATGTCCAGTTTTGGTTTCTCTAAATAGGTGACAATTTGTTCTCTCTTTGCACTCTGTTGATTTATGAGTCATTAGCTTTTGGGTATGATCGAGATGCCTTTTTAACAGGTGAAGAGTAGTAACTGTTTTTAGGTATGATCTGGATTAATTTTTCATGTCTATTGGATTAAGGGATTAAGGAAACAAGCTGTATTTGAAGAATTTCATCTATATTTTGTATGTTCTGCAATGTGCTTATTGAGGAATTTTACAAGCATTTTCTTTTTATCTTTTGGTTCCCTTTTGTGTTCTTCACAGTTAAGAACTGCTCCCAACTTGTTTCGGAAAGAACATGCTGGGTTGGTTGGATGGTTTTCAGATGATGTACAACGTGAATCCAGTAAAATAGATGGTATGTATCTATATTTTTAGACACCATTCTTGTTCTTGTTAAGGTGCAGCTCGTCGACTTCAACATTTTATTTCAAGTAGTTTCTCTTATTTTTGCTCATGAAATGACAAACTGCTTAAACTACATTAAATATGCCCTTCAATTGTGTCTTTGTTTTCATGTATCAGGGGAGGTGATAATGCCTATAAGCTTACAGAGATGCATTAGCAATCTGTATTTGCATTGAGTTCCATTAATTGATATCTAGATCTCTGCATCCATCATTACATCTTTCTCTTAGTGTGAAACTAGAAATAAAATTTATTGAGAATCACTCCAGTGTAACAGATTCATTATGCAATAAAGTGGCTGAATTACTTCATGATTCTCAGCTAGGATATTTTAGTTAGTCAACAGTCGTTTCACTGCATCTCTCTTTGTCAGTTACAGTGTCAGGCCTTTTGTTTCGTTTTTTCTGAAGACTTGGTCATATCTTTTTAGGTATTTGGAAGATTCACCTTCATGGTTATGTGACTGCAGAAGATAAGAAGTTCTCAAGAGTTTTCCCTAAAAGCCCTGTAAGTATGGTCATCTTTGTGCTGTTTCTGTAGCTCTTTCTTGTGGTCTTTGTTTTGTTGTTGCTTACCACTGTTTATACATTTTGCTTATTGGAGTTATAAAACTTCTTATTAATACATGTCATGTTGTGTAGATATTCTCATCTCATGGATTTAAGAAGAATGTTTCAAAGACAACACTGAAAGTTGGTCCCCAAATGAGTGGATCTCTCTCCACAAGGCCTCCTTGGTATCCACCTACCCTCCTTTTCTTTGTTAGCTTAAACTTCTTCTTAGGAATTAACATGCTCCATATTACTGCTTCTGTTATATTAGTTCACAGGTACTCTGTAGAAGAGGATTTTCATCTGATTCAGGTATATTGTCCAATCTTTTGAGCTTTCGTTTTGACTTTGATGACACATCTTCTGATGTAGATACTTTCAGTTTTCAAACTTTATTGTCAGATATCAAACTGCCCTAAATTTTGGGAGAAGAAATGGGCAGTAATGCAAATAGGCATGAAAATTTTCTTGGTTTAGCTTTTGCATTTGGATTTCTCAAAGAGAATTTTCATGTTTTTATTCAAATTGGAACTAGATATTCAAATTTTCAGCATAAAACATGGGGCAAGATGGAAATAAATTTTGTCATAAGGCTTTATTCGGGGTTTCTACCTATCATGATTTTGATTGAATAGCGTATTCTTTCCTTGAGTCATCATGTCTTCTGTAATATGATGCAGGTCTCCCTCCGCACCAAGAGATTGGAATGCCATCTCTCTCACCCACAATGACAGAGGCATGTGTTTCTTAAGGGTAATCCTTTATGTAACATCAAAAAGGAAGAATAGAGTGTTTATGGTTCTTTTCCAAATTAACAGGGTAACATAGCAAGGTGGTTGAAGAAAGAGGGTGAAAAGGTTTCTGTTGGTGAAGTCCTTTGTGAAGTAGAAACGGTAGGGTCCATACAGTTTAGTAGTGAAATATCAAATTAGATTATGTTGTTTGTGATATGCTTATTAATAATATTTCCTTGTATGGAATTCTCAGGATAAGGCAACTGTTGAGATGGAATGCATGGAAGAAGGTTATCTTGCAAAGATAATAAAGGGAGATGGATCAAAGGAAATTAAAGTTGGTGAGGTATTTATTCATTTATCATCCACAAGTCTCCCATGTAATTCTTTTATCTGTTTTTTACTTTCAAGGGAACAGGGGACCCAAGAATGCAATGGGATAATGGTGAACGTCCATCTTGTGTCAATTGTGTTCACCAGTAGTATTCTTATTAAGATTTTAAGAAGGTTTAATTGAACATTGTTGTGCTTAGTGTTCATAATAATGTGTTAGACATTTACTTTTGTAGGTTATTGCGATCACTGTTGAAGATGAGGAAGACATTGATAAATTTAAGGATTTCAGTCCTTCAAAATCAGGAACTGGTGCTGGGTCTGCAAAAGATCCATCTAGTCCTAAACCAGCTACTCCTCCCACAAGGGAGGTGGTTCAGGAACCTGTTGGCTCACCCAAACCAACAACGTCTAGGCCCAACACAGGTTCTTCTGAAGATCGCATTTTTGCCAGTCCTCTTGCAAGAAAATTGGCTGAAGATCACCATGTTAGTTGTTTGAAATGCTATTTCTACCTTATTGCCAATGTAAAAACATGCCTTTAGACAATGCTAAATTGCATCTGTTCGTTTGATTTGTTTATATTGGGTATAAGGTATCCCTTGCAAGCATCAAAGGAACAGGTCCTGATGGACGCATTGTGAAGGCAGACATTGAAGATTATTTGGGTATGATAACAGGAGTAGCTTGCTTATTATAAGATTGATGCTGTTTGCTGTCATTTATATTTGAAGTGATTTAACTGATAGATATATATTATACAGCTTCACGTGGCAAGGATGTTTCTGCAGCGGTGCCTAGTGCAAGGGGTGCGGCGGTGCCTACTTTAGATTACATAGACATACCTCATACACAAATAAGAAAGGTACTGTACCCACGAATTTTAGTTCACTTATCTGATTTTCCAAGGCACTCTTGGCCAAAACAATTTATATTTTAAACTGAAGTTTATTCTGAAAGCCTCAAAGCTTGGACTTCACGCCTTGCTGTATCACATGACATTTAAGATAGCATTTAAACTATTATTGATCCATGTTGATTCTGATCCTTCATTTTAGTGAAGTTCCCAAGTTCTGTTGTGGTGTTGTATGTGATGTCACATTCTTTTTTAATGATCATCATGCATTTGATCTCATTTCGAGTTTACTCTAAAACAAATTTCTTGCGTGTGCTCTACAGGTCACAGCTTCACGTTTGCTGCTCTCGAAGCAAACCATTCCTCATTATTATCTGACAGTTGATGCATGTGTTGACAAACTTATGGAGTAAGTATTCGTATATGCTATGTCTAAAATTAAACGAGTGCTTGTGTTCTATAATCAGTTACACCATTGATCTGTATGCAGTTTGCGGAGTAAGCTAAATTTGTTACAAGAGGCCTCAGGTGGGAAAAAAATATCTGTAAATGATCTTGTGATTAAGGTATGAACTCTTCATCCTAACTGATGTTAGGAAACACATCAATTTGATAGACTGTGTGGGAGTGAAAGTCATTCCAAGGAACTATGTAAATGTTTATAGTAGGCAATGTGCTTTCCAGGTTTGAGATAATATTGGCTCACATAAGACTATATAATTCATGCAAATTTTCCACTAAAAAAATTCAAACTTTGAGTGTGATGACACGATTTCAACCTCTTGGATTATTGAAATGGACTGCAAACACTGTAATTGCAGGCTGCTGCTTTGGCTCTTAAAAAAGTTCCCCAGTGCAATAGTTCGTGGACTGATGACTATATCCGGCAGTAAGTATATAGTAAATACTCTTGTGTTATTAATGTTAATCCCAGTTAAATAACTGTTTTCTTTTGTTTATAATCAGGTACAATAATGTGAACATTAATGTAGCAGTACAAACAGACAATGGATTATATGTTCCGGTCATTAGGGTGAGAATGTTCACAAAGTCATTACTTCTCTGTTATTCGGTTGTAGCTGTCCTTATATGACATGAAGCTCCATAAATATGCAGGATGCAGACAAGAAAGGTTTGTCTCGGATTGCTGAAGAGGTCAAACTTTTGGCACAAAAAGCCAAAGACAATAGCTTGAGGCCAGAAGATTATGAGGTAGCAAACTTTTGTATAGGTTGGTTGTTGGGTCATTATCTCTTGTGAATGTATATTGAATATGTGTGGTTTTTCTATTTTTCAGGGAGGAACTTTCACTGTGTCCAATTTGGGAGGACCTTTTGGCATCAAACAGTTCTGTGCCATCATTAATCCTCCTCAATCAGGCATTCTAGCGGTTGGATCTGGTACAATGAGCACTTAAACCTCAACTATGAAGAACATTCGCTTATAATTCATATTTTTTATTATCATGTTTTTTATTGGTCAGCTGAGAAGAGGGTTATCCCTGGTTTGGGTCCTGATGAGTTCAAATTTGCTTCATTTATGTCGGCAACTCTAAGCTGTGATCACCGTGTCATAGATGGTATGTAGCTCCTTGAAATCTATTCACCGAACAGAGCCCATCTCCCTAAAATCAAATCTTGGATGATTAAACATTTATTTTGTTCCGTTCAGGTGCAATTGGTGCAGAATGGCTAAGAGCCTTCAAAGGCTACGTGGAGAGTCCAGAGTCTATGTTGCTCTAAAACATTTTGTGGCATCTTCCATAATGATTTTCAGATATTCTTTTTCTATTTGCTCTCACTATTGCACAAGGAACTTGACTATGATCCCAAGAGTGGATCGATGAGTAGCCGTTTGTGTTTTAATGCCATTGTTTGACCAGGCAGCCTCTTTTTGTATGATTGTTCATGAAAATAAAAGCAGGGGCATTGAGGCTTTCAACTGCAAACTGAATTTTGATGTGCAGAGTGTAATAATCCCTTTCATTTATCTTATCCTTCTCATCTGACGGTATTTATGGTGAAGACCGAGCAGTTTGTCGAAACTTAAGGAGACGCAGTATTGTAGCACTCAAATTTATCCTTGTGTTCATCTCCAAGAATTAGAGCAAAAATCTATATATCGTTGTATATAGTAAGGAATAGTGCATGAGCATAGACAAGTGTCAACTTACACCATCTGAATGTTAGCCAACGCCTTAAATCATTTTGTCAATTTGGAAAACCATTTGTTTGTATCATCCCTTTCTGCCAATCAGTACGATAAAAAGATGATGAGAAAAAATGTATGACTTAAGCAAAAGGGAAGTCGGACTTTTTCTATTCGAAAATTAGAAGATATTAATCTTATTTACCTATTTTTTAAAACTTTTATTTTTTGAGAATTGGTATCTTGTTTTCAAATTTAGAAGTGCAGTTAATACATGAATCTCTTATGTGGTTTAAGGTAATTAAAAAAAATCCTAATTCGTTGTGAATCTTAATTTTTCAGAAAATTTTATTTCTTATACTTCTAGGAAAAAAGTAATACTGAAAAATATGTGACACGAACTAAACAATTCAAATTAAATCTTAAACTTTATCTAAACTAATAATATTATATATATCTTTAATTATTAGTTTAGATAAGATTTAGTTTACTCGAACCAACCTTAAGAGTTAGATTGGCTCCTCATACTAGCAGTATTTGATTGGTCTATATACTGTATGATGGTAGTGTTCTATATATTCTGTTGTTATCTTTTACAAAAATTCAAGATAAAGTTTTTTCCAAAGCTTTAAAAGTACAAGAAGGTTTTTCAAAAAATTTAAAAGTTTAAAGTTTCTTAAACTACAAGAAAAGTTCACTTCATTTACTTAAATTTCAATGATATAACTTGAAACTTTAGGGCATGTTTGTTTTCATTTATATTTTTGGTCTTCTATTTTTGTTTTTAAATTTAGTAAAAAACTTGTTTGGTTGAGATTTTGGTTTCTTCTCGTTTTCAAAATTTATGAAAATTATAAAAAGTGATTTTCGTTTCTGTTTTTTATAATTTGATTTACTATCAACTAAATATATATTATTTAGTAATTTAATATATTAATTATTAATAAGAATTATGAATAATTTAATTTAAAATTATATATTTAATTGTTAATAAAATTGTGAATAATTTAATCTTTGTAATTAACTTAAATTAAATTAATAAATATTAATAAATACAATTAAATTTAAAATATCTTTAAAATATATAAATTTCAAATAAAATTTTATTTAATAATTAAAATATATTAAAATAAATATTAATTTATAAGTTATTTATTTTCATAAAATAAAATAATTTTTATTGATAATTTATTAATAAATATTATATAAGAGATTAAAATAAATTTAATTAAAATAATTTATCTTTATGTTTGATCTAATATGTAATTATCATCAGTAATAAAAATATAATTACATTGATACAACAACCAAACATGTTTTGTTTTCATTTAAAAGAAAAACAAAAACTAAAAACTACAACGAAAAAACAACCCCTTATGTTTTTTAGGTAATGAAAATGTCAACTTTGAAACTTTAAGTCATAGTTTGGGAATGAGTACTATTAATTTCACAAGTCACATGTTACAACTTCTAAATATAAATGCAATGTTTTTTTTTTTTTCTGTATGTTAACAAATTGTTCATTGAACAATTAATAGCTATTAATTGATAATATCAATAGAATCACAAATGACAGTGTTATGTCAATCATTTCTATAAAAGAAATGACTAGTGACATTTGTTATATCATTATATTGTTTCAAATTGTGTTACTTTGTTTAAAGTAATCATGTATAGTTATATTATCATTATATCGTTTCAAATTGTGTTACTTTGTTTAAAGCAATCAAGTATAGTTATATCAATCATATTTTATCAATGCTATAGTTCATTGTCAAAAGTAATTTTTCAAATACAAGAATTATGCAATTGAAAATTCGGGTACTCAATTCAAGCATTGATAGATTTGTTTCCTCATCGTAAACAAAAGATTCTTTTAATATGTAATTAAATGGATATAGTTTTGGTTCTTAATGTTGATAAAATACACTATCTTTCTTTGGCTTGGGTTATATCTTTGGACTCTAATACTTGTAGAATAGGGTTAAAGGATGACTCTGACATAAATACTCTAATAATCAAGTTAGTGTGAGCTTGAAAAAGTGTACAAGCTCCCCTTATATGGGAGAGGTGAGATGATATAAACTCTGCACATTGGACCTTCTTGATAAACTCAATGTT
>JAOTAX010000007.1:10002182-10014923 GCA_025629825.1 Erythroxylum guanchezii
ACTTGAAACTTAGACCAATGGATTCCTAAGACATTTTTCTTTCTCTCCATAAAAATTTAGAGTTATCTGAATTGATTGGAAAGTGATTGATAGGATGAAAGTGTGGAAGTCTGCTAGAATGTTATGAATTGGAAATTTTCATGATCATGCTTCAGCTTTCAAATTATAACTTGAGCTGTAGATTTCATGAGTTGATTTTTAATTCATATTAAACTAGAGACATATTTCTACAACTTTTATGAAGAAGTCGAATTTTAATTTTGTCTCTATGATTTTCAAAATTGGCATGAAAGTGAGTCATAGCTTCAGCTGAAACACTATCAGTGACAGAAATCATGTCTTGTGGTTATTGATTAAACTGTATTGATGTGGGTAGAATTAGGCTGAGGTGTCTTCACCAAAGTTGGAGCTTATTCTCTCATCTTTAAATTGGTATAAAGTTTGTAATTTTTGGATATCTGAGCTGAAAGATATGAGTTGTACAATTAGAGGGAATGATCATGTTCTAGCCAAAAGTTCAAATGTGTACAGTCTGTTGTATTTTGGCCATAACTCATTGAATACTGAATAAAATTGGATGATCTTGGAGTCTTTAGAAACTTAAGATATTGTAGAACAACTTTTCAGAAGGAAGTGTTGCCTAATTTTGTCATTTACCCTATCAGATTAATTATACAAAGTTGACCCAAAATCATGTGGGTAGAAAATCTGAAGTGGTCAATTAGGTTATGAAATTGATTTCACATTGTTTTATTTTGATCCAAATTATAAGTACCAAATGTTATTAATGAGGGCTTTGATGTCTGATTGATTTGACGATGAGAATTTCAATAAGATACCCAAAAGTGTCATTGAACAATGCATTGTGCATATTTTAGTTATTTAAGTACTTGTACATAAGGAATATGTTTTCAATTGTGCAATAGTAATTTGTATATGTGTTAAATGTTATAGAGGAACCCTTAAAGCGACCGATTCCAGATATTGCCAGGATTTCGAGGCAATAAACAGTAAGGGCACTTTTGGTAAGTAATTTAGACGGTAACTTTTGTGAGTAACCAAAGATGGTCTCGCCTTGATTTGTTTTGGATATTACTGAATTGAATTTGATATTGATGAATGTGTACTGATTGTGTTCTGAATTCCGGACAATGATTGTCCGAGGCGTTTGATGCATGATTATATCATTGGAAGTGCTACTTATATGTGAATATGATTGACTACTTGCTTTGCACATAAAATGTCTGAAATGACTCTGTTTTGCTTTAAAACTATTGAGTCCTGGTTGTGGGTAAATAGGCATGCCTAGAAGGGTCTGTAGTTGCTTCTGTTACACTTCAGTGTTTGAAACTTCGGTGTCTTCTGTTATTGATACTTCGGTATCTTCTGTTATTGAGACATAAGTCTCTTCTGTGATTTGATACCAATTATGGTATCTTCTGTTTAAGTCCCGTTACCCACTTCTGTTGACAGATTAGAAGTCATTTGATTGTGTGTTGTGATATATGTTGGATTTTGAAATAAATAAAATGATGTTTGAACTAAAGGGATTGTGCCTTCCTTGATACTCAGGTTTGTTAACTATGCAACTATTCTGAAATTTAAATACCTGCTTGTGAAATAACTTGATTCAGTATGATTACTTGTCAAATTATATAGTTTAGTTATTACTCACCAAGCTATATGCTTAACACGGTGGATTTGCCCCGTGTAGTTTTTGAGTGACGTTTATAAAGACTGGGACAAGACAACCGCAATGGCCAATAGAGTCTAAGAGTTGTTTTGAAAATAATGTAATTTTTTTTGGTTTGACTTTTGGGCTTGTATCTGATATGTATATGTGGATTTGTTTGTAAGTTTGTAACAATGATACTTCAGTTTGGTTTGGATTTTTCAGCGAATTTGTGCTATGTGCTATGTAATTTAATGTATGTTTACTTGAATTATTTATTGGAAGTTTTCGTATGCTTTGATTTGTTGTACTGTTTTGTGTAGCATCCTTATATCCTTTCAAGGGGTATTTGAGTGTTACAATTGTTGGTATCAGAGCCTGGTTTAGGCGATTCTGGTTAAACTAGCGCTCTATTGAGTGTACAAATTGTGTTTTTGCCTAATGCGGTGTCCCATGTTTTTCTATAGAATTTGTGATGGAAGGATCTCGCGACTCTGTTGACGAAGTTGCTGAGAGCAATCAGCCGGAACAAACTCGTCTAGAAATACCGGGACCCTCAGGGGTCAATCGAGGTGAAGCTGAGGTGCCACCTCCTCCTCCAGCTTAGGGAGAGGCTTTGATTAAGCTGTCCCAGGATATGATGACGTTGCTGCATTAGATGACAACACCTAAGGCTCCGATTGATCAACTGAGGAAGTATGGAGCTGAGGAATTTACTGGAACATCTCTGGAGGAATCTGAAAGGGTTGAGTTTTGGATTGAGAAGGTGAAGAGGGTATTGGATGAGATCAGTTGTCCAGCTGAGCAGATGGTGCACTGTACTGTCTCCCTTCCGTAGGGAGCAGCTTATGAATGGTGGAAGTTCGTTATGAGGAGTCCTCAGCTGCCAGTACCTCTAACTTGGGATTTCTTTGCCCAAGAATTTAAAGCTAAATATGTGATAGAGGCTTATAGAAAGGATAAATGAAAGCAATTTTTGAACTTGAAGCAGAGAAACTTATCAGTTGCTGAGTACGATTAGGAATTCAGTCGTCTCAGTAAGTATGCCCCAGAATCGGTGCTTACTGAGGAGTTCCGGTGTCATCAGTTTGAGGATGGATTGAATGATTATGTCAAGGAGCATTTGGCGGCAGTTACTTTATTGCAGTAAGTAAATTATTATCAGCTGGTACAGGCTGCTATGAAGATAGAGAGGCAAGAGGTGATGAAGAGGGAAAGGAATCAACGAAGGGGCTTTGCAAGAGGAGGTTAGTCCTCGGGCAAACGAAGTCGGGATAGAGTTTCCTCTGCACCAGAGTTTACTCAGAGATCTGTGGCTCGGGGAAGGTCACAAAATTATCCCTCAATGACTGTTTCTAGTAGGGGTTCTTCTACAAGCCGAGGTTCTGATCCCCTGGAGTGCCCTCATTGTTCTGTGCATCATTGAGGTGTTTGCAGAAGGGCTACGGGAGCATGTTGTCGCTATGGCAGTACTAAACATCAGATAGCTAATTGCCCTCTCAGACAACCTAAGACATTACAAGTAAGTAGAGCGGTTTCTTATGCGTCTGCTGGGAATAGAGGATGTGGTAGAGGTCGAGGAGGACTTGGACAAAATAGACTTAATCTGAGTACCCCGTCGGAGACTGTTAATCAACCAATTGTGCCTTCTGCTTCGGCTTGAGCTTATGCACTAAAAGCTCGTGAGAATCAGGATGCACCGGATGTCATTGCTAGTATGGTTTCTCTCTTTGATTCTAAAAAGTATGCGTTAATTGATCCTATATCTTCACATTCATATATTTGTGCTGAAGAAATGTTTGGTAAGGAGATGCTTATAGATCAGTTAGAATATGACATGCATGTAACCAGTCCTCTGGCAGTAGTGTGTTGGTGAATCAGGTGGTTAGGAATTGTCCTGTTATGATTCAAGGAAGTGAGTATGAAGCAGATCTGATTAAATTGACATTCCACGAATTTGATTTGATTCTAGGTATGGATTGGCTGTCTAAACATCAGTCAGTAATTGACTGTAATGCTAAGACAGTTATATTTAGGAGGTCGGATCAGCCTGAGGTTGTATTACATGGTGTTCGCACTAGTTCTTTAACTAATGTAGTATCTACTATGCAAGCTCAAAAGCTTTTCAGGAAGGGGTGTGAAGCTTATCTAGCTTTTGTGCTTGATTCCCAGAAGGAGGGTGGTAAGGACAAACTACTTGATATTCCTATAGTGAATGAGTTCCCAGATGTTTTTCTTGAGGAACTGCCTGGACTCCCTCCTGAAAGGGAAGTGGAATTGTCTATAGAAGTTATGCTTGGCACTGTTCCTATATCCAGAGCACCGTACAGAATGGCACCTACTGAGTTTAAGGAGTTGAAGGTGCAGTTACAGGAGCTTCTGGATAAGGGATTTATTAGACCCAGTGTGTCACCGTGGGGAGCACCGATATTATTTGTTAAGAAGAAGGATAGCACACTACGAATATGCATCGATTATAGGCAGTTGAATAGAGTCACAGTGAAGAATAAGTATCCATTGCCAAGGATTGACGATCTATTTGATCAGTTGAAAGATGCAGGAGTGTTTTCGAAGATAGATCTAAGATTGGGGTATTATCAGCTTCGGGTAAATGATGAGGATGTACCGAAGACTGCGTTTAGAACCCGTTATGAACATTATGAATTTCTAGTAATGCCGTTTGGGTTAACTAATGCTCCAGCAGCATTTATGGATCTGATGAATAGAGTGTTCAGGCCTTATTTGGACTAGTTTATTGTGGTATTTATTGATGATATCCTGGTCTATTCTAGGAATGAACAGGATCATAGTGAGCATCTCCGAATTGTATTACAGACCCTGCGGGAAAGACAGTTATATGCTAAGCTGAGTAAGTGTGATTTCTAGCTTCAGGAGATATCATTTCTAGGGCATGTTGTCTCTTTTGAAGGAATCAGAGTTGATCCTAGTAAGATAGAGGTGATTGTTAATTGGAAGCCGCCACAAAATGTGACAGAAGTGAGAAGTTTTCTGGGTCTGGCTGGTTATTACCGACGGTTTGTTAAGGGGTTTTTAGTGATAGCATCTCCTTTAACTAAACTATTATGGAAGGGAGTGAAGTATGAATGGCCTGATAGATGTCAGAGTAGCTTTGATCAGTTAAAAAGTATGCTTATTGAAGCTCCTGTATTAGTTCAACCTACTGCTGGTAAGGAGTATGTTATGTATACTGATACATCTGGAATTAGTTTAGGTTGTGTTTTGATGCAGGAAGGAAAGATAGTTGCTTATGCTTCGAGGCAACTAAAGACTCACGAACAGAATTACCCTACACATGATCTGGAACTTGCATCCATCTAATACTTAGTTTGATTATGATAGTAACATTTATTGAGCTTTATCAAAGTACATTTTCTTTTAAAATATAGATATAAAAGAAAATGAAGCTTCTAGTGCTTTTTGTTAAAGAAAGAATTTTTTTTCTCTTATTATTAAAGAAATATCATTTTCTCTATTATAGAAAAGGCAAGAAGAATTCATAAATTTAATTTGTTAATTTTGGGTTTGACAAATCCTAGAGATTTATTTTATTGTCCATTAATTGTTGCAAAAGTTATTGAACGCACATCTTATCTAGAGTTTTTTTATATATTTATCATTGTTTGATGAATTTCACCGAATGTAAGATCTTCTATTCATTTTTTGACTATTAATTGATAAGTCTTTAAGTTTCTAACTAAGGCATGTTATGACAGACAGACATATGAGCTTATTTTAGATAAGGATCAATTTAATACCCAGTTTATTTTTATTTAATAAATAGGTTGTTTTCAAATGATTGTAGTAATGAAGAATATCATCATAAATATGTTTATTGTTTGAGATTTAATCAATCTCTTACAGAAAATCAATATCAGATGAGCAGTCCCGGCCACTTGCCCAGGGCCCCACTTTCACTGCCATGGTCATTCTCTTGCAAGCTTTCTTCATTGTCTTTCAAGGACATTTTTGTTGGGTTACATCTTTCAAGGACTTTCCAGAGCCAGAATCGTATATCCTCGTTAGGGTCCACTTTCACTTACATTTTAGCATCATTCCAACGTTTTTTTCTTTCAATAGGTTGAGGCTATTAAATGCCATTTAATAATTGGAGAGGAGGGAAAGAGACAATTTTGGGTTGATGTAATTCTCATATTACTGCATAATCTTTTCACCTTCCAAAGACTAATGCTAATTTTTAGCTTCTTATATTTATAAATTCATTTGAATTATCTTACACTCTAATTTTTTTAATGACCATCAACATATGAATATAAAATACTGCAACTCAAAACTTGCAACAAAGGATTTTCACATTTTAACCTTTAAGTTCTGAATAATAATTTAAAGGTAAAGTTTTTAATTTTTTAAATATATTTTAACTTACTAAATATTTGAATATATTATATTTAATTTGTAATTTGTCATTCATGTGAACACTATATTAGCATTTTAAATTAAAACATTAATATTGAATGATATTGTGTTTATTCGTATTTCTTCTTCTTTATTAGATTACTTATTATTTAAAGAAATATAATTAAATATTAATAAATAATTTAATTTTTGTAATTATAATTTTCATTATATTTTGCCCCAAGTATCGTAATAATTATTAGATTTGTGTTTTTGTAGAGGTTCATATAGGTTTAATAACAATATGACTAAAGTCATATTTGAGGATTTGATAAGTTAATGTATGAATAATTAATAATATAGTAATTAAAAATCTAAAAAATATTATTAATCATTAGAACAAATGATGTAAAAGTTCATTTCTCAAAGATTAAATAGTAAAAGTATTAAAAATGGTATTTAAGATTTTTAAAGTCGTGATTCAAGGAGTTCTTTTCTTAAGTATGTTAATTTATTGTATTTTTAAAAATTAGTATTTTTCAATAATTAAAATTTGCTCTTTATTTCTTCATTTTTAATATAGGATATTAAATTTTACTCTTTATTTTTTTCTCTATCACAGATATAACGTCATTGATATATCCCTATGATATATTATCAAACTATTAATGTTATGTTGTGCTTGCATACTTTTTTCAGTTTCATAAAAATATTTTTGTTCTTTTTTTAATTGAATTATGTTATAATTATGTATTGTCAAATTAATAGAACCCTTTCTTTTACTTCGGCTAGGAATTATCAAATGTTAGAAACGGCCAGCAAATGAGGTAGATGATCGTGGACAAGCTTGATATAAAAGCTGTCATATTTGTTATGAAATCTCGAACTTATCAAATGTTAGAAACGGCCAGCAAATGAGGTAGATGATCGTGGACAAGCTTGATATAAAAGCTGTCATATGTGATATGAAATCTCGAACGTAATTAATTGCTTATAGACATATACAGTATTTTGAATTAGAAGTATTAACAAAAAATAAAAAATAAAAGTGCGTGAGTGAAGCAGGAAATCTTAAGAGGCAACTGCGGGTAAGTTACTTTAAGGAACGGTTTACGAATAATAAAATCAGGACCGCACTCTAGGCATAATATTGGATGTTAAAACTTCATTACAAGTGAGCAAGCGCTTATGCCTTTTGTGTTATTTTCTTGGAGTCCGAAAGAAGTAAAGCCTGAATTAGTCCAAAACAGGAGAACCCATAAAATACGATTAATTTTATAGCATCCTTGCCATTGCCACGTAGGGTACAGCAATTCTTGTCCCTCGAACTTGTACCAACTTTTGGGAAAGTCATCTACAGTATCAATTTGTGTTCAAAAAGTGTCAGAGTTAAAATTGGTTGTTCTATATCTATATTTTTTTTTTTTTTTTTTTTTTTTTGGGTAAGATAAAAGTGAGCAAAGCTCGTAAAGACAGAAAATTACCTAACATAAAGACCCTGTTAAATCATGATCAAGCTATTTACCAAACGTTAGGGGGACTTGCCCCAAAACATGAAAGCCAAAAGCAAGGTTAGAAAGAGCAAAAAGAGTCCGTAAATATTAATTAAGAGCTACACAAAATTAAATAAAATATGAAAAACAGTTGTCTACCGAATCGAATAAAGTCGTTCAACATGTTCGCGCTTGCTCATCATCCCTTCTCTTTCTATATGTAAGCGTGCACACTCGTATAGACAATCATATTGAAGAAATCAATCGCTGATAGAGCTAAACTAAGAGGGGTTATTAATGGATTCTCAAGTTGTTGGGTTCGTGGGACTGGATGAATTGAGCTTGGAAATGGCCGCTTTACTCCTCCGCTCTGGCTATAAAGTTAAAGCTTTTGAGGTAATTTTGAGTCAACTCCATACTCTTTTATTATTATTATTTTTGCTGGGAATGAATTTAGCTTCATATAAGTTGCTGACTTTTGCTTGATTACTTAGTTCTGAAATGTCAGTCAGTTACAAGTATCTCAAGTCAATGCAGATGAAAAATAAGCTATTCGAGTTTGTATCTTTTCTCTTGACCGGGGTTGAAAGTTATGTGTTTGAGTTCTTCATGGTTCGCCGCAGGCTGAGGGATGTTTGGTGAAAGAGTTTCCAAGTGTAGGGGGAGAAATATGTGCCACTCCAATTGAAACCGTGAAAGGTAAATGAATGTTTGGCTCTTGAAGTTTGCACTCTCTACCTGCTCTGTGTTTGTGTGTGTGTGTTTCTCATACAATTGGGGTTGGCACAAATTCAAGGCTAAAGAGAAAATGTCGAGAAGTGAATGGGAAAAAGAAGGATTTATGTATATTTGATCATAAAGATTTTCCAACCATAGAGCTTTGAAGCATTTACATGTTCACTTACCGCCACTGCAATGAGGAAAAATTGAAAGCTCTACATCATTGTCATGCTTAACTTGATTTTGGTTAAAGCAATCTGAGCCTTAACTAAAGTGTTGTTTAGTGTCTTGGAATTTCATATGCAGATGCTGCAGCTGTGGTCATTCTAGTATCTCATCCGGATCAGATGGATGATTCGATATTTGGTCAGCATGGCATTGTGAAAGGTCTATATAGATGCATTACTGCCGTTCAGGTGATTGTTAATTTTAGCGATTTAAAACTGAGTTAATTGTATGCAGGTCTACAGAGAGGGGCTATAATAATTTTACGTACTGCTTTCCCATCTTATATAAAGAAGCTGGATAAGTATTTCAAAGGTATATTCGGATTTTGATCTTTCAAACATGCGGCACATTATGTAGAAATGATATTTATCTAATATCAAAATTCTATTTGAAATTTCATCTACGATCGCATCCTTATGGAGCCTTTGGATTCTATTTTATGGTCATCAGTTCATGGTCCTTTTCTTTTGTTTCCTATTTCTTCCATGATTGGGATTTATTCATCATCTTGCTTATATTGAAAGAAAATAACAGATATTCATGACCCTGATGGTTGTTTTGTTTCTGGAAAACAAGTTACTGGTAGTAATGTGAAAACTGGCATGGTTTTCCTGCAGAAAACAGTGTCATGACCTTTTTTGTTGATGCTTATGTCTCCAGGGGAATGTCTCAGGTTTTAGATGGAAAGATCATGGTAATATCATTTTTATAATGTGTATCCATACCCTACCTTTCTAAGGTGTGGAGAATTTTACTTTTTTTTTTTTATAGTAAAATATGAGGGAGGTCCTAAATGATCTCCTGTGGCCAGATAACTTCGTCAGGAATGTCTGATACCATGATAAAGGCAAGCCCCATTCTCTCAGGTAATCTTATATATCAACCATGGTTAATCTATTACACCTTATGGCTTAGATTTTTCATCTGCACATATTCTTATTTGAAGTTTTATGTTTCTTTGTCTAGCGATGTGTGAGAAGCTTTACATTTTTGAAAGTGAAATTGGCGCTGGCAGGTGTGGTTTGTTCTTGATCTTCCAAGCTTCACCTAATAGTTAGATAATTGGTATTTAGTTGTGTTCTTTTGTTGCCATAAACTTTATACAATCATTTTAGAACTTGGAAAGTTTGAAAGAGGAAACTTTACATGGTTGACTTTAGTTATATTGTATTGAACCTTGTGCTTGTTAGTTTTTGATTTTGAAAGATCTGTATAATCTCTTATCCACTTTTAACTTTTCGGTTTTATTTTATGAATCACAGTAAAGTTAAAATGGTCAATGAGTTGCTTGAGGGTATCCATCTTGTTGCCTCAATGGAGGCTATTTCTCTCAGTGCAAAGGCTGGAATTAATCCGTGGATAGTCTATGACATCATTTCTAATGCTGCTGGAAATTCTTGGTGAGTGCATTTTTGCTCCTAATAAAATCTGTTATTTGATATTGTTTCCTGTAACAGTTATGTCTTGCATTGCTATGTTTTTATCTATACTTGCATGAAGAAAATTAATGTTATCTCTACAGAGAGTATGTTAACACTCCTAACAGTTTGATGTGTCAGATGTCTCTACCTGTTTGTCTTATTAATTAAAGCATATTTCAGAAATAGTTAGAACCTTGATTTCAGTAGGCTTTTGAATGTGGTTAAGAAGATCAGGAAAAGATCTCTACATTCCAGTGAACCATGGCACTCGTACAAAAGATTGGATGCAAAATTATTTGTATATTTTTAAGAAATTCCTTTTTACTTATATATATATATATATATATATATATATATATATATATATATATAATCATTCTTCCATTCCATAGGGATAAACACCATTATTCCCTCATACCTTCATAGTTAGTAATGGGGTTTTCCCTATTTATGAGATTGTAGCCCAAGCAGAAATAAAATACATTGCATTAATTCCTTGGAAAGGGTAGTGGTTTTGGACTTGGATCTATATCCTTGGAGGAGAAATAAGGTTTTTATTGAAGCTATGCCTTGGTTATTGTGGCCACATAAGATATTAATAATTGGTTCCTTCTATCTAATCGATCCTTTTTGTTAGGGGATTTGGTCAAGTGTTAGGTACACAATAACAAGTAAACTGTAAACTTTTATGTCAAGTGTATTATTTCTGATTAATATTCCTTCTGTCGGTGCTATAGTTCATTTTCTCATTTAGGTCAAGCTATGTCAATGCAGAGGATTTTGTGTGTGATAAAACTTGTCTATTATTAGAGAAGAGTTTATCTACATATATACACAAGGAATCCTACCTAAATAAGGAATATACAAAGGAGGAGATTTGTCAGCTCCTTTAATTTAGGTTTGACTATCTAAAAAGGAAAGCATATAAAGTACATTAATTACATTAACAAATAAGGTAACTAAATTTGCAAGTTGGCAGATGCTTGATTAACTGAATCTTCTGACATCCCCCCTCAAATTGATGCTGGTAAGTCGACAAGCATCAATTTGCCAAAAAAAAATTTATGTCGCTGACGTGTCATGGATTTGGTAAGAATATCGACAATTTGTAGGTTGGTACTAATATGAGGCAAGGTAATAACATGTGATCGTAGACCGCTCGGATGAAATGACAATCAACCTCGATATGTTTGGTACGCTCATGGTAGACGGGATTGGCCGCAATTTGAATAGCACTAGTGTTGTCAGCATGCAAAGGAGTTGGGTGAAGTTGTGGAAAACCAAGTTCAGTGAGAATACAACGAAGCCAAATGATCTCAGAACAAGCAGCAGACATGGCACGATATTCTGCCTCAGTGGATGACTTGGAGACATAGCTTTGTTTCTTGCATTACCAAGAAACATACACCAACCAGTAGTGGATTTCCTCATGTCTGGGTAACCAGCCCAGTCCGCATCGCTGTAGGCTTGCAATTGTGGTTGAGAATCAGTGGGGAAAAACAGGCCACGATTGGGCGTGCCAAGTAGGTATCGGATGATGCGTCGGACAGTAGTTAAGTGAAGGTGTCGAGGAGATTGCATGAACTTACTAACTGTATGAACATCATAAGAGATGTCTGGTTAAGTGATGGTCAAATAAATAAGACTACCAACCAACTTACGATATAAAGTAGGATCCTTAAGAAGCTCCCCTTCATCACATCAGTATTTCACATTGACTTCCATTGGAGTGTCAACAAAAGTACTACCTGTAAGTCCTACCAACTGAACTAGATCATGAATATACTTGTGTTGATTCAAGAAATGACCTTGGGGACGATGATGAACTTCTATCCCCAAGAAGTAAGTAAGTGGGCCAAGGTCTTTCATGTGGAAAGTGGTGTGCAACATTTTTTGAAGATTAGAGATGGCCTCTGAATCAGAACCAGTGATGAAGATGTCATCCACATAAACAAGAAGAACAACTATGCCTTTAGATGTCCGTTGAAGAAACATAAAAGAGTCATATTGGCTCTGAGTAAAGGAGAAACCAAGAAGAGTGGAACTAAAATTTTCAAACCATACCCGCGGTGCCTGCTTCAAGCCATACAAGGAGCGTTTTAGTTTGCAAACATCATTAGGAGAAGAAGTGGGCACACCAGATGGAAGTTTTATGTAGACTTCTTCCTTGATATCACCATGTAAAATGCGTTCTTATCATCCATCTGAAGTAAAGGCCATGATTGAGATGTTGCAAGGGCTAGGATGGTTCGCACTGTGGTCATTTTAGTTATCGGTGCGAAGGTCTCTTCATAGTCCAGACCATACTCTTGTTTATTCCCAAGAACCACTAACCGAGCCTTGTAGCGATTGATAGATCCATCAGAATGAAGTTTGCCAGAAAACACAAATTTGCTGCTAAGTGGTTTGATAGAGGAAGGTTGTGGTACAACATCCCAAGTTTGGTTTTCTTCGAGAGTAAGCAGTTCTGTTTCAATAGCCTTATGCCAACACTCATGTTCCATTGCCTGCCTATAAGATGAGGGAATAGTAATAGGAGGCAAAGTGGCTATCAAAGAGACAGGATTAGAAAAGCCATACTTATCTGGTGGTTTACTAACTCGTGTACTGCGTCTGGGAATGACAGATTAGGTTGGTGCGAGAGAACCAGCAGCAAGGGAAGGAGCTTGAAGGGGCATTGCAGAAGGCGGATCTATCGTAGTTTTGGAACGTCTTTGATATACCAAAAATGGTTTATACTTTTCTTGATCTACAGTGAGTTAGGAAAAATAGGCAACATAGAGAATGAAGGAGAAAGAGAGTCTTGATGATCGGAAAAGAAATACTGATTTTC